>CAMZMU010000094.1:15879201-16413638 GCA_947311845.1 Poa pratensis
AAGTTTACCGTCGATCAGCACGGGCGCCGAAGTGTTATTTCTTGTGGTTGTTGGGCAAGAGGGCGAGAGGAAGCAGTGTTTGCACCACCCGCGGGCATCACCCAAGGTGTAGACGTCCACGTCCACCCGCTGCTCTTGGGAGGAGTACGAGTATCGCGGGAAAGAGAGGCGGAACAGCTTGTACTCGTTGGCGGGCGGGCTGAACCCCAAGGCAAAGAGATGCTCATGGTCCTTGGTGCTGAGCGGAGGGGCCGCCGGAAGCACCAGCGTCTCGCCGGTAGCGGGGTTGCACACCATCGCCAGTGCCTGATCGTCGCGCTTGTCCACGAAGCAGAGGAGGCCGCTGCAGATGTTGGCGAGGCCGTAGGCGTGGGGGATGGCCAAGGAGCACATGGCTTTGCCCGAAGGTACGCTGAAGACGCCGGTCTTGATGCTCCGGCTGAGCTCGCATACTACACCGGATAGGAGCAAGAACTGGGGCTCTGCCGAGAGCGCGGCATGGCTCGCTGCGTGGAGCTTGCGGAAGGAGGGGTCTCTGAGGGCGCTGCGCCAGTGTCTGGAGACGCAGCAGGACCGGGCAACGTCCTTGGTCGGCAGCTTCATCAGGATCTCCTGTAGCACCTCGCTAGGGATCTCCTCAGCCGGCTGACTGCGACGAGGAGGATGTCCCATTGTACCATAGACATCGTCATCCCAAGGCAAAGAGATGCGCATCGTGCTCGATGGACGTACGGGCAGCAAGAAATCGATAGACTTGGTATCCGATTTATATAGGGCACGACCGTACGAGTTACCGAGTTTGAGTCCAAGCAGGTATTCCCGACTTGGAGTCGAAGACGGTAAGAGAGAAATAGAGACATGAGCGTGTAGTTGGCTTGGAGCCGTTGCTGCCAGTTTCACGCTTGTGTTAACATGACCGCTAAATGGTGTGCTGCTCACTGTCTTTGTGAGCACCACAGTTCATGGACAACCAAGACATCAGAACAATGAAAACCATAGAAACCATTTGATTGATCTTGAGAGTCCACTTAGGCATAAATTACAGCTTTATTCAAACAAATTGTTAGATAAAATTGTGTGCCAGAGATACAGTGGAAGTTGCATCAAAGAACACTAGGAACCCTTTGATTTAACTTGAGAGGTCTCCTGAGGTATGCACATAACTCACAGCTTTACTCAAACAAATTGCTAGAGAAGATTGTGTACCCAATGGTACTTGCAAAGAGTTTGAACTATTACATATTTCACATATCATTTATAAGAACATATTGCTTCTCTGGGAGTGAACAATAGAAAGCTCCACGCAGCAGTCAAGCATAGATAACACCAACAACTAAAACAAACTTGTGGGAGAGCCATGGTATGAAGCTAATAATCACTGAACCAGTACAAGAGGTTCACCTCCATGCCATTGGCAGCTCTCTAGCATCAATTTAATTCCTTCCAAGGGGGAGTGACCGGCATGAGTATGTCATATCTAAACTAAAATAGCACTTCTGGCTAAACTAAATTGAGATTATGATTCGCCTATAGCCGGACGGATTCATGTTATACCAGCAACAATTTTCTTATAGCAGTTCTTCATATGACTAATCACCAAATCTTGAAACACATGTGTACTAACAAATTGCGATAATCCCACAGGAGGGTGTGGTACAGAACTTACAGGTCTAGGGCCAAGATACCACTGCCCTCAGTGTACCGGGCCGTGAGATCGCGCCGCCGATGTAGCGGTCTGAAATCCCTCATCGTGCCGAAGGATCCTGATGCCGACAAGTGACCGCGCACACCAGGAAACGCGTTTGAGACACCAGGCGGCGCGGTTTCCGGATCAGATGGAAATCGTAGTGAGGCGCCGTCGATCCTAGGGTTAGGGTTCACGCGACGGGGGGTGGGAATCCGAGGGCGTGGGGGGGGGGGGGGCTCTCCAGGATTGTGGATCCTGCGCGGCGGCGGCGGGCCGGGCAGAGGCACAGGCGGTGAGGTCGCGGCCGACGGCCGGGGCAGAGGCACGGGCTCCTCACCTCGTCGCTAAGGAGGGTTCATGAGCGACAGTTGTGGTTAGCGATAATAATATAAATTGCCAGGCGTTTATTTAGATCTCGTCTGATGATTAGGTTTTTTTTTGGAAAAAGATTAGGTTAAATATACTACAACGATTAATGCCTACAATGCGTAGTATATAGCCGTTACCCCTAAACTGGCGCACTAAGACGGGCCTAATTTTCGGAAGCCCGTTACCAGCCCAAGTCACCGCGTCGGTCGGATCAACCATATACTACACCCTGAATTGTGTAGTAGAATGCACCGTAGAATGCACCCTGAATTGTGTAGTTGGCTTGGAGCCGTTTGCTTCAACTATTTCCTGCCATTTTTCATGTTCAGCTATGGAGCTGAAGTGTGCCAACTACACAGTTCGTGAAAAAAGAGAGTAAACCTAAACTGTCATTGAATCCACAGATGATTATAAGAATTTTCATTTCACAAATTTGCATTGACTGTCACAGATGATTATGAGAATTTTCATTTCAAGTAAGCTTGATTTATGCATACTTCAGCAATACACTATTACACTTACACCCAAAACATTCTTGCTATCAGCTCATACCAAAGCAATACACACTTACACTCACTTCATTTTCATTATATGTGATGATTTACTCCATTTCATCCCCTAATAAGCATCGCAAGTTATGGGAAATGCAGCAGAAACAAAAATTATTCCTGTTTTAGAGGATGCCTCCATCTATTATTTTTACATTGAGCCTTTGCTATTAGCTTCTTCTCATGCTTCAGGGTCTGCACCAAAGCTTCTACAGTATGGACTTCTTCTCCAGCCTCAAAGCATCTACAGTACGGGCTTTCTTCTCCAGCCTCACTTTTCTGCTACAAACTTCCTGATGAAGTTACAACTGCAATCAGAATGTTTGCTCAGTTTCGTGCTTATGAAATATAGAGCCGGCCCTGAGTGACTAGTATGTATCAGAATGTTTTGTCATTTTCGTGCAAATGAAATTTGGGGTCCATGTCCCGTTGATCGGAGAAAGAAAGCATTCGGTGTTGCATGAGTCCATTCGGAACCCTTCCGCCGCCCAGAAATATATTTGCATATTATTTAATCTCCCGTGACTCCGTAACAATTTCCGGACCACTCCGAACTATCTTGGGTCTTCCCTGGAACCCTTTCTGGTTCATTCTCTCTCTCTCTCTCTCTCTCTCTCTCTCTCTCTCTCTCTATTTTTATTATTCCGATAATTCCAAAACGTTCTCCAAGCGTCGTCAAGACCTTAATTGTGTTACCCTACGGTTCGAGAATACTCCAGACATGGTCGAGACCCTTCGCTCGCCAATGACCGACAGGGAGACCTGGATGCCTGTGACGGTCCCTATGCATTCTACGAATATCGTCGTTGAACCATAAATATGAATATTCATTCCTTTTGTTCCTTTGATACTACCCTTGTCCGAGATACGATCGTGAACATCCTATGCTTTGTTTTATCTCGTTATCGACAAGGGCTACTTAACTCGTTCTGTGATATTATATCCCCATGACCTAGTCATACGCTGCGCAGCTTCATAGATGTAATCTCACCGATTGGGCCCAGAGTATCTTTCCATCACGCGGATGAACAAATCCCACTCTTGATCCATATGCCTCAACGTACCCCTTTTGAATACCCAAGTGTCACACCTTTATAGTCACACATTTATGGACTGACGATTGAAGCACTCAAAGTACCCTCCGGAGGCAGCAATTAATATGATCTCGCAGTCTGAGGAATAAGCTACCATATTACTATCCTATTGCAATAATGAACTTCGTGACACGATCCTCTAGCAATACTTTGTTGGGTATGTCCATCATTTTATTCCACTAATAAAATGACCTCATTATCAACTATATAAATATCCATGATCGGGAATTCTTGATCATCTGTTGACTAATGAACTAGTTTATATAGAGGCTTACTAGGGACCCTGGTTTGTTTACATACGAAACATGTATTAACAATTCATATTAATTCAGTTATAGCACGGTATAAAACTTATTATAAACTTAATGAGATAATGCAATAAATACTTAATATTTATTTGCCTCTAGGGCATATCTCCTTCAAAAAAGAATTAGTAATACGAATAGATTGCATGTATAAATAGATTTTTATTAATAAATGTGGGATAAAATGGATAAATGATTGGTTCAAATCGTGGATGATGTGGAATGTTTGTATATTTTACCCTAAAAAATTGATTATGATGAAATCGTATGACAAAAAGAATTAATAATGCGAATAGATTATATGTATAAATTGATTTTTATTAATAAAAGTGGGATGACATGGATAAATGATTGGCTCAAATAGTGGATGATGTGGACATCTTGCATGTAAAGATAGACTAATTTAATGCATGTTAGTGGGGTTTTGCCTTATAACAAGTATAGATTACTACTGCACTTGTTAGACATTCTTTTTCTTTTTTATTTGACTGAGGCCAGTTAACAAGGAAATGGCACTAACCAATGACTTTTCTGAAGCTAAGTTTAGGCTGTCAAACTGTCTGGTTTGCTTCAGCTATTTCCTGCCATTTTTCATGTTCAGCTATGGAGCTGAAGTGTGCCAACTACACAGTTCGTGAAAAAAGAGAGTAATCCTAAACTGTCATTGAATCCACGGATGATTATAAGAATTTGCATTTCACAGATTTGCATTGACTGTCACAGATGATTATGAGAATTTTCATTTCAAGAAAGCTTGATTTATGCATACTTCACCAATACACTATTACACTTACACCCAAAACATTCTTGCTATCAGCTCATACCAAAGCAATACACAGTTACACTCACTTCATTTTCATTACATGTGATGATTTACTCCAGTTCATCCCCTAATAAGCATCGCAAGTTATGGGAAATGCAGCAGCAACAAAAATTATTCCTGTTCTAGAGGATGCCTCCATCTATTATTTATACATTGAGCCTTTGCTATTAGCTTCTTCTCATGCTTCAGGGTCTGTACCAAAGCTTCTACAGTATTGACTTCTTCTCCAGCCTCAAAGCATCTACAGTACGGGCTTTCTTCTCCAGCCTCACTTTTCTGCTACAAACTTCCTGATGAAGTTACAAGTGCAATCAGAATGTTTGCTCAGTTTCGTGCTTATGAAATATAGAGCCGGAGAGCTTTCCCCTTTCCCCTCCCCGTCACTGTGCAGGAGGGTGGGCGATTTTTGGGCGAACCCAGTCAATCCACCGCGCGCTCGCCGGTAAGCCGTGGGATTCTCCTCCTCCGCCGGCCGCTTCGGCGGCGGGAGGGTGGGGATCCCCGGCTCCGGCTTGTATATACGGTAGGGTAGGGTGGGATACTCGCCGGCGGCGCTTTGGAGGAGGTGGTGCGGGCGGCGAGTGGTTTGGTGTCGGGGCGATCTTCTCTGGCGGCGGTGCTCCTGGGGGCTCGTCGTCGTCGTCCTCGACTTGCGGGGGATCGAGGCCCAGCGTGGTGCTCGACTCCCTCGGCCTCCCATCGGATCTGTGCTGGCGGCGGTTCTGGTGGCTGGAACCCAGGACGGGGCAAGCTCGGTGGCTCCTGCTTTCGTCGGGGAAGAAGACGGCTGCAGCAAGGAGGAGTGGTTGGAGCGGGAGGATGTACGCCGTGCTCGTTCATCGGATCAGACTCCGTCGCTGCGCGGCGGACGGATCTTGCGGCGGTCTTCAACAACGAAGGTGTCCTCGGGCTGCGGTGAGAAGGAGGTCGGCTGGCTTCGTCGTCGACGTTGGAGGAGCTACCGTGGTTTGCCTGGATCCTGGATCCCCTGCGTATGGTCTTGTTTTCGTCTTTGTACTTTGTACTGTGTATGAGGTACTTTGTTGAATATACGTAGGCTTTCAAAAAAAATATATATATATATAGAGCCGGCCCTGGTGACTCTAGTATGTATTAGAATGTTTTGTCATTTTCGTGCAAATGAAATTTGGGGTCCATGTCCCGTTGATCGGAGAAAGAAAGCATTCGGTGTTGCATGAGTCCATTCGGGGCCTCAGGGGGCAGGCGATCCATGAAGATGCAAAAAGATCTTGTCATCCTTCCTTTTGAACTGTTAATAAATAAATTTGTTGTACTCTTAAAACTAATCTGAGGTTTCGTGGTGTAGTTGGTTATCACGTCAGTCTAACACACTGAAGGTCTCCGGTTCAAACCCGGGCGAAGCCATTAATCTTTTTCTTGATTTTTTACGTTTCCAATTTTACTGAGGCTAGTTAACATTACACGTACAGCAAATTCATGCTCAAAGTCACCTCATAACTTACAACCCGACAGATCGAAAACTTGTGGCAGTTTTGATTCGAAGTTTAGCAGGGCTTGCCGACCCGGCATCCGAGCGTGCCGGCGAACTTCGTGAGCTTGCCGACATACTTGCCATTCTTGGCCGGAATGAAGTCCATCTGGCCGTACCTGCGCTAGTTTAGCAGGGCTTGCCGACCCGGCATCCGAGCGTGCCGGCGAACTTCGTGAGCTTGCCGACATACTTGCCATTCTTGGCCGGAATGAAGTCCATCTGGCCGTACCTGCGCTCGTTCTGTCCGCCGGACTCGTTGAAGAAGGCCCCGTTCATCATGACGTCCCCCTGCGACTTCCACACCCAGTCCTTGTACTCGGTGTAGGGCGCGTACTCCCGCTTGGTGACCTCCTTGGCGTTGGCGTCGTCGGGGGCGATGAAGCGGTTCCCCTGGCTGATGATGGTGGGGTCCCGGTTGCCGCCGATGGCGTACATCTGCCAGTGCGTGTAGTCGTTGTTCACGACGTGGAAGAAGCCGAACCTGCAGCGCGGCATCCGCTGCACCAGCCCCTTGCCGAAGTGGTTGAACGCCACCGTGATCTGCATCACCGCGTCCTGCGTCTCCGAGTTGCTCGCGCCGAAGAGCATCACGTGGTCGTGCTTCGCGAAGTGGCTGTTGGACACGGTGATGGCGGTGGAGCCGCTCACCACGTCGATGAGGCCGTCGGCGCAGTTCCACATGGAGACGTGGTCGATCCAGATGTTGCTGGCGGAGAGGATGGATATCCCGTCGCCGTCGCTGCGGGTGCGCTGGCCGTAGTGGTGCTTGGAGTCCCGGATCATGCCGCCGGAGTGCGGGGCGGAGTGGTGGATGTGCACGCCGTGGATGATCACGTGCTTCACACCCTGCAGCGTGATCTGCGCGCCCGTGATGTGCACCTGCGCGCCCCGCCCGTCGATGGTCTTGTTGCTGTTCACGATGAGCTCCTGGGAGAGGCTGATGACCATGGAGCGCGCGAAGACGATCCAGAGCGGGCGGTCCTGAATGACGCCGTACCGGAGCGTGCCCTTCTTGGGGATGATGAGCTCGTTGTCGCTGGGGTCGGTGACCACGTACGTCCTGCCGCCGGCACCGCCGCCGGCGTTGTGGCCGAAGCCGCGGGCGCACGCGGCGAGACGCTGGCGGTCGCTGGCCCAGTCGGAGCGGCATCGCCAGCACCGGTCGATGGGGTTCGTCGCCACGCACGGGCCCCGGTACCGAGCCAGCGACCGCCGCGTCGTCGCCCGTTGCACGTCCCTGTTGAAACGGTTGAGCTCGGCGACGGGGTCGGCGACGTAAGCGGCGCGGCTGTACGCGCGGGCCTCCTCGGCGCGCTTCGCCCAGTACTCCTCGTCAGAGGTGACGTTGGTGGTCGTCGGCGGCGTCTGCGCCGCCGTTGCCGCTGCCGTGGCGACGGTGGCGAGGACGTACAGGAGAATGTGCAGCTGGGGGCTCCTCGCCGCGACGGAGCCCGCCGCCGCCATTGTGGTGCTCGCCGGCGCCTGCCTCGCCGCGCGCCCGAAGGGGTCTCAGGGAATGGTGTTTCTCTGAGACCTCTCCCGGGGCGACGACGTACGGCACCCGGAACGACACGCGGTGGCGGTGGCGGTGGCGGTGGCGGCGAGTGTATATATACAGAGGGGAGTTGACCACACGTGAGCGCGCGACGACTGCGGTGAACCGTCCGTGTTTCAGCTCTGTCTCCGTGTGCATGCTGTACGTGTTTGCCATTGATAGGCTTCTACTGGTGCCAACAATGGCATGAGCCGTTGAGAAACAACTTTTAGTTTGTGCTTACAGCAACACACTGCTACTATATGTTGTGGACAGATTGAATAAAACCAAATTTGGTTGCCATTTACTGTATCAAGCTGCCGAAATGGGTGCTCAAACTGAACAGGATGTGTCCTTGCTTCTTTTGTAATGGAAACAAAATTGTCAATGGTGGTGGGGATTGGTGGTGGCATACCTGGACTGTTGCTTGTAGATCTGAACTAGAGAGCGGATTAGCTCGATCGGCATCAAAGATCTCGAGATTCGGAACATTTGGCCCTTGCTGAAGTTCATCGGTAAGGTTCTTCCTGAACAGTCGATGGTCCCGGTGACGCGCTACAATAACAGAAATCTTGAAGACCAAACTAATTAGCTTTTGCTCCTGGATTTGGAGAAATGATATCTCGGATCATTGATGCCGCTGCCCCATCATTTGGAGCAATCCTGCACCGAGAAAGATACAAGATTCTTGATTGCCAGCTAACGAAGGAGAGGAAGCCCGAGAAATGTCCATGTTAATAGGGCTGTTGTCGTCACCAAGCCGTAGCGTGCAAATCTTGAAAGCTGCAAGAACAGAACACACCTGAGATCACGGATTGGGAGTCTGCTAACTTAACTTCTTGGGATCATGTCCAATGCATACTCATTTGTTTGTTCAGTCTCGTTCGATGTTCTTCTTCATGCCACTGCCACCCGCACATGTCTCCCCCATAGATATGCATTTTGCACTCGTGGATGTCCGCCCAATATTTAAATTATAGCCTTGTCATATCAAAAAATAATTTAAAAAGAAAATGTGTATGGATGTAAATAAAGCTGTACAAATATCCTAGGCAAATAATCTCTTCTTTATTTTTATATGCTCACTTCATGTTAATTTTCAGGAAAGTTACTTCCTTGTTGACTCCAATTATCCAAACCCAAATGGATACCTTGCTCCTTTCAAAGGGAGTAGGTACAATCTACCAGAGTTCCGTCTTTGCCATGGACGTCCACCTCAAGGGAAGTACGATATATTCAATTCGTTGCATTCATCACTTCGCAATGTCATTGAGCGTGCATTTGGCGCATTGAAGCAAAAGTGGCGTATATTGAAGACCATGCCAAGTTTCTCACCTCGTATACAGAAGCATATCATTCTTACTTGCATGGCATTGCACAATTTTATCCGCGATAGCATTTGCGTGATGAGGAGTTTGATAAGTGTGGTCAAGATGAGGATTATCTACCTGCAGCACGTGCAACACCACGAGATGACGTTCTAGAAGGGGAGAATTAGGAGTCCATGAACGATATTAAGAGTAGGATAGCCGATGTTTTGCTTATGGCGAGAGCGGAATAGGATATGTGTGCCGAGGGAGGACATTATCATGTGACCATGTATTTTGTGTGATACATGTCTTTTGTAATAATTTTAGACATCACATTCTATTCATAGTATCTATAAATGTTCTACATTACAGAAATATAAAAACATGACCCAAAATGGTCATTTACGTATCAATCAATGATACATCGAAGTTTTTCGATAAATTAGCATATAAACAATATCTCCGGGTGTTAGGGTACCTCCGTTTCTAAATATAAGATGTTTTAGCTTTTGTCCACATTCATATATATATATATACAAATGTATCTAGACATGTTTTAGTGTGTATGTTCAGTTATTTTAGTATCATTTAGACAACATGTGAAACACCTAAAACATCTTACATTTAGGAACGGAGGGAGTACATTTATTTCTGACCAAACCATTAGTTCACAGTTGTTACAAGGCCATGTACAATGCAAGATGCTTAGTGAGGTGTTTACACAAATAAACCAAAGCATTTCTAAAAGGACAAGGATGTCGCCTAGAGGGGGGGGGGGGGGGTGAATAGGCGATTTAAACTTTTCCGGTTTAGGCTTGATAATTGCGGAATAAAACGAGTTGTTTAAATTAACAAGCCAACAAGCTAAATATACTAGGCTCACCTATGTGCACCAACAACTTATGCTAAGCAAGACAAGCAAAGTGGTAGCAATATAGAATACTTCAAGCACGAAGGCTATCACAATGTAAAGTGCATAAGTAAGAGCTCGGGTATAGAAATAACCGAGACACACGGAGACGAGGATGTATTCCCGAGTTCCTCCTTTTTAGGGGAGTACGTCTCGTTGGAGAGGTGTGAGGCACCACAAAGGTCGATCTCAATGCCACAAAGGCTCACCCTATTCTCCGATGAACCGCACCACAAAGGATTGGTTCACCTTCCACTATCGGAATCCTTCTAGGCGGAAACCGGAGCCTTTACAACAACGATCCGGAGCACACACCCACAACCGAATTGGGGCTCCCGAACAGCTACAAGTGACCACTTAAGGTCTCAACCACCACAAAGGCGTCTAGGGTCCAAAGACCCAAGAGTAACAAGCTCACAAACTTTCAACTTCCACGAATCCTCGTGGAGAGCAAACCGATGCACCAAATGCAAATGGCAAGAGGACAAGTGCTCAAATCCTTCACTCTCAAATTCCAACAAAGCAACAAATGCTTATGGGGGAATAAGAGAGGAAGAACAAAGAGGAGATGCACCAAGAAATCCAAGATCAATATCTACTAGGTTTCCCTCACTTAGAGGAGAGATGGATTGGTGGAAATGTAGATCTAGATCTCCTCTCACTTTCTCTCAAAGATATGCAAGAATCATGGGAGGGATTGAGAGGAAGTCAAGCTTTTCCAAAGGTCAACAATGGAGGAGAGAGAGGGGAAAAACATGCTCGAGAGGATAGGGAACCGTTGGGGAAGAAACCCCCTTAAATAGGTTCCCTAAAAAAGTGCCCGTTGGGCAGTGCAGGGAGGCCGCCCTGGGGGCCGACCTCACTCGCTGCAACAGAGGAGCCGGCCTGGGGGCCGGCCACCCATCCGAGGCAGCCGGCCTGGGAGACGGCCTGGGCCGGCCTGGGGGCCGGCAGGGAGCCCGACGCGCCCGGCCTGGGAGCCGGCCAGGCCGGCCTGGGGGCTGGCCACCCAGAACCCAAAAATGAAACACCCATAACTTTTGCAAGAAAACTCCAAATGGGATGAAACCAATTTTGTTGGAAATATTAAGATTCATAAATAGAGTAAAGTTACACACATGGGAAGGTGTGGAACTTTCCTCACGGATAAACCGATAATATTTCCAACACGAAAACACAACAAGTTTTCCATCCGGACTCCGATTTCAATGATCTTGGGTTTGTTGGAATCGCAATGAGGAGCATTACAAGATCATGCATAGAAACATCATAGTCCATCATTTGAGGAGGAATCCAAATGTAGAAAGATAAAACCTCTCTATAAAAAGATGAATCGGCAAAACCTTCAAAACCGAAAACGCAACAAGTTTTCAATACGAAATCCGTTTTCGGTGAACTAGAGTTGGTATGGAGATGAACACAAGCTCTAAATTCTCACATGGATAAAAGCCAAATAAGAACCAAGAAAGATGATATGCCAAGTATGCAAAGGTTTGAGCTCTGCACAAAGATGAGATCAAGTTACTCACTTGAGAGCCCCTCTTGATAGTACGCCGTCTATCCTATAACCCGGTCTCCCACTAACACCATGAGACCGGTAAAATAGAAACCCTATCAAGATCATACCTTTGCCTTGCGCATTTCACTTGAGCTAGATGATGACGATCTTGACTCCCTCAAGTTGGAACACCTTTCTTTATTGTGCTTGCTAGCACATGCTTGATGAAGACTTCTCCAAATACTCCCCATACTCCATGATGGGAGAGCGTTGCTAAGCTCCGTCTTCATGTATCCACTTGCACTTCATCTTCTTCTCTTGATGTAGATGATGGCTTGGAGATAAACATGAATGTTCACTCAATCTTCTTTCCAAGCCATGCTTGCAATAAGCTCAACTCTAGATGACCATTCTTCATATAGACCCTTGGATAGAACCTTGGTCAACATATGATCTTCTAGAGTCCAACACATGAATCCCAATCTTCTTCATGGACAAGATCTATAAAGATAACTCAATGCAAACATTAGTCCATAGGGATTGTCATTAATTACCAAAACCACGCATGGGGCAACACATGCACTTTCAATCTCCCCCATTTTAATAATTGATGACAATCCCTTTTACGAGGGTTTATATAATGAATTAAGCAACCATGCAACACAATAAGCAAGGATGCAAGAGAACAAAGAACAAAACCATATTTCCTTAAACCCTCTAAATCTCTCCCCCATTGGCATCGATTGCCGAAATGGGTGAAAAATTATGAAGACCAATATAATAAGAGCTCCCCCATAAAGTGTGCATTTCTCATGATATGAGTGAAATCAAATGCACATATCCAATGACGAATAGATGAAGGGAGATCAAACTATATCAAGGATCCAATCAAAAGAGAAAGATACTTCGAAGAAAGAAGCGAGCAATCAAAATGATCCAAAAACAATGTTCTAAACAACAAGAGGGAACTCCCCAAGGTACGTGCACAAAGTAGGATTTGCAAAGCAATATGGAGTGCACAACATGGATTCCTCACTCCCTCTTAGATGATGTTGAACACAAACAAGTGCAAGAAGGCATAAAGATAGAAAAGAAGCAAAACAACTTGCAACAAGGTAATGTTGAGCAACAAGAGAAAGAAGCGACAAATAAAGACTTGCTCAACCGCAAATAGATGGGTATGATAAGGAGAGACATTTTAGGAGACTAATGCAAAGATGAGCGTAGCATCAACATAGTCGTTAAATATAAGTGGCACATAGTGCATATCATGTCTTTCCATAAACACAACCCAAAAGTTGGAGCAAATAGGTCCACAAGCTTATTAAGGTCCAAAAAGGAATACCAAAAGAAAAGCAAAGCTTGTGCCTTTTAGAGACCACCAAAGAATCAAAAGTAATAAAAAGGGTGGTCACTAACGAATTGGAATATCAATTAAAGATGTAACTACTCTCATGTGTATAAGTTCCTAAGTAGACACCAATCATGAAGATATAAGTCCACAAAGAAACATGCACACACAAAATAGCTACTACGGTGAAGAACATGATAACCAAAAAAAAAAAATTAATGATGAATTTTCAATAATTAAGTGCAAATATATGAATTAGCATGTACTAAAGAGTAGAAAAAATAAATTTAGGAAATATCAAGGTGCTAATGATAAGAATCGATCCAAGATATTACCTAGCCGCTCAGCCTTATCCTTGTCAAGCTAAAAAAAAAAGTGTGCCAGGATAAACCAGCAGAGAGGTCATATCCAGACCAGGGACATTCCGGCTATTCTCACCTGGTACTAGTAGCTGCCTCCCCTGGTCCAACAGTGTAGAACTACACTATAAATACCCCTCAGCTGGAGCCTTTCCCCATCGCTCAATCAAGCTAGCATCTCTCTCCATTCTCTCTGTTCCACCGAAGCTCTGTTTCTATTCCTCGGGTTAGCTAGGAGGAGGCTGCTGCCCAGAAATCTGCCAAGTCAACTGGGCGACCAGAGGTAGGCAACTAGCTAATCTAGTTCTGGTGGTTATTCAATTCCATGCTGATCTCCTAGCGGTAGTACTAGTAAATGCTTTCCTACATGCTAAGAAGATCCATCGATCCATCTTTCTATCCTAGAGCACCGATCGAATAAATTAAACAAGCTATGCATGTGCATATACTTGGAACGTGAATGGAGACAAGAGGATGACTAGCTGGTACATGAACCATGCATGTAGAAGTTAACCATGATTAATCTAAATAATATTAAATGGTGAACACACGAGAAATAATATCAGTATATTTACCAAAACTTACGGAGACTATATCTAACATGGTTAGGTCCGGAGGAGACAGAAGTTTAAATCACAGAGGAGACTCAAGGCAAGCTGCGTATACCAGAAATCTCTTGTTTGGTTTATGTTCCTTGAGTGATTTTATCTAGTTTCTTTGTTTATCTCTGTTTTGTTTGATATTAATTTTCCATATTTCTAGAGCTGCACTTGTTTGTATGTTTAGCACTTTTGGTGTGTCATATATTCGCCAAGATAAAATATGGAATCATATATCAACAAAATGGTTGGTCATAATCATGGAAAAGCGTGGTGTATCTAGCCTGAGGCGGTCGATACCTGAAAGGTGTGGGATGGGAAGGCCCACACAAGTAGGGGACTCGGCGACGTGATTCTCAGAGATCGATACTATCACAAGGTGGGATTATGACAATTGATTTTGCTGATACTCTGCAGAGACTAACACTAAAATATGATATTTGTGTGGTGATATTATTATTGGTGGTATTTGGTTCATCATGCCGAATGTTGAGCTTGGAGGAGTTGTGCTTATGTGCAAAGGAGTGTAAATTGTGTTTGTTCTTGCTGAGTATGTTTAACATACTCACGTCCTTTTTATTTTTTATCTGGTATGCGCAGACGAAGGTTAAGATCAAGAAGTGATAGACGAGGATCCATGTGGTGACATCTAGTGTAGTAGTCAAGATAAACACCAATAAGAGAAGATTCCGCTGCTAATGTAATAAAATAAATTGTACTTGTAATATTTGATATGAGTAAAGTGGAGACCTTGCTTGGCTTTTGTTGATGATATTTCACTATTCTAAGCCTTGTATGCTTATGGGTTCTTCACCCATAAGTGTACGGCGGCTGTCATTCTCCTAGGCCGTGGTTTGGGGCGTGACAGTTAAAGTGGTATCAGAGCCAAGGTTTCCACATGATAATAAAAAAAATATTGGAGAATAATATAATAAAACTTGATAGCTGATAAATAAAAGTGGCAATAATCATAAAGATATATTGGTATGAGAAAATGAATGCTAACGTAATTATTTCCAGTGATATAAATTTGCAATGAAGTAAAGGTGAAATAAGTGGATAGAAATATAGAACTTGCTTGAAGGCGTCATTGAGCGGTGTTTTCCTTTGTAAAAGTGGCTTGTCTTGAATGTACGTCTACTGATTGTTTTTGTGTCAACTAGGCATTATACTTAAATAATAATTTGCTTAGTAGATGGGTAGTGCCGACCTTAAAAAAAGAGCATGGTGGAAGCAATATTTATCAGTAAAATTTCGGGGACGAAATTTTTATAAGGAGGGAAGGATGTAGTAACCAAAAAAAAAAATTAATGATGAATTTTCAATAATTAAGTGCAAATATATGAATTAGCATGTACTAAAGAGTAGAAAAAATAAATTTAGGAAATATCAAGGTGCTAATGATAAGAATCGATCCAAGATATTACCTAGCCGCTCAGCCTTATCCTTGTCAAGCTAAAAAAAAAAGTGTGCCAGGATAAACCAGCAGAGAGGTCATATCCAGACCAGGGACATTCCGGCTATTCTCACCTGGTACTAGTAGCTGCCTCCCCTGGTCCAACAGTGTAGAACTACACTATAAATACCCCTCAGCTGGAGCCTTTCCCCATCGCTCAATCAAGCTAGCATCTCTCTCCATTCTCTCTGTTCCACCGAAGCTCTGTTTCTATTCCTCGGGTTAGCTAGGAGGAGGCTGCTGCCCAGAAATCTGCCAAGTCAACTGGGCGACCAGAGGTAGGCAACTAGCTAATCTAGTTCTGGTGGTTATTCAATTCCATGCTGATCTCCTAGCGGTAGTACTAGTAAATGCTTTCCTACATGCTAAGAAGATCCATCGATCCATCTTTCTATCCTAGAGCACCGATCGAATAAATTAAACAAGCTATGCATGTGCATATACTTGGAACGTGAATGGAGACAAGAGGATGACTAGCTCGTACATGAACCATGCATGTAGAAGTTAACCATGATTAATCTAAATAATATTAAATGGTGAACACACGAGAAATAATATCAGTATATTTACCAAAACTTACGGAGACTATATCTAACATGGTTAGGTCCGGAGGAGACAGAAGTTTAAATCACAGAGGAGACTCAAGGCAAGCTGCGTATACCAGAAATCTCTTGTTTGGTTTATGTTCCTTGAGTGATTTTATCTAGTTTCTTTGTTTATCTCTGTTTTGTTTGATATTAATTTTCCATATTTCTAGAGCTGCACTTGTTTGTATGTTTAGCACTTTTGGTGTGTCATATATTCGCCAAGATAAAATATGGAATCATATATCAACAAAATGGTTGGTCATAATCATGGAAAAGCGTGGTGTATCTAGCCTGAGGCGGTCGATACCTGAAAGGTGTGGGATGGGAAGGCCCACACAAGTAGGGGACTCGGCGACGTGATTCTCAGAGATCGATACTATCACAAGGTGGGATTATGACAATTGATTTTGCTGATACTCTGCAGAGACTAACACTAAAATATGATATTTGTGTGGTGATATTATTATTGGTGGTATTTGGTTCATCATGCCGAATGTTGAGCTTGGAGGAGTTGTGCTTATGTGCAAAGGAGTGTAAATTGTGTTTGTTCTTGCTGAGTATGTTTAACATACCCACGTCCTTTTTATTTTTTATCTGGTATGCGCAGACGAAGGTTAAGATCAAGAAGTGATAGACGAGGATCCATGTGGTGACATCTAGTGTAGTAGTCAAGATAAACACCAATAAGAGAAGATTCCGCTGCTAATGTAATAAAATAAATTGTACTTGTAATATTTGATATGAGTAAAGTGGAGACCTTGCTTGGCTTTTGTTGATGATATTTCACTATTCTAAGCCTTGTATGCTTATGGGTTCTTCACCCATAAGTGTACGGCGGCTGTCATTCTCCTAGGCCGTGGTTTGGGGCGTGACAAGTAAAGTATGCATGAGGTAGATACTTGTTACCGAGATAGCATTAGTGATGTAGAAGATAAGAGTTCATGATCATCCGAGCTTGACTCCAATAAGCACATGGTGATAACACTTTCCTTGTAAATGAGACAAGCTTCCAATGCACCTCCAATGTACCTAAAACAAATTCAAGTACAAAATGGTACCCAAACTCATTGGGTCCAAAGTAGTTAGAGCAACTACAATATATAGGACAAACTCCACATAAATATGTGCATATTGATATGAAATTGAATTTCATACACATGTTATCCTTTTAGGATTTGATGGAGTTTATCCTATATATTGGATCAACGAAAGTAAGCATGCCATAAGATATACATTGTAAATATGCATGCACAAGACTTCCAAGAACCAAACGAGATACAAATTGGACAAACACCATCTACAACAATGGCATCCGGCGCTAATCCTTGGCCTCCCTTATTATGCTCGTTTCTTGGGAGGTTTGGAATGAGAGGAATGCGCGCGTCTTCCGTCATGTTTCTACCATGCCAACGGTGATCTTTGCGCGGATCAGAGCGGAGGCGGCGTTGTGGAGCGCCGTGGGAGCAAAACACTTGGGTTCCCTTTTTCCCGGAGAGTAATTTTTTCTTGTGTGCGCGTGCGAGTGTTGTGTTTCCTCGCTACGCTGGGGTTTGCTGTTCGAGCATTTCTTGCTCGTTCGGCTGGGTTGTAAAAGTGCTGTAAAACTCCTTCTTATTTAATTAAATAAGGCAAGTCTTTTGCCTTTTTCTTCAAAAAAAAAAAAAGCACACACAAGTGTGACAAGAAAGAAAATTGTCCAAATTATATCAAAAACCAAAATCAACACATGATAGAAGATACCACTTTGAAAAGATACCAAATGAAAGCAAGATACCAAAGATGAAAATATCATCAAGGAATAAACCAAACCCTCTACACTTTTCATGATGGCACAAAGTACCAAGACGAAAAATGTTTGTTTCCAAAGAGACATGTCATCGGGATCAAAACCAATTGAAGACAACTAATGTTCAAAAGCATATAATTGCTCCCCCAAGATTTGTGCATTATTTATGATCTTGCATTTGAATACAAAATGCACACAAATGGGATCATCACTCTCCATACATATTATTCAAACACTAGTCATGTTCAAGGAAAGCAATAAGATGCAATACCAATTAAAGAACGGAGTTCTACTCAATGTAGGATAGCTTCCCAAAATAGTGCATTATCAAGAAGTATGACTTTTGAATGTCAATGCACAAGAATGGGATCATTGCTTTTCCTAACTCAAGAAAGCATAAAACAAATTTTGAGTAGAGCAACAAGGATCCAAAAGATACAAGGAAGACAAATGAGAGTTAGATCAAAAAAATCCTTGGCAATAAAATAAGGCAATTCAAAGCAAGAACCAAAGTGAAGATGGTCTACAAATTCCACCACAATTATGAGTATCACTTGTCAAGGACAAGGAGTATAGAGATATTTCTCGGTGGTATATAGGAATGATATTGAAGACCAATTTCACAACAAATAAGCATATGGCAAAAGATAAGATTTAAAGGCCAAAGCTTAAATAGATAGATATTCTTGATAGCTTCAAGTATTCACGCGATCATGCAAAGCCACTACAAAGAGTAGCTTGAAGCAATCGGTTTCCCAAAAGATATATGCGAACATATTGGGGAAAGCCATACCAAGAACGTCCATCACAAACAAGATCCAAAAGTGATAAAAAAATTTTTAGCAAAATGGAACTTGTTTGAGCAACATGCCACATAGGAATAAGATAATGAAGAATATCAATTCTAGGTGGCAATACCTCACATGTTCACATTTTCTAGGTTTGTAATATGCACAAGCTTATTACTCCCCCATAATGTGATAATCCAAATTTTAACAAGAGGCAGCAAAACCAACTAGAGATAATTAATGGACATTATAGAATTTGAATTTCTCATGAGAATGACATACCACATAGAGAGTAGATAATATTGATATATCATCACTAAGTGGTATTCCTCATGTATACACATTTTAGGATTGTGAAGTGCACGAAGCATATCACTCCCCAAAATGGATAGTCCATTAATCTCTCAAAAAGAGAGCCAACAAGATAAGATATCAAATAAAAGCAATAAGGCTCAAACAAGTAATGGTGTGCAAACCAACATACACATACTTGATTACTCAAGATAAGTAAGTAGAGAGCACAACACATACAAACACTAGCAAGGTACAAAACCTAACACATGCAAGGGTGCAAGCAACTTTCAATGTATATATGATTTAAATAAAAGTTACCGCAAGGAGGAACATTGGATATGAGATAGAACAATATAATCCAAATGACTTGGCTTGAGATAATATAATTGATGAAGATCCCTTAATTCTTCATGATGTAGCCAAGTCTCCAATGCCCTCCAACAACACCTATTGATCAAGTTTTAGCTTGTTGGTCCCCAACCAAGTTGGGTCCTAAGAGGTTAGTCACAATAGGCTTGGCAACCCAAATGGTTCTTTTCTTGACACCACTTTGAGTACCAACATATTTGGCAAACACATTGCCAACCTTATCCTTCCGAAGAGAATAAACATCATCAATTATAATGGGGTTGGATAAGGTACCATTTGTGCATGAAGAAGCAAGTGACCCTTCTCACGGCATAGTAGCAACATCTACTTCCTCCTTCTTCTTAGTTGGAGTCTTGACTTGAGGAGGGGTAGCTTGATTCTTCTTGGGAAGAGGCCTTCTTCAACTTGAGGAACTTGAGTTTGAACTTGAGGCTCTTCCTTGTTGCTTCTCACTAAGAGCTTCTTCTTCAAAGGGCAAGATCTAACATGGTGCCCTTCAACTTTGCACTTGAAGCAAACAATCTTGGCCGAATCTTGACTTGTTCTTGGCCCTTGTTCTTCTTGATACTTGGACTTGTTCTTATTGTTGGAGTTGAATCCAAGTCCACTCTTGTCATTGGGGCGTCTTTGAACACTCAACATATTGTCAAGTGTAGAATCCCAACATGACGCTTTTCCAAGTCTTTCTTCAAAGAAGTGACTTGGGCCTTGAGCTCATTTAATTCCTCTACATGGTTAGTATCAACACAAACACTAGAGGAAGTAGAGCTTCATTGTTAGAGCAACAAGGCAAGGAAAGTAATTCATCACAAGATTAGCAATAGTATGTGATGTAGAATTACTAGGACTAGCACATGGCAATAAGCATTAGAGAAGTTGTGCCATTGTCCACATGAGGCTCACAAGATGTTACCTTTGACATAATAGCCTCATGAGCTAACTTTAGCTTAGCATAGGATGCTAGAAGATCATCATTAGAGCTAGATAGCTTTTCATGACTTTCTTCCAATTTCCTATACTTGCTAGTTAGCAACTCAAGTTGAGCCCTTAGCTCAACATTCTCCTTCAAAATAGATGCTTCACAAGAAGTGGAGTTAGTAGCACAAGCATCATCAATATTAGAAATGGAAGAAGACAACTTGGCAAGCTCATCATTTTAGATAGTTGAGTTTGGAGTTGATCATGAGACTTGATAAGGAGAGAGTGTTCACTTTCTAAAGCCTTGTGAGCTTTGTCAAGTCTCTCTATGTCCTCAATTAGTCTAGCATTGCCAACACCAAATTCAACTTTTTCCTTTTTAAGCACTTTATATTTAGCAATAGCATGATCTCTTTCCTTAATGATTTTAGCAATAATAAGATCATTAGACTCATCAAGAGATTCAAGTCTCTTCAAGAGAACTAAGCTCTTGCTCTTCCTCAAGAGCATTCTCTAAGGATGCTTTTCATAGCATCCTCTCTCTCAATTTGACATTTCTCATCAAATTGAGTTTCCAACCCTCAATGATTTCCCTACTCTTAATAGCATAAAATGATTTCACATAGAGGAGGGATAGCTTTGCTACCTTTGGGGAGAGCACCAAATACCATCTCACCCTTCTTTGTTAAGGATTCAACATCCATATGTTCTCCATAAGAATCCTCATCCACATCATCACAAGATGTAGAGGGTTCCAAAGGTGGAGATACCTTTGAATCTCTAGCCATAAGGCAAAGTGGGTAATGGACGTTGATGATGAAGAATTACTTGAAGCACCATTGAGGCCCATGTCTTGTTCCAACAAATGTTGGGATTCCTCTACATTGTTAGCCACACAAATACTAGAGGATATGGAAGAATTATTTTCATGGCAACAAGACATAGGAAGCATATCATCATGAGATTTAGTTGAGCAACTATTACATGATATGCAAGGACTAGCAACACTAGCATGTAAAACATTTGGAGTGCTAGAAGTGTTTAAGTCCAAAGATAGATCATTGCAATGAGATAGAGATGAAGTATAGTCAATAGAATATTCACCATCAACAAAACAATTTCTATCACCACTCACCATATCATTACCTTGTGACAAATCACATGTTGGTGAAGTGGAAGAAGTTGTGAACTCGTCACGGCCGGAGGTGGAAGGAGAACAATCATCCTCAATAATGTTGGACACTTCATATTTATCTTGAAGCTTGGTCCATAACTCATGAGCGTTCCGAAAAGGCATGATTGATGCAAGAACTACATCGCTCAAAACACAATAAGACCATTAGATACAGAGTATCGAGATAAGAGTTTTCCTCATCCTCTAAAGATAACTTGGGAATCCTTTGGAGGAGAAAAACCCATATCTACAATTCTCTTAATATAATTTGGACCCATGGCCCTAAAAGATTAAGCATGCGAATTTTCCAAACATCATAATTTGTGCCATCGAATATAAGAGTGGGATCGTGCACTAATTCTCTAAACGACATCTTTACTCTCTAGGCGGTAAAGCCCAAAAAGAGACCAGGCTCTGATACCAATTGAAAGGACAAGGATGTCGCCTAGAGGGGGGTGAATAGGCGATTAAAACTTTTCCGGTTTAGGCTTGATAATTGCGGAATAAAACTAGGTGTTTAAATTAACAAGCCAACAACCTAAATATACTAGGCTCACCTATGTGCACCAACAACTTATGCTAAGCAAGACAAGCAAAAGGTAGCAATATAGAATACTTCAAGCACGAAGGCTATCACAATGTAAAGTGCATAAGTAAAGAGCTCGGGTATAGAAATAACCGAGGCACACGAGACGAGGATGTATTCCCGAGTTCCTCTTTTTTAGGGGAGTACGTCTCGTTGGAGAGGTGTGAGGCACCACAAAGGTCGATCTCAACGCCACAAAGGCTCACCCTATTCTCCGATGAACCGCACCACAAAGGATTGGTTCACCTACCACTATCGGAATCCTTCTAGGCGGAAACCGGAGCCTTTACAACAACGATCCGGGGCACACACCCACAACGAATTGGGGCTCCCGAACAGCTACAAGTGACCACTCAAGGTCTCAACCACCACAAAGGCGTCTAGGGTCCAAAGACCCAAGAGTAACAAGCTCACAAACTTTCAACTTCCATGAATCCTCGTGGAGAGCAAACCGATGCACCAAATGCAAATGGCAAGAGCACAAGTGCTCAAATCCTTCACTCTCAAATTCCATCAAAGCAACAAATGCTTATGGGGGAATAAGAGAGGAAGAACAAAGAGGAGATGCACCAAGAACTCCAAGATCAATATCTACTAGGTTCCCCTCACTTAGAGGAGAGATGGATTGGTGGAAATGTAGATCTAGATCTCCTCTCACTTTCCCTCAAAGATATGCAAGAATCATGAGAGGGATTGAGAGGAAGGCAAGCTTTTCCAAAGGTCAACAATGGAGGAGAGAGAGGGAAAAAACGTGCTCGAGAGGATAGGGAACCGTTGGGGAAGAAACCCCCTTAAATAGGTTCCCTTAAAAAGTGCCCGTTGGGCAGTGCAGGGAGGCCGGCCTAGGCCGGCCTCACTCGCTGCAACAGAGGAGCCGGCCTGGGGCCGGCCACCCATCCGAGGCAGCCGGACTGGGAGACGGCCTGGGGGCCGGCAGGGAGCCCGACGCGCCCGGCCTGGGAGCCGGCCAGGCCGGCCTGGGGGCTGGCCACCCAGAACCCAAAAATGAAACACCCATAACTTTTGCAAGAAAACTCCAAATGGGATGAAACCAATTTTGTTGGAAATATTAAGATTCATAAATAGAGTAAAGTTACACACATGGGAAGGTGTGGAACTTTCCTCACGGCTAAATCGATAATATTTCCAACACGAAAACACAACAAGTTTTCCATCCGGACTCCGATTTCGATGATCTTGGGTTTGTTGGAATCGCAATGAGGAGCATTACAAGATCATGCATAGAAACATCATAGTCCATCATTTGAGGAGGAATCCAAATGTAGAAAGATAAAACCTCTCTATAAAAAGATGAATCGGCAAAACCTCCAAAACCGAAAACGCAACAAGTTTTCAATATGAAATCCGTTTTCGGTGAACTAGAGCTTGGTATGGAGATGAACACAAGCTCTAAATTCTCACATGGATAAAAGCCAAATAAGAACCAAGAAAGATGATATGCCAAGTATGCAAAGGTTTGAGCTCTCCACAAAGATGCGATCAAGTTACTCACTTGAGAGCCCCTCTTGATAGTACGCCGTCTATCCTATAACCCGGTCTCCTACTAACACCATGAGACCGGTAAAATAGAAACCCTATCAAGATCATACCTTTGACTTGCGCATTCCACTTGAGCTAGATGATGACGATCTTGATCTCTTCAAGTGGACCACCTTTCTTGATTGCGCTTGCTAGCACATGCTTGATGAAGACTTATCCAAATACTCCCCCATACACCATTATGGGAGAGCCTCGCTTAGCTCCGTCTTCTTGTATCCACTTGCGCTTCATATTCTTTTTTTGATATAGATGATGGCTTGGAGATAAACATGAATGATCACTCAATTTTCTTTTCCAAGTCATACTTGCAATAAGCTCAACTCTAGATGACCATTCTTCATATAGACCCTTGGATAGAACCTTGGTCAACATATGATCTTCTAGAGTCCAACACATGAATCCCAATCTTCTTCATGGACAAGATCTATAAAGATAACTCAATGCAAACATTAGTCCATAGGGATTGTCATTAATTACCAAAACCACGCATGGGGCAACACATGCACTTTCAATTTCTCTAAGCACCAATGCTTATTCATATAGGAGAGGTGGCTAGTTAAGCATTTTTGTGTAAATAAGCACTAGTGCTTAACCGAAAACCAGTTTATTTTGCTAGGCACCTCCATTGCACAAAAATACAATTAATTTTGTATGTCGGCCGAGGATGCCCCTCCGCCCACTTCCTCTCTCTCTCCACCTCTCGTAGAGCGCGGTCCCCTGTAAGGACTACGCACACGTGAGAAATCTATACCGCAGTACGCCGTCGTGCTGCGGGATTCCACCCAAAAGTTCTACTTCCGCTATTTCGGCTGGATAGGAGAGCCCGGGAGTCATCGTCAAGATTCGCACGTGTGCGAGTACTCGGAGGCGCCACACTTGGGGCGCCGGGGCGTCATCGTCGCGCCGTCTTCGTCTTCGTCGCGCAAGTTCTTCGCGACCTCGAGGTCGGCTACGTCGTCTACTTCGACAACGCTTGTTGCGGGAGCGTAATCCCCGCGTTCGATCTACAAGGGTATGTTACCGATATCTCCTCCGTTATCGCATTACTAATAGATAGATCCTTGGCTAAGTTTTGGCGTACGCTAGTTAGAAAAATTATTGTTTTCTGCTACGAACCCCTTCATTTTTATCATACAATTTCCACAATTTTTTAGGGTTAAATATACCAACATTTCACAGTGAATAAAGTTAGATTCTTGACTATTGTGGCAAATCAAATCCTCCATATTCCCGAAAAAAAAATCATGCTTCAAATATACTTTCTTTTATAATATGATTTAAAAAAATCCCGCGCGGGGTAAATTTCTCGTTAGATTAACGAGATGCCCGCAAACAACGAGATATTACAAAATTCGCTGACCCAGTTTGGAAACGTTGAAAATTGAAAATCAATGAAAATTTAATGGCTTCGCCAGGGTTTGAACCGGAGACCTTCAGTGTGTTAGACTGACGTGATAACCAACTACACCACGAAACATCTTGCTAGTTTTTGAAACTAAAAAATTAAAATGAGCCGATTTGTTGACAATTTTAAAGGAAATAGATAATAGATGGCAGCCTCTAAAGTAGAAATAGTTTTTGTTGCTGCTGCATTTGCCACAACTTGTGATGCTTATTAGGGTATGAGCTGAAGTAAATCATCATATGTAATTATTAAAATGAAGTGAGTGTAAAGTGTGTATTGCTTTGGGATGAGCTGAAAGCAAGTTAATGTTTTGGGCGTCTGTGTATTGCTAAAGTATGAATAAATCAAGCTTACTTGAAATGATATTGTCATCATCATATTGACATTCATTCAACACAAATCTATGAAATGAAAAATATTTATGATCATCTGTGACTTCAATGACAGTTTCGGTTTACTCCTGTTTTTTCACAAACTGTGTTGTTGGCACTTGGCACACCTCAGCTCCGTAGCTGAACATGAAAAATGGCAGGAAATAGCTTAAGCAAACCAGACAGTTTGTCAGCCTATCCTTAATTATCTTGAGAAAAGTTACTGGCTAGTGCTATTTCCTTGCTTTTATGTTGACAGATTTGTTGTGCAGGCATTGAAAGTGAGAACTGGAGGAAAACAAACGGGTGAATATGAAATTTGACAGGAATATGAGAAATTGCTGAAGCAAAAAAAGTTACTGGCTAGTACCATTTCCTAGGTTTCATTGACATAGTTGTTGTGCAGGCATTGAAAGTGAGAATTGGAGGAAAAAAACTGGTGAACATGAAACATGACATGAAAAAATCAAAAAAATCAAGGAAATGCAGGAAAATGTACACAGAAACTGCATTGTTGGCACATATAATAAAATGCATGACATCGTCATCAAATTAACAAAATAAGAAGACAGATACACTAAGTTGTCTGTTATGTGTTATCTGGCCTAACAGTACAAAACAGAGTAATACAACTGGCATGTTTTATAGCTCATAGAAGTACTACATGATCAGCAATGGAAGTAGACATGGTCAACATCAGGTGCATTTTGGCTAATTGGAATCTCTTCTTCAGCTACTCCTGGTCCATTGTGGTCTGGAATTTCATCTCCATTAGAAGCATGTCCAGTTTGCTGCACATCATTAATCTATCCACCTCCTGGCTAAAAACAAGTGGCCAGTGTCTCTGCATATCATTAACTGAGCAAGTTCAAATGGTGCAAATGTCATTTAATTCAGAAAATCTCGCTCAACATTTTTCTTCCTAAAAGTAAGTGATCAGTGTCTCAGGTGCATATCACAGACTGGCCTAGTTCAAATGGTGCAAATGACATATAAAGTTCAGAAATTTCGCTCAGCTACACCATGAGACCTTGATTAGTTCAATACAATATGTCGCCAAAAAAGAGTAACTTATTTTGTTCTTTCTATTGAAACAAAATACTTTCTGCAAGAGAATAGGTCCAACAATAGAACCGGCACCCCTCATCATCCTAAATGACTAACTCATAGCCGGATCGCCGGCGCCGTTCTGCTCACACTTGAGGTCGGCGTTGTCTTCGACCAAGAGGTTGTTGAATCTGATGTCGTCGCCGCAGAGCAAAATTGTTGAGTGGGCGCTCGTGTCGGTTCCCACGACACTGCCGTTGTCGCTGTTGCCACAAAGAGCACCGGCTTGTTGCTCGCCGCTGAACCCCTCGCCGCCGGCGCACATCACGACCGCATCCCCGGCAAGGTACTGGTTGCTCTGGTCCTGCTGATACTGCCACTGCTGGTACGCGGCGTAGTAGTTGCTGTAGTCGCCGCCACACTCGGGGACATAGCCTGAAGGATTATCATAGTAGGCGCCGGATGTGTCCACCATCCCGCCGCCATGGAACGCGTGGGCTTGCGCGCCAGTGAATCCCTCGCCGTTTATCGCCGCAGCATCGTAGTTGTAGCTCGTGCTCGGCTGATCTGGGATCGAGACGCCGTAGTTGTTGTCGTACTCGGCCTTCGGGGGGACATACTGGAGAGGAATACCGTGGTAGCCGGCGTTCTCGACCATGCCGCCGCCGTAGGGACAGCCATCTTGCGCGCCACCGAATCCCTGGCCGTTGCTCATTACCAGCGCGGAGTCGTGCTCGTAGCTCGGGCCCGCCTGGTCTGGGTCTAGGACTTGTTGTTCGGCGGCGGCGGGTGCGACCACTTTGGTTTTCTTGGGTGCCTTGATGCGGGAGAGCACGGTGCCAGGGAGCGGCGGCGAGAGGATCTCGTACTCGTGCATGACCTAGCCGCTGCTGCGGGAGCTGCGCACACCGTCCTTGGCTCGGTAGAAGGAGAGATCGTAGCGCTTGAACAGGATGTCGACCTCGCCGCCGCCGGGGCGGCGAAGGGTGACGGTTTCCTCGCACCCCTTCTGCCCCTGCCACGTGCCGCCCTGGATGGTGCGGATCTTGCGGCCGGCGTTGTGGTTCGGGTCCGTGGGCGGGCCGAAGAAGAAGGCGTGGTCGAGGTTGCCGAGCCGCTGCAGGATCTCCCACGGCGGGGCGCTGGCGGGGTCGCCCTCCAGGATGGCGTCCGCGTAAGGGTTGGAGAGGTTGAGCGCGCGCGGGAGGAGGTAGTAGGCGATGATGTCGGCGTCCGTGGGGTCGAACTTGAACGCCGGCGGCAGGCTGCCGCCGAACCCGAACTTGTTGGCTTCCATGGATGGAAAGGAGATGATCCCCTGTTTCTGCTCTGCTCTGCGTTTCTTGGTTTCTTGCTCGGATCGCTGGATGGAAAGTTCTGCTCTACTTCGCGTCTGGTTTCTTGCTTTGATCGATGGACGGAAGGGCTGGGTTGGGTTCCGGCGTGGATTGGCATTGGCAATATAGGCGACGAGGAGGAGGGCGAGAGGGCCTTGCCGAGCTCGACTCGGATTCGCCGTTTCTCGCCGTACCCAATCCTCGTGCATCCAAGCCGCGTTACGTTGCTCCCAATCCAGCTCTTTCCTTCCGGTGAATTCCAAGCGAAAACGGCATCACACGATCCTAATCCTACTCGGACACGAAGACGTACCTCACCTCCCTCTCCACCCGAGACGCCACTATAAACACCAAAGCATGCGCGCTCATCCCATCGCTTCCACAAACATCTCCTCCGATCCAATTCCTTTTCCTTCTTCCCTGGAGGCCAGGAATCGATCAAGCTCTCTGTCGCGCGCGCACTTGCCCTGATGGCGTCGCTTGACATGGAGATCTGCGACGGCGATGACTACCTGCCGCTTTGTCCTGTGGAAGAAGACGGCGATGACTACCTGCCGCTTTCTCCCGTGGAAGAAGACTGCGACGGCGATGACTACCTGCCGCTTTCTCCTGTGGAGGAAGACGGCGAAGACGACGAATACCTGCAGCTTTCTCCTATGGAAGAAGACGGAGACGACCAGCAGCACCTGCCACCCGAGCAAGACGAAGAACATATACATGTTCAACTCGACCTCTACAGCAATTTAATGCGTCACGAGCTTAGCATCAGCAGTATAGCCGACATCATCCCGCGCGTACGCGTCACGGTTGCTCCTGACGATTCCGAGTTGGTGGCGGCGGTGGCCGAGGCGCTGGAGACGGTGGAGGCGCCATCCGAGTCCGACGACATCCGCGACTGCCCGATCTGCCTGCAGGACGACGAGGGCACGGCGACCTGCTGGAAAGAGACCCCGTGCGGGCACAGGTTCCACGGGCGGTGCGTGGAGAGGTGGCTGCAGGCCAAGGGGAGCTGCCCCATGTGCCGGCGTCAGGTGGTCACCTTGCCCGCCACGGCTGATGCCACTGCTGCAGCATACCAAGAGCTAGTACGGTCGGACATCTTCGAGGCGTATGGTCAGGAGGGTGTCAACTCTGTTTTTCATGGAGGAGTAGCTGCTTAGCTTAGCTAGGGGAATCGACGATCCTGCTCCGGGTGGGTTGTTTATTGCGATACATCGTCTGTTAAACATAAGTTTTACCCATTTTCTGGTAGAGTTTCTGGTTAGCTCGGTAAACGTAGCTCTACTCAGAAAATGGTTTTGTCGCCTGAATTTGGTCAATGATTTAGCCCCTTTGAGTTTTGTACCTATCTGAAAGTTTTTTTTTTAGACGAAAGGCTCGAAATGAGCCCGGCTTTCAATTAACGAATCCATCAACCGGCCCGGAGTTACAGACACACGAACACGCTGGAAAACCAGCCATGCCACACACACCTCAGTGCAACAGAGAACAACCGAAGGTGACTAAGCCAAACAACTCTAAAAGAAGTACAAAACCAAAGGAAATTGCTTGATCCAGCTGAAGGCGCCTTGACTTCTGTTGCACGGAGACGACGCCGAAAATGTCCAAACCAACAGACCTCCACCGCACTAGCATTGCACCACCAAGACACGACGCCGGGGAAGAAACCAGGAGGGATTTGGGAATCCAAAGGAGGGGAGGCTTGCAACAACGCCTCCAAGAAGGTGAACGGCGTGCAAAGACGTCGTCGTTGCCGGCAGAGACCGAGGTCCTGCAGAGCTTTCACCCAAAACCCCCAGCACCCACCGCCAGGTTGCGCCATCTGGAGCCACGGCCGCCGCCTAGCCCGTCGCCACTGGCCCACCTAGAAGGCAAGCGACCACCGCAACCAATCACTACCGCGCCACCTGCAGCAGCAACCCCTGACCCCCGACCGACCAATCTAGATCCGCCGACGACACTAGAGGGGCCGCCCCATGGGGTTGCACACCCCCATCTCCACTGCCACCATGCTAAATCTGTCGCCGGAGCCCAGCAGCCCTGCGCCGCTGAACTGCCATGATCTATCGTCACCACCATGAGGAAAAAAGAAAGTTGCCACTCGTGGGGGAAAGCCCGAGCGCCGTCTCCCTGGGACCTCTAGACGGCAGGGGGGATAGGAGGAACGGTGACGACGGGTGGCTAGGTGGCTGGCGACTGCACCCCCATGTCACCTAGGTTACGCGGGGGTCTTTTTTCCGTGTCCCACTATCGAAATGGATGTATATACAGTAGTAGCATTACAGTTGTTGGGATCGTAGACAGAAAACAAAAAATTTCCTACCGACGATAACCATAAACTAGCCAAGATCTATACTATGCATATATACTATACGGAGGAGAACGGAATACATACCCTTGTAGACCGTAAGCGTCGACGATCAAAAGATCTGTTTCGATGACGACGCGTGATGAGGACGACGTAGCCGACCTCAAGGTCGTGTAGAGGAAGAAGACGACTTCCAGTGCCAAGCAATGGCACCTCGCAGTTCCACACACGTACGGTGTAGATGACGACCTCCGGGCTCCAGATCCAGCAGAGCAGTGGAAGCGAAGACTTGGACCCAGCAGCACGGCGGTGTGCGTATGGTGGAGAGAACTCTCTCAAACCCGTACGCAGCTCCATTTGCGGAACCACGCTTAAGCTAGGAGAGAAGGAGAGGGATTGGATGGATTTCAAGGCAAAGGGGGCACCCATATATATATAAGTGGAGGGAGGCCGTCACCCTCGGTGGCCAGGCGGTGTGGGACTAAACCCCACATCAACCCGCAGCCCCATGGTGCGCCGGCCCTAGGTGGGCACCATGTGGCCCACCTAGGCCGGTCGGCCCTTCCCTCCCTTCTCCAAGGGATTCGGCCCCCCTAGTGGGCCTTTGACCTCAGGTCAAGGCCCATTTAGGTGGGCTGCCAATTAAATCCGAATTTAATCAAATAAAAATACATTTAATCATTAATTACACTAATTAATATTAAGTACACATTATTTAATTTATTCGAGCTCCGAAACCTATTCCGTTGTCCTCCCATCTCCATCGGACATGTCCGGAACACTTCCGGTGTTCTCCGGTATCTTTCTCTCTATATCCAATCTTATATAAACCGTCACCTACCCTTAAGTGTGTTACCCTACGGTTCGGGATCACTCCAGACATGATTGAGACTCGTTCTCCGATCAATGACTAACAGCGGGATCTGGATACCCATGATAGCCCCTCTGCGTCCACGAATGTCTTTTATCGTTTGAACCTTTAGACGCCCAGTCTCATCCTCTTGCCTAGTGATACTTAGATTGTTCGAGCGTCGTTCTCCGGTATCACGATTACCGAGCATGACCTCGTCATCGACAAATCTATCTTTACTCGTCTGTGATATTACATCCCCGTGACCTAGTCACATGCTTGCAAGCTCATTGATGTAATCTCACCGAGTGGGCCCAGAGTATCTATCCTGCTATGTGGATTAGCAATTCCCGCTCTTGATCACTCGCTTCTACTGCTTCCTTCCGATACCCGAAAGTGTCACCTTTATTGTCACACTATATAAGTCATGCCGTTTGATGCGATCAGCCGTATCTTTCAGAAGCAGAGATTTGATATGATCTCACGGTCGAAGGTATGAACACTACGTTTCTATATTTCGGGTAGGTCCATCTAATCATTCACCTAATGATATGACTCCGTTGTCAACCGACGCCATTGTCCATGATCAGGAAACTTTGATCATCTGTTACCCAACGAACTAGTTAAATAGATGCTACTAGGGACCTGGTTGTTTTCATACCACACATGTATTAATATTTCCGCGTAATACAGTTATAGCATGGTATTAAAACGTATTATGAATAATTGAGATATGACAAATAAAATCACTTTATTAATTGCCTCTAGGGCATATCTCCTTCAACAGTGTACCTGCAGGACTTCAGGTTCCAAAAGCGACAACCATATCGTCTTGCATATCGCACTCCCAGTCCGCTCCCTTTAGCAGCGGTGCGGTGCATCAGTCCCACTCCAAGAGTATGCATGCGACATGCTCTGTGTTGATGTGAAGTTGTGAACACCACCGTAACTACACCTCTTGTGATCCTGTATGGAAGAGGGTCGATCTAGTTTTTTGGAGTAACCTCGCAAGGCTACTGTCTTCTTCTCCGATGACTACTTCCCCAATATCGACTACATTCTCGGCGACATGCCTACCAGGGGCGGAGACAGGGGGCTAGCAGGAGTCAGACCCCCCCCCCCCCAACCGGTCGCCCCCCTCAAGAGTTTACATCGGTGACTCCTAGTGTACTGCACATGTACGTACTAAAAAGACCAGAGCTAATCAGCTTTCAGAGTAGTACTTAAGCCCAAATCAAGTATTTGTTCGTAAATTGAAGCCCAACAAGTAAAAAAAAGCCTATTTGCTGAGTACCCACGTACAGGCAATGATCGGTCGTGGAAGCGTGGTCATTTTTCCACTAACGCTCTTGCCTATTCGATCGATACTAGTTGAATTTGGTACAGCGGCACGCCGCGCCCTCGGTGAGAATTCGTGGGTGAAGTTTGAACAGAGGAGAAGTGGTGGTGGGTTGTTGTCTAATGCTTGTTCTGTCTCATAGAGCAAGTTGGATTCTTGCATTCTGAAGTCATACACTACATGAAGAGATAAAGCCAAAAAAAAATCTCATCCATAGGATCAATCCAAAAATAAGGACATACGTAAAATTCCCGAATAAACCTACTGCTTTGATGAAGAACCGATTAGGTATATATACTTTTCTGGCACATCACTTCAGAAGTAATATGATTGATCCCTTTGTAGTAATCTACAGAGCTTTCAGGTCTAAATATCCAAAATATTTTAAACACAATTTGTGTTAAATGAGACGGGCTGATGATCAAATATATGTCGGTAGCACTATGCTCAGCTCAAGCTTATCTCGTGACTTGATCATGCAACCACATCTTTCTCCTGAGATACTTAATCAGCTGGTTTCGGTATTTCGGCTTGTCCTGCCAACTCGAGAGCAGAGTCGCAGCTTTGTCCTCTCGAACATCATAGTGCCATCTCCAATTGGATCATCATGCATTCATGCTGGCATCTCCACTTGCAATTTGCTCATCTCCAAAGCACTCTGTGCATGCACAATTGTGTCAAGATAAGCAGACTAAGATAAACAGACTGGATCAAAGCTGAGAGGAGAGCAAAGGTCTGTTGGCTGTGAATGTACCTGACGAGGTTATACTCTGCGGGTACCCCAGCGTAAAGGTACCTGGTGCACGTGATGATCAAAGAAGCCCAAGGATTAATCGAAGCCCACGAAGGAAGGCCCAAGACGAAGAGTGCTTTCCAAGTTAGATCAAGTTATAGTCGGTTAAGACTTTCCATACATGTAAACCTTGGTCGGTTATGTTTCCCGAGACCCAGCCTCCTATATAAAGGCTGGGAGGGTGATCGATCGAGGGAGAGGGAGGAGCCACCAAAACCTCGACGAGATCAGCAGCTCGTCGAACCCTTGTAACCATCATATTCATACCATAAACACAGACAAGCAGGAAGTAGGGGTTTTACCTCACTCGAGGGCCCTGAACCTGGGTAAATCCAGCTTGTCAGCCGTCGATTCCACCGATACTACGCGTTCTCTACCACACAATCAACCCTAGGTATAGCAACCATGGGAATTGCCGAGGGCACACCTCGACAATTGGCGCCGTCTGTGGGAAAAGGTAGTATTGGGCTCACGGTTTCGCCGGTTTCATCATCAAGCGGCCACCCGCCGATCGCATCTGCACAAGGTAACTCGCCTACTACATCATCAAAAAGCAAATCACCGACCACCGTTGCAAACGGCAACTCGCCGGCAAGATCTACCAGCATCAATTCAAAAAGCGATCACTCGCCAAAATCTCCAAGGAGGCTCATGCCGCACTCGATGGAGGCTCAACAAGCCTTTGCCGGACTCGAATCAGGTTTGGATATTACAGTTGGAGAATTTAACTTCTTTGTCGATAAAGATGGTGTGCAGGACCTGTTAGACCCACTCGACATGGAGACACTCGACACGGAGACAATCGACAACGCTTCGACTGCAACACCATCCATCTTGGCCGCGACATCGTCACAGATCGTCCCGATCCAATCGCCAAGTGACTCTGCAACATCCATGAACTCGCAAGAGTTCCGTGACGAGGTGGCAAAAAGATTTGGAAGAAGCGAGATCGAATCTGCGTACCGCCCAAACAACTCAATCGAGTCACTCGACAACGTCGTCGACTGCAACAACGTCGCGGGGAACAAGGAGAACATAGATGACAACATATACCTCGCCGATCTCAACGGCCCAGAAATCCGTGCCAGCCACGAGATATTCACCTGCGACGCAGATAGCCTGGACAAAGCACTCGAAGATCAACTCGATTGCGGCAGAAACCCCAGCAAGCAAAGCAACTCCAACATGAGCCTGGATGACGACGCCGAATCCATAATGCGCATTAGCAACACATGGGTAGAAGATCGGGTGGTACCGTATCAGGTATACACCGCGAGTACAGCAGAAACGTCAGCAGCTGCAACATGCCGTCGACCTACAGAATACCCTTGCACAGTCACCATGCCTGACGGAACAACCACGCTGACCATCACCGCAGAGATGGCGGAAAAAGTGAGCAAAGTAATCGAAAGCTGCACAATGCTACCAGCAAACGCAACTCCGGAAGAGGTATTGACCTTACAATACTTCCAGTGGCAAGAATCGATACGGTTGAAGAACTACCGAGCAGTACTCGAAGAACGCAAAAAGCAAGCCAGCATATCGAGTGCTCGGCGAAGAGCATTGTCTATGAGTTCAACAGGCAGAAACGACCCCGCGATAGGTCACGATTCATAAACCTCGGAGACGCAGATCGTGCAGCGGTCACTCGAACCTAAACCCAGCCTTTATGGCAGTCGACGCGGAAGGAGTCCCCATACCTACTGAGCCAGCCGGGGCGCTGATGACGCTAGGCACCTATCTCAGAACAATCGAACCTCCTGCAGGAGACCCAAAGAGGGATCAGCACCTCCAACTGTACAAACAACTGGCAATAGCAGCAAAAGCCATACAGCATCCACAAGCAACTCCAAGGAGAGATACAGATCGGGACCGTCGCAGTCGAAGTCCTCGGGGAAGGAGCAGTCGAAAAAGCTCACGCCGTCATCGTTCCAGCAGGAGCCACTCGAGGAGGTCATACAGCAACAGCTCAGACTCGGAAGCAGAAATCGGACCCTGTGGAGCGCTATGCTTCACTCGACGGATCCGGGAGGCTCGTATGCCCAAGAAATTTCGCTAGCTACCACGCCAAAGTTCAACTGCAAACAAGAGCCATCAGGCTGGCTAGAAGATTACAGGCTGGCAGTCGGATGTCAGCGCGGCACCACAACTACAGCTATGCAGTACATACAACTCATGATGGAAGGAACAGCTCGCGATTGGCTCAAATCGCTACCCGAATCATACTACGATTCGTGGGAGCACTTCAAAGTGATTTCATCAAATACTTCGAGCCTCTATGTGAGCGCCCCAAAACTTTCGAGGAGCTCCGGACCTGCAAGCAAAAGTCAGATGAATCTCTGAGATCGTACATACGGCGGTGGACCACCATCCGTAACTCAGTAGGCAACGTATCAGAAGATAGGGCAATCGACGCCTTCAAAAACGGACTCTGGAGAGAAGACTTCAAAGAAACACTTGGTAGAAAACCAAAGACAATGGCGGCACTCATGGTACTCGCAACAAAATGGGCAGATGGAGAAGACTCTGTACGAGGCACTCGACCCGCATCTCACATGAAAACCACGAGTGGCAGTCGAGACCGCAGAGATAGCTACAGAGATGATCGAAGGCGCAAACGCAAGCATCGTTATCACGATGATGACCATCCAAACTTCATCGCAGCAGGCTTTGTCCAGTCAAGGGACAGCCGCGACCAAACTGATAAACGACCGACGATCATCGTGATAATCGAGATCGTCGTACAGATGACCGCCGAGAATCGAGACCATCGCGCAGACGATCGACGTGACAGTCGAGACCACAGACGACGCGATGACCGCGATAGCTACAGAAGGCCAGAATGGCGCAGGCGAGCAGACAAAGAGCCTGAGCGCTCGTCGAAGAAAAGATGGACGATGATTGCAGATTCCATCTTTACAAAGGGGACGATGGTAAGCTTCGCTCTAACCACTCGCTGAGAAATTGCAGGGAATTCGATCAACTCGCGATTGAACATATACTACGACTGCAAAGAGATGGACGTGCACCTCCTCAATTGACGCAGACTCCATCGACTACACCACAAACACAGCCTGTTCAGGCATATCCAGCACCGCAACAAGTACAACAAGCACAGGTATATTCCGTACCGCCACAAAACCAAACTACTCAAATGTATCCTGCACCAACACCAGCGCAACCGACGCCAGTGTACATGGTGCCAGCACAACCCGTTACGGGAACACAAATGGCAGCAGCCGTGCACCAGATGCAGCAAGGAGATGAACAAAAATATCCCGTAACTCGCGGGCAGATGAACATGATCCAGCGAGGACGTCCCTCCAATAGAGAGCAAAAGTTACACACTCGACACGTCAATATGGCGGTCATGGCACCCCCAGCCATCACAGATTTTTTGAAAGGATCAGAAACTCCGATTGTCTTCAATCGAGAGGACCATCCACCCGCAGTATATCGACCAGGGAGCGCAGCCTTGGTACTCGACGCCCAAATCGGAGGCTACGCCATGACCAAGGTCTTCATGGACGGAGGAAGCGGCTCAACATAATCTTTGCAGATACGCTGCGCAGATGAACAAATCAGTCGAAAATCTGCCAAAATCCACAAGTACCTTCCACGGTATTGTCCCAGGCAAAGCAGTGCTATCGCAAGGTACAATACAACTCGATGTTACGTTTGGAGATCCTACTCACTTCAGAACCGAGTCGATTGAGTTCGAAGTGGTCGATTGGAAGTCACAATACCATGCAATACTTGGGCGCCCCACTTTCGCTCGATTCATGGCCGTCCCACACTACGCCTACCTCCAGCTCAAAATGCCAGGGCCAAAAGGAGTCATCACAGTCAACGGGAACTTTCAGAGGTCAGATTCATGCGACCGTGACTTCAACAAAATCTCCGAGATGTATGGGATGCAACATACATTCGCCAAACTCGAGGTTTCTAACGACCGCACACTTCTGCCGGAACACAAGAGGTTGGCATCCGACAGAGAATTCAATGCTACCAACGACACAAGAAAGCATCAAGTGCACCCGACTGATCCCTAAAAACGGTCAACATATCATCGAGTCTTACCAGCGAACAGGAAAATGCGCTCGTTGAATTTCTCCGTGAAAACTGGGAAATATTTGCATGGTGCCCAGCTGATATGCCAGGTGTCCCCAGAGAGTTCGCCGAGCATTCTCTACAACTCAAGCCAGGATCTAGACCAGTCAAGCAAACTATGCGCCGTGTCTCCGATCCCAAAAGAGGTGCAATCGAGGCAGAAGTTGACAGGTTACTTGCTGCAAAGTTCATTCGAGAAATCAAAAAGGCAGACTGGGTTGCTAACCCTGTACTGGTCGAAAAGAAGCACTCGGACACCCTGCGGATGTGTGTAGATTTTACTGCCCTAAACAAATGCTGTCCAAAAGATCACTTTCCACTACCACGAATCGATCAGATCATCGACTCAACAGCAGGATGCGCTCGGTTATCATTTTTGGATGCATATTCAGGATACCATCAAATTCGGATGAAGGAAGAAGACGAAGACAAAACGGCATTCATAACCCCACTCGGGGTCTACTGCTACACAACCATGCCTTTCGGGCTCAAAAACGCAGGTGCAACCTACCAGCGCATGATGCAAAACTGTCTACAAGAACAGATAGGACGCAATGTTCAGGTTTACGTGACGACATCGTCATCAAGACTGAAAAGGAGGACACATTAATCAGTGATCTACGGGAGACATTCAAGAATCTCAATAGATATAACATCAAGCTTAACCCAAAGAAATGCACCTTCGGTGTCCCAGCTGGACAACTTTGGGTTATTTGATATCTGCACGCGGAATCGAAGCAGACCCAGAAAAGATACAAGCTATACTCACAATGAAGAGACCTACCAAACTCCATGAGGTACATCAGCTAGCTGGTCGAGTAGCAGCACTCAGTCGATTCATCAGCAAACTAGGCGAAAAAGCACTTCCATTTTACAAATTGATGAAGAAAGCAGACAAGTTCGAGTGGACGGATGAAGCGAAGCAGCTTTCCTCGAACTCAAAAAGATGCTCACAAGTCCGCCAATCCTCGTAGCACCTAAGGAAAATGAGCCACTCTACCTATACATCTCAGCCACCAATCGAGTGGTCAGCACCGTGTTGGTGGTTGACCGCATGGAAGAAGGACACAGTCAAAGCATACAGAGGCCAATATATTACGTAAGTGAAGTTCTTTCCCCGTCCAAACAGCGGTACCCGCAATATCAGAAATTGGCGTACGCCGTATTTATGACATCCAGAAAGCTGGCGCACTACGCCTTCATCATAACTGATAATGGTACAAACTTCACGGCGGAAGAGTTCAAATCCTTTTGCAAGGAGCAAAACATCAAACTAAACTACGCCTCTGTGGCACATCCGCAATCCAATGGACAAGTCGAAAAGGCCAATGGACTCGTATGCAGCGGCATCAAAAAGAGACTCTTAGTACCACTCAAAAGGGCCGCGGGTGCATGGGTTGATGAGCTCCCATCAGTACTATGGAGCTTAAGGACCACCCCAAACGCCTCCACACAGTACACACCGTTCTTCATGGTCTATGGTGCGGAAGCAGTGTTACCGTCCGACGTCAAGTTTAATGCACCACGGGTGGAAGCATATGAAGAAAACGACGCGAACAAGGCACTCGAAGACGCAGCCGATTTGCTGGAAGAAGCACGCAATACGGTTTTGGCACGAACGGCCGTTTATCAACAAGACCTCCGCAACTACCATAGTCGTCGATTACGCACACGGTCCTTCATGGTGGGAGACTTGGTGCTGCGGGAGAAACAGAAGAAAGTCCATAAACTTGCATCACCATGGGAAGGACCTTACATCGTCACAGAAGTCATCGAAGGAGGAGCCTATCGATTGAAGAACGCAAAGACGGGCGAAGTAGCATCAAACCCATGGAACGTGGCGCACCTGCGTTGGTTCTATGCATAGATCTCTTAACCTCATATGTAATAGCGCATAATGTCAAAAGAACCAGCAAGTTTCAGACGCACTCTTTTCCCTTACCAGGGTACCTAAGGGAACTGGAAGGTTTTTAATGAGGCGGCTTGCTGACCGAACACATATTTCGAGTAAAGATACATGTTCCTTCATATTTCTCATATATGCCTTTACCCCACTCAAACACTCGGGAGCTCGAGCATAAAAACATAAGAATCAAAATTCTAGCTCAAAAATCAGTAAACACAAGCCTTACAGCCCACTCGACATACTCGGGGGCTGGGTCAAACAGAAAACCCAAACCCCACTCGACATACTCGGTGGCTGAGTCAAACAGGGAACACAAACCCACTCGATAAACTCGGGACCTGGCAAAAATAAAAAACACAGATGTGTTACCCGAGGACTGCCCCGATTATACCACGATCAGTCGAGTCAAAACTAAAAACGGCGTCCTCTACGGTCAAAACTCTGAAACATTGGGCTCACATAGGAAGGTCTTGTCAAAACAGCAAACGCACGCTTACGATGTCAAGAATGACGTCAGATAAGAAGATAGCACCCACGTTCGAGTAATGGGTTCAAGACTACAATCGACACAAGATTCAAGCCTACAATCGACACATGATTCAAGATTACAGTCAACAATAATGATTCGACTGGCAAAAGTACTCCCATGGGAGCACATCAAAATTTCTTGTGATTTATCGAAAGGAAACAAAGTTATTGAGATTATCCTTTACTCCAAACGAAATAAAACATAATCTCGGGGGCTACTCCCATGGGAGCGCTGTCGCGCTCCCATAGATCCCATAAAAGCAGAAAATTTCGATTGGCCAAAGCAGTGCAGAGGGATGATTTGAGATTGTCCTCTATTGCAAGACAAATAAATCACAATCTCGGGGCTACTCCCATGGGAGCGCTGTCGCGCTCCCATAAATTTCAAAACAAGGTAAGAAAATTCACTCGACTACAGACTCGATTAAAATGCGTTAAGTACTTCACAAATCAAAGAATCATACTTCATAAATTCCCGGACTATGCCAATGGCAGATGTTTCGGATGCTGCATACGCAAATGCAAAGGTAAGACCCGCCGAGCAATCGAGATGGGCCGAGGGACGCTCCAACAATGTTTTCCCTTGAAATTTTCCGTGTCAACAGACATGATGAAAATCCTGACGGACGCGTTAGGTATCAAAAGTTAAACTGCAGAACGAATCAATAAGACCTACAATGGCCTGAGTCGAGTCTGTCCAGTATGTTCCAGCTTTGAGTCCGGGGATTCGAACCTGATTGAAGGCTAGTATGGTTTCGCCCGAATGTGCGGTTAACTGAGCTCGATTTTCGAGTGAATCAGGCCTACTATGTCAATATCCCTAGGCAAAAGTTTCAAAAAGTGTTCCAGCTTCGAGTCCGGGACTCGAACCTGATTGAAGGCTAGTATGGTTTCGCCCGAATGTGCGGTTAACTGAGCTCGATTTTCGAGTGAATCGGGCCTACTATGTCAATATCCCTAGGCAAAAGCTTTCGACTATGTTCCAGGCTCGAGTCCAGGGACTCGAGTCTGACTGAAGACTAGTAAGGTTTCGCCCAAATGTGCGGTTAACTGAGCTCGATCTTCGAGTGAATCAGGCCTACTATGTCAGTATCCCTTGGTTCGCATACGCATACAATCGAAACAAATTAAAAGTAGAAGGGCTACATCGGATTAGGAGTATAAAAGCAAGGACTATGACGTGCACGATGAAATGAGTACATGCTCGATTCCTCAAGTCAAGCAAGTACTCGGAGGCTAGTGACGAGGTTATACTCTGCGGGTACCCCAGCGTAAAGGTACCTGGTGCACGTGATGATCAAAGAAGCCCAAGGATTAATCGAAGCCCACGAAGGAAGGACCAAGACGAAGAGTGCTTTCCAAGTTAGATCAAGTTATAGTCGGTTAAGACTTTCCATACATGTAAACCTTGGTCGGTTATGTTTCCCGAGACCCAGCCTCCTATATAAAGGCTGGGAGGGTGATCGATCGAGGGAGAGGGAGGAGCCACCAAAACCTCGACGAGATCAGCAGCTCGTCGAACCCTTGTAACCATCATATTCATACCATAAACACAGACAAGCAGGAAGTAGGGGTTTTACCTCACTCGAGGGCCCTGAACCTGGGTAAATCCAGCTTGTCAGCCGTCGATTCCACCGATACTACGCGTTCTCTACCACACAATCAACCCTAGGTATAGCAACCATGGGAATTGCCGAGGGCACGCCTCGACAGTACCGATAATCTAGCTAAAAAGGCAAATCTTTGTGTAAATATTACTACTCCGACTGAAAATCTATTAGACTAAAGCTTTCTCACATTAATTTAGCAGATGCATCTGGTTTGAATGAGGGAACCGACACTAAATCTGATCCAAAATTGCGAGTAAAGAAAATTTTGAATTCACATTATTGGCTTGTAAGCTTCATGTGAGCAGTTTAAGTTCCTCAATGTCGTTGTTTCTTTGAACATGGTATAATTCGACATGCAGTTGTGATATTTGGCTGTAGAAACATATTTTTTTAGATCAACCGGGGGAAGGTATGTATCTTGGCAAACGAAAAGAGCATGTAAATTAAGGGATCAAAGCATGTGAACAGAACATACCTGCACCTACTTTCCTTAAAGCATCAAGCAAATTTTGATAAAATTCTAAATATCTTGTGCAAGGAACATGTAAGTGTCTTCAAATATGCATGAAGCAGGTGGTCGAACTTGTTTTACTTGGTTGATTACGATCAAATGCTATTAGGCTTGCACAAGTAGAGAGATTGATCCCCACTGGGCCTTTTCTTCAAACCTTAAGTATAACTTCCCATGTGCATGTGTTGGTTACATAGCTCATGCCGTACTCCCTCCATTCCAATAGTACTGCATATTTTTGTTAAGAGGTCTGAATCATTTTAACCACTCTTCATTTTTTAAGTGAAAATAATAGTTTCATCAGCTTAGAACTGAATGTTCCATGTAAAACTGAATGTTCCATGTAAGTATTTGACTCGGTTGATTCATGAAAATAAATTCATATTAGTAAATTAAAAATGTTTGGAGAAAGTAATTTTACTATAAGCCCGATGAATGCATAAACTAAAATGGTTGTCAAATTGGTGAATGCTGAAAGATGGATTTCATGGATCTCGAAACTAACAATATAATTAAAATGTTCATGAGAATTTATCATCAAATCATGACGGTAGAAATATGAATGTAACAAACATTAAAAACAAATAATAACATTGCAATGCTTAGAAAAATCTTCAAAGCAAGGGCAAATAACAGTCAGAGAAGATAATGAAATGTATAAACTGTATTCTAATTTGGCATCTCTGAATTTAAAGCAAGAAGCCTTTGACGAAGCTCAGAGGAAAATGGCCTCTTGGGTACATAAATTGTTTTCAAGGTAGAAAGACAAACCTTTGAGAAAACTTCGATGCATTGTGAATATCTTCTTAGTAATAATTCATGATACTTATTTGAATCAAACAAAGGACTGAAATAAGGCATCTGTTTGTTGTATGATGATCTGTTCTGTTGCCACCATACACAATATTTTTCTTCTGATCCTCTATCTTCTGTAAGGACGACCATGAAGGATTTGCTACAAATTTTATTAGAATCCAATCATCTTGGCTATAAAAGAGACCTACCCTATAAAAAAAAGGAACACAAATTGCTGTAAATATTGGCAGAAAATGGTTGAAATAAAAAATGACACAACTGAATAATATCACCTTGCACATAAGAAAGCAGTCAACTAATATAATAATACTCGAAATAGGATCTTAGTTTTAGACGGTGAGAAATTCTTCCGGATGCATATTAAAGGGATTTTGAAATGCCGAATACTATAGCTCTTACATAGCAAAGGTTGCAGAATGGCAGACTACAACACATCCTCATGTGCATTTTATGAAACTCATAGCAGGCACACATATTAGATGATGGTCACCCTTAAATCATTGAGAACGCATCAAGCGGGGAAGATGAGATGAGATACCATAATATGATGCCCTCGGTGAATTAGCTTTAGTCTTTTGCACGTGTAAATCTCACAGTTGGTCGTAGATAGCAACATGGTTGATGGCAGATGGCCCCGGCTGGAACCTGCCTTCAGAACTCGCCATCGAGCCGGGCCCACGGCCACGGAACGTTGCAGCCCGATTCAGACTTTTTTTATTTTTCCATAGTATCATTCTGCAAGAGCGAAATGTATTTATGTATAGCTGCAAAAGTACTAAGCTATGCGTATGGATAACAGTAGTACAGAAAAGATAGTTTTATTAGTTTATATTATTTTGCCTGGTGGATGCTGTAGATGAATGCAATACTGAAAATTGGACAAAATCAACTTCACTTGTGGGGGATGACAACATGTTTTGTAGGGTAGAAAAATCCTAAAAAAAGAAAGGGCGTTCTGATCTGTATGAAAGAGGATGCTGTTTAAGCGAAAATGAAATGTGCTGTCAGTAGCTGTTGATCAACTACCACAAAAGCGACCTCATAGAGTGCGCCTGTCTCTGAACTCCCGAAGCCCCAAATTCTTACTAATCGTACCATGATTTTCCATTTGTCTACTTCCGTGAGACATCCTTGAGCGGAGTTATGTTCATCCTGCCTACTGGTTCCATGGACAGCGCATCAGATAGGTTGAGTGTGGGAGCAGAGAAACAGAGTAGGGGTTAGAATAGAGATAGCGGAGGGAAAAAAGGTTGAGATCAGAACTTACCGCAGGCAGGGGAGACTGACGCTCATTGGAAGCGGCCTGAGTTGGGCTGACAATAGGCACGGGCAGAACTGCAAAAAAGAAGACATATGGAAGAAGAATCAGCAATAGCAATAAGGCGACGTGCACGGACAGCGACGAACAGATCGACAGGTAAACAGGGCAGACCATCAGATCGGACTGGAGCAACAGGAAGGCAATCCCTCGCAGAAGGGAAGAGGAATCCCCTGAAGGGACGACAGGAATAGAGGCATCATCAACGGTGGCGCAGTGGTGGAGGCGGTATCATCAACTCTGGCCAGAGCTCCGGCATAGACCACAGCCGGGGAAGGGTTGGTCGCCCGATCCATCGACGTCTTGGCCGTCGAGGCGCGTGCCGGCGGGCCGCGCCGCCGCCCGTCAAGATCCTGTTGTGCCGGTCGCAGCGCCGCCGCGTCGCAGCAGCGCCGTGATGATCCATGAGCGGAGATGGCCCTTGCTGCACCTGTGTCAGCCGACCTCGAGAGAGGATAAGATGCGGAGAGCACCAGGAGACGTGTTCCAGTAAAACTGCAGGAGGATGCGGCGGTGATAGAAGAAGCAAACTGAAAGAATATACGGAGGCGGCGTCCGAACGCGGCGGCCCGAGCAAGCGCACGGCGGCGGCGATTCCGGCGCTTCTCGGGCGGCTCAGCACGCGACTGTCGGCGAGGAGGGAGAGGAGACGACGGCGGAGCTCGCTGTGGCCGTCGATTTAAGTGGGGAGGAGTGAAACGGCGGGGCGGCGCGTCGGCGTCGGCGGCGACCTCCGGCTCGCACGGGAGAGAGAGATGAGGGATAGGAATTTGGGGTTGTTTTTGCAGTAAGGCACCTGAGTTTTCGGAAAATTGCAAATAGGTCTCTCACGGCGGGCACTATTCAACACTGTAGCTACTGCTCATTAGAACAGTGCCGAGCGCTGAGAGGCCGCGAAAGCGCTTGTCTTTTACTGTAGCTACTGTTCATTAGAACAGTGCCCGAGCGCTGAGAGGCCGCGAAAGCGCTTGTCTTTTATATAGTTAGTGATGGGTGCGAGGAAGCAGCTCGCTGCCGCCGCCGCCGCCGGCGGCGGCGCTGGACTTTGATTGCCGACGTGTCTAGCAGCCGCTGATCTTCAGCCTGCTTACCATGAGTCCGCACCACCGTCCCGTCAATTCACCACCTGATTAGTCATAAGGTACACGGTGCTATTCTGATCTAATTCTTCTAATTTGTTCTACTTCAGTTTAGCTATAGTGCTATACTTCGGTAGTTAAAAACTTAAAAACGAGTTGAAACAATAGTAGTTTGATTGTTCCCTCCAATTGAATCGATCTTGAATCTGGCCAAAATTGAGAATTCAGTAACATTCTACATATATTAAAACTATTGAAAAAGGAGCTATCTTCTTGCCAAACATAACACAATTTGGTTGACAATTTTTTGGTTGTAACACTATATACATGCTAGCTCACCCCAAATATATGTCGATATTGAATTTTGTTTTAGACTGTATACCTAATTTAATATACGTGATATATATAGCGGTGCGGTAGTGGTCGGCTCATGCACACCATTTCTGAAAAGAGGGGAATAGCCGTATATTCAGCGACAATAGGAACCGTCCTTCCGTCCATATGCATTGGTTAGCTTATAGGTTTTCATTGCTCGCCCCCCCAAGTTCAAATCCTGGCTCCGCCCCTGATGCCTACCAACGATGGCACCACAAATGGGTCTTGTTCAACGGTATGTGTGTTCTTGTCTTATCTGTTCGAGATAATGTTAAAATTACTGCTAGTGTAAATAGGTTTGGACATGTTGTTGTCTTACTAGTTTGCATGACTAGTTTAATTTCTATTTTTTATGATCGTGATTTATTTTCTTTTTTATAGATTAAAATTTATAAAAAACTCATATTTTGTACAAACAATTCCAACGCATCCTCCTCGAAAAGAAAATCCACAGTCCACGGTATCATAGTGCGCAAGAAGAAAGGAGGGGTTCTAGGGATCCAATTATCGGGCAAAATCCAATTTTTTGAGCCATCACCAACACCCCACCTGATTCCTTTTTCAGCTACCTTCTTGCCACATGAAGATACTACGAAGCCGAACGAGGACATGGCGAATCCAAGAAATCAACTTGAGATTTTTTCTTTGAGGTTTGTTTTTGTTGAGCAGAATTTTCATTGAGGTTGCGCGACGAACGTGACAGAGGGAGCGCCTTTACGCCGCGTTACGCGGAGTTAAGAAGGCTCCGCGTACCCCCCTGACTGTAATGGGCCCGGCCCATTTAAGTTCGCTAAACCGAAGCATCACCTTTTGGCGCGCGCTCGACCCGGATCGACGACTGGTTATGGCGTTTTGTTTTCTGATTGTTTTACTCGCTCTGGTTTGACTGTTTCAGTGCTTCGTTTTATTTGGAATTCCTGGGACAGAAGCCGGCAGCGTGTGGACTCGTGGCAAGATCGTTCTTTTTTGGATAATCTTTCTTCTTTTGCTTTTTCGTTTGTTTTTCTTTCCTTTTTCGTTTCTTTTTTCCTGTTTAACTTTTCTTTAATTTTTTTTGTTTTCGTGGGCAACCATATTTTTACTGGACAAGGGCACCATCATCATTACTGTGTCATGGTGAACGTGACAATGCACCAATCGAGCGTACCTTTCATCAACAGATTGATGGTTTGATGTGCAGCCCGACTGTTTCTTCACAGGATGCCTACTAGTTCCATAAAAATTTGAAAAAACTTGGCAACTGTTTCATCAACAGTTTCAAAAAAAGAGTACACGATATGTCTGTAAAACCACAACAAGAGAAGGAAAAAAGACAGAAGGAGCTAGTTACAAACAAAGGAGCTATTCAGATAAATAGTTTATTCATCTAAATTTTGTTGAACCATTATTTTCTTTGAATTGTTTTTCTCTTCTTGAGTCTCCTGAAGCATTTTCCTACTGATTAGGATTCCTGAAAAAGTGTAATCAAAATGGAGTGTATTAGAAAACATTTGACTGAAATTATTTTAATAGAAAGTACTTTTGAACGATTTTAAAAAGTAAACAGAAAAAGTCATTGAACGGAAATAATTTTTGAACGATTCTTATAAAGTGAACAGAAAAAGTCATTGAACGGGAAGTACTTTGGAACGATTTTAAAAAGTGAACAGAAAAATTCATTTCAACAGAAATTGTTTTGAACGATTTGAATAGTGAACAGAAAAAGTCATTGAACGGAAATAATTTTTGAACAATTTTAAATAGTGAACAGAAAAATTCATTTGAACGAAAAAATTATTTTTGAACGATTTTGAAAAGTGAAGATAGAAAGTCATTGAACGTGAAGTACTTTTGAACGTTTTTTAAAAATGAACAGAAAAAGTCATTTAACGGAAATTACTTTTGAACGGTTTTGAAAAACGAACAGAAAATGGCGGTGAACGGAAGTACTTTTGAACGATTTTAATGAGTGAACAGAAAAAGTCATTGAACGGAAATAATTTTTGAACGATTTTGAAAATAGTGAACAGAAAAAGTCATTGAACAGAAATTATTTTTGAACAAATTTGAAAAGTGAACAGAAAAACTCATTGAACGGAAAGTACTTTTGACGATTTTGAAAAAGTGAATAGAAAAAGTCATTGAACGGAAATTATTTTTGAACAATTTTGAAAAGTAGACAGAAAAGGTCATTTCAACAGATATTGTTTTGAACAATTTTGAAAAGTGAACAGAAAAAGTCATTAAACGAGAATTATTTTTGTACGATTTCGAAAAAAGTAACGAAAATAATTTTTGAACGATTTTGAAAAGTGAATAGAAAATGGCGATGAACGGAAAGTACTTTTGAACGATTTTGAAAAAGTGAACAGAAAAAGTGAACATAAAAAGTCATTGAACGGAAAGTGCTTTTGAACTATTTTGAAAAGTGAACAGAAAGTCATTTGAACGGAAATTATTTTTGAACAATTTTGAAAAGTGAACAGAAAAAGTCATTGAACGGAAACAATTTTGAACGATTTTGAAAAGTGAACAGAAAAAGTCATTTGAACGGGAATTATTTTTTGAACGATTTTGAAAAGTGAACAGAAAAAGTCATTTGAACGAAATTATTTTTGAACAATTTTGAAAGTGAACAGAAAAAGTCATTGAACGGAAATTATTTTTGAACAAATTTTAAAAGTGAACAGAAAAAGTCATTGAATGGGAAGTACTTTTGAACGATTTTAAAAAGTGAACAGAAAAAGTCATTGAACGGAAATTATTTTTGAACGATTTTGAAAAGTGAACAGAAAATGGCGGTGAACGGAAAGTACTTTTGAACGATTTTGAAAAAGTGAACAGAAAAAGTCATTGAACGGAAAGTACTTTTGAACGATTTTGAAAAAAGTGAACAGAAAAAGTCATTGAACGAAAATTATTTTTGAACGATTTTGAAAAGTGAACAGAAAAAGTCATTAAACGAGAATTAATTTTGACTGATTTTAAAAATTGAACAGAAAAAGTCATTTGAAACGGAATTATTTTTGAACGATTCATAACACTGCTATTGGTCATGGTCCTGGATAACTAGAAATGAAGTGCTACTAGTGGTTAAGTACCACTTCTTGTCTATGAACTCTCCAATTTGCAAGCTAGTACTGTAGAACAAGAGTATATTTTACTACCATGCAATTCCTACAGAGCATTTTGAAAACAAATCAAAAGAATAACATAAAAAAGCAGCTTCTTGGGCCACATCCAACATAACACAACCATGGAGCACATTCAGGTTCCAAAACTTTGCCAACATATTGTTATCTTGCAAACTGAAAAGAAAGTGAGTGTATATGCATGGTTTGTTTTGAAGCCACCATTTATTTTCACCTAGGCTGATATAAGTACAACATATCTGGGCATTGTGCATCATAAATTCAAGACAACAGATAATTGTTTCGTGCCAAACTAGATCAGTAGTGAGTACACGCATATTACACTGACCTGAATAAATTCAAGACAACGGATAGTTGCTATAATCTTTAGCCATTGTTGTTAAAAATGTAACCAGAAAGTCAATGGGAGGACAACCTCCATGAATCATTATAATCTTTACCCAACAAATCAATTGACTTGCTAGAAAATCCGCACAGCAGTGCACTCTACCAGATGCAAAAGATCCGACTCCACCGTTACAACAACTAGCTAAACAAGTTTAAATCTAAAAAAAACTAGCTAAACAAGTACTGCAGAGCAGATCCGGCGAAGCAGATCCATATGGATCCCTGGAAGTGGAAGAAGAAGATAGCAGACAGAGGGAGATGGAACTACCTGGTGACAAGCCACCGGATCTGCTCGGCGACGGAAATCGCAAGAGAAAGGAGGAGCTGGTCACGCCGGAGAGCGGAGGTCGCGGGGAAGAAGAGGAGGTCGTGAGGCGACACGAGCGAGACGTGGGAGGGCGGGCTAGCTCCTGGCTGACGGAGGAAGGCGTCGCGCCTGGCCGCCGGAGGGAGCCGTCACTGCCAACGAGCGCCTGGCGGTCGTTGGGGAATGACGAGGGGAAAGAAGAAGAAGAAGCAGCGCGACATAACGATCTAGCGGGGAAAACTGGGCCAGGCCCATAAACGACTGGGGGGTAAGCGGGAGCGAATGCGCTCCGCGGTACGCGGCAACTAGGATTCGGCCGTGACAGAGGTGTAGGTGCTACTGCCAAGGCATAGGTACGAATCCCGGCCCAACAGAGGGAGTCCAACGGCCCAACAGGCTGATCAATACATATGCTATGCATCCAGGCCGCCCTATGTGTTCTCAAAAAAAAAAGGCCGCCCTACATTGCTCCGAATCCGACTCGAGCTCTCAGAAAAAAGACAAGAACATCTACCGAATCCAACTCGATCGATTCACCCCGATGCCACTACATAAATACTGCCGAAGCATACGCCCTCATTGCTCACCATCACGCACACTATCAAGAATCGAGCAAGCACTCCTCCCTGTCTCGGGTGCAATTTGCCTGATGGCTTCAATTGCCATGGACATCAGCGAGACAGCGACGACTACTTCGAAGAAGAAGAAGACAGCAACGAGTACATTCGTCTCGAGGACTTCATTGCCTTTACGCTGTATGTCGACTTTAACGCCTACAGACTGGCGGATCAACTAGAGGCGCAAGACGCCACGGCGAGTACAACGGACACTATCCCAAGCGTCGTCGTCGAGGGTGCTTCAGACGATTCGGAGTTCTCCGGGGTTGTGGCAGAGGCGCTGAAGACGGTGGAGGCGCCGTGTGATGGTCGCGACTGCCCGATCGGCTTGCAGGAAGACGACACAGCGGCATGGAAGGAGACACCGTGTGGGCACCGGTTCCATGGGCGGTGCTTGGAGAGGTGGCTGCATGCGAAAGGGAGCTGCCCCATGTGCCGGACTCAGGTGGTCACGATTCGGCGATTCCCACCTCCGCTGCCACTAGTATATCTCTCTAGAGTTAGAGCGGCCGTTTATCTTCGAGGTCTATGAGCTGGTTATTGCCAACGCCGCTTAATTCCATGGAGGAGGAGAAGGAGGAGTAGCTGCTTAATTAGCTAGAAAAATGCATGCTGCTTACTGTGGTTTAAGTTGTTTTGATACCTCCTGTACTAGACGTAATTGTGCCCCTTTTCTAATAGAGTTTCAACTCAGCACGGAAAACTTTGTGAAATATTGTCAGGGAAACTAATCATATGTACGATCACTCACACGTTTTTTACATCTGGTCTCCATCATGTTATCATGTTCATTGCTCTGAAACGGTAGAAGATGACACGAGAATACGAGATTCAGGCCTGACCTGCTTCTGCTTGGGCCGGCCCAGCTAGACGCGTGCCCTTCGTTCTCCAAAGCAAATCCGCCGCCGTCTCGCCTCCTTGCCAGATCGCTTTCCTCCCCTCTGCTCTCCACCAAAAACATTTCAAACTTTCCACCCCAAAACCCTAGCCTCCAACCGACCATGCCACCGTCGCTGCCGGTCGAGTTGCTCGAGGAGATCTTCCTCCGCCTCCCGCCCGACGAGCCAGCGAGCCTCGTGCGCGCCTCCCTCACCAGCAAGCACTGGCTAGGCCTCCTCACCAGCGCTCGATTCCGCGGCTTCTACCGCGACCTCCATCGGGCTCCCCCAATGCTGGGCTTCGTCTATTCCTGCACCATGAAGGAGGAGGAGGAAGAGGACGTGGAGGAGGATGATGCTGATGATGATGATGAGGAGGAGGAGGAGGAGGAGGAGGAGGAGGAAGACAACAACCTCCTGCACTTTGTCGCCACCGCAAAATTCGACGTGCGCGTTCCCGCCTTCGAGGACTGGAAGGACTACGCCGCGTGGGACTGCCGCCACGGCCGCGTGCTCTTCTCTAACAACGACGTCATACCCATGCGGCTGGTCGTTTGGGACCCCATGACCGGGCGTCGGACGTTGATGTATGGTCCAGAAGACTACGACAGCTCCGGTGCCGCAGTGCTCTGCAGCAACGCAACCACCGGCTGCGATCACCGCGCGTGTCATGCGGGTCCCTTTCAGGTGGTATACGTTGGCCTGTACAATACCGATGATGGCTGTGTTGCGTACGCACGCGTGTCCCTGCCGGATGTGGGCAAGTGGAGCGAGTCGTGTCCTCCTCTAGATCTTCCGACAAGGCAAACGTTTCTTGTCGACAGTAGTCCCCCTGTCTTCGTGCGAGGCTCGCTCCACTTCATGCTCGTATATGAGTATGATGATGACGGCGTTGGCGCCTATGGCCGCATAGCTGTTCTCAAGTATGACTTGGGCTCTAGTTGTCTGTCGCTGATTGATAGGCCGCCGATGGGGAATTGCCATGGCGGTCAGATAGTACTCATGGCGATGGAGGATGCCAGTTTGGGGTTTGCACAGGTGGGTGGGTTAACCCTCAACCTGTGGTCAATGCACATCGGTTCCAATGGAGTCATGACATGGACTCAGCATAGGGTCATTGATCTGGAAACACTTCTCCCTGTTCAAAACCCCCAGGAAAGGGTTAGACTGATTGGATCAGTGGAGTACAATGATATCATTTTTGCAACCATGGGCCTTGGCATCTACGAGATTAATCTCAAGTCACTACGGTTGAAGAAGATATGGAAGAGGGAAGAATGCCGTGCTTTGTTTCCATACATGAGTTTCTACAATCCGCCAGGTATACATCTATATATGGATTTCTGTTGTGATTTGGTAGAAACTCTTACATTATTCGGTGGAACAAAGAATATATTGAATGTTTAGTTAAATCAAAAGTTACATTTGATGCTTCAGTTTGTTATAATAGATGTGCTCGGCCATGCTTTAAGTGCTCTGTACACTCAACTGTTATAACTAATTATGCTTAGGCTTACCTAATTGGCATTTTTATATAGTACCATGTCATCTCCTAGGAATCACACTGAAAATTTTATGTTTGCAGAAAGGGTAAGCCTCTCTGATGTGGCGCATTGAACATGCAAGGTTGAATTTGCTTAAGGATATGAGGCCACTGTCATCAACAAAAAGGATGACCAACATGGAGGCGACAAGAATCTTATAGTAAATTGTGTCGCTATTTATTAGCTGGTTTTGTGAAATGGTTCATGTTCTCTCGTATTATTGTTGGATTTTGTCAGTAAACTTGGTAACTTGCTCGTGTTGTTGCCATATGCAAGCAAGTGAATGATTTATTTTGTAATGGACCTCTAATTTATTGCAGCAGCAACAACAACCATATGCTTCTATATATAGTTTTCTCGAGATTCAATTAAACAGTAGGCCATGATTGAACGTTTTGTCTCCGCTTTTATATTTTTTGAAGGATTAAAGAGTTGATCGCAGTTAAGCGCTAGGCGCTTTGGCTACGCTCAGTACCTAAGCGAGCTTAAGCTTGCGCTTAAGCACGCTTTTATAAACCTCGAGCTTGCTTGAAAGTGCACTGCAGATAGTAGCCTAGTCGTAAAAACTCCTTTTGCTTTTATAATATCTAGGTTCATCTTCCAAAAGAGACCATTAAAAACATGTTCCACATGAGCTACCTTGTTGAGTAGATGGTGATTGCATGTCTAGAATTAGTGGTTTATGCCACCCAAGATATGATATGATGCTGGTTTTTGCACGCTGGCCTGCTGATGTGTATTTTTTATTTTGTGAATTTTATTTAGTGCTACATGTCAAGTGCTGATATTAGCGCGCAGTTCTTTTTAGCAAGCAGTGTTAATGCAGAGTATATGTAAACTGAAATCCTGAGCTATAAGTTTTAGGGACTGACTTTCTCACAACATTTGGGCCTCATTACTAGCTTTTATTTCTTCAGTATCTCCATAAAAGGGGAAGGTATATTCCGTTATATGTTGCATATTTTAGCCTAAAGTGGACATGATGGTATACTCAGTGTACTGTCCATGTAGTGAGATGAAGTTGTTCAATTTTGTTATGATAGAGTGTAAGGCTATAGCGATCTGTGCAATTGTTTACGTTTATCATAACATTCAGATTGTTTCACAAATTTTACTTCCAGATAAGATCTTTTACTTAAAATAATCAGCACACATTTCTGTATGCATCCTCTACCTAATATGTTGAAGAGGTAGGATATGTTCCAAATGTATGGTAGCTAATTAACCTCGTTAAATATCATGGGCAAGACAAATTGCTTTACGAGTTGGCTGATTGATTTGACTTACATGACCTACTGGTTTCTCTTATATATTCTTCATATGTGGGTGTTAGCGATGTAGTATATTTTTCTTTACAAGTAGGATGTATATTCTGGATCGTATTATTTCACATTTCTAGAGAAATGCTTGGTATGCTGTTTGAGTATAACAACGTAGGAAAAAAGAAAAGGGTTTTTAAAATGAACCAGAACTGTTGCGAGCACTCAAGCATGATTGCTTGCTGATGTCTTAGTTTATCATTTGAATTTAATTAGTGCATCACTAATTCTCCACATGATTCTGATACTTAAGAAGCTAAGAAGCTTTATTTTATTTCACCTGATGATGCCAGAAACTTGATACAAAGCACCTTATGGCTTTTTTTCCTCTGTTTTGGCCACCACCTAGTACTGCTTCTTCAAAGGGTAGTAAACTCTCTAAAGTCATCGAGTACTTCTGCTTAGTTGGTCGAGTTATGGCAAAAGCTTTGCAAGGTGGAAGGCTTCTGAATTTGCTTTTGTTAACAGCATTTTATAATCTTCAACTTGGACAAATAAGCATGAAAACCTGCTTGCACTCGATCCCTTCTAATTTCATCTTCAACCTTTTTGTCCAACCTTAGTACTCTTATATATTTTCTCTACCCTTTATATGTTGAAAGCAAAAGATTTCGCTTCTGGAACTTGATCTGTACGACATGTTATCTTTTGATGCCCAGTTCGGAAAGAGATTGCAACAATTCCACATTCATGTTGAACGCAAGGGAGTTCTCGAGTCCTGCTGTAGTAAGTAGTAACAATCAACAAATAGAAGATTTATGTTTCCGTGTGCTTTTCTTAAAGACTTATGCATATATTTTACCCTTCCTGGCTATCCTGATTAGTGATGGAGCAGATTAGGTTCTTATGCCAGTTCCAGCTTTTGTTTCTGATTCTGTTGTTGATTCCACTTTGTTATTTCAGTTTTTATGTATGTCACTGCCGCATTTCGTTAGTGATGGAGCAGATTAGAGTGCATTTCGTTGGTGGTGGACGCCACTACTAAGACTCGAGTAATGTGTCCAGTAGATGCATTCAAAGCTGAATTTAATCAGGTCGTCTCATATTTCTAAGATTTCTGATTTTCTGGCAAGTGTTGCTCCTTAGATATTGCATTTTCTTATAAGACCTAATTTTTCAAATTCAGATATTTGACATTATCACCCCTCCAAATCAAGACATGTAATTTTTGAATTTACAGCTTATCTGCAGAAAAAAATACTGGGCTTCATGATCAGCTTTCCTTTGCGGGTCAGCATCAACCACATTATTGCCGCATCATCAGAAAATGGTTGCCGGCGATGGTGGTGGTTTAGAGTTGAGAGCTCTGTAGTGCGATTATGCCCAGTCGAGGAGAAGCACATATGGTGATCGTAGCATCATCGGAGTGTGGCCTCCTTCCAGGTTTCCATGGACAGGACGCACACGAGAAGTCTCGAGTTGACAGAAACACAAACGATGGGTACCTCTAGTCTCCAACTTCAGTTGTATCTCAATTTGGAAGGAATCGAATTGGATCCACAACCCCAATTCAATTTCCTTTTTTTTTACAGCAATAATAACCTTTATTAATCAACAATAGTGAGATCCTTTACAAGTCTAGGCATGAGGTAGCCTAGCGGATCATCTATCCACAGACCTGGTACAAATAGCGCATTCTTTGCAAGTTCATCAGCTGCCTCGTTTGATTCCCTAGGGCATTGAACAAAAGTTACTACTACAAAATCATTTGCTAAATTAAGACAATCCCGAATAATAGCCGCAGCTGGACCCCGATATTGATCTTCACTCTTCATTGCTTCAACAGACAACAATTCTCATGCAATCAGAATTGACAATAATCCGATTGCATCCTATATCTGAATTGCAAGCTCCAAACCATGTTGTACTGCCATTGCTTCAGCCGTCTCAACACCATCGACCTGGGCAAGCATGTGACTACTTGCTCCAATAAATTGTCCTTTATAATCCCGTAGTATAGCTCCAGTCGCTCACCTTGGTTACTGGATCATATGAAGCGTCAACATTCAACTTAATAATATTTTTCAGTGGTCTCTCCCAGGCATGCCTTCTTATTCCGTCCTTCTTCTTGGATGATGCTGCAGCTGCATAATTAGAAGCTAGTACAGTGATCGACATAGCTGATCTTTTGGGCAGCTGAACACTTTCACCTTTAATATATTGCCTTCGTTCCCACCATATGTAACAAGTTGCCACAGCGACAAAAAGTTGCAGGTCTGGTTGACCGAGAACCTGCGTGTTCTTCTTTGTCATGCATAATAGGTACTCCAAAGAAGTCTGTCCCGCTCTATCAAAGCTGAGTGCTTCATCAATGATATTATTTAAACCGAGAGCCTTCCATATCTCCTTTGCTCTCTCACAAGTAAATAGGGCATGTCTTATATCTTCTGCACCTTGGGAACACACAGGACACTGAGCACTAACCTTGATATGACGATTAGCAAGGATGGCCCGGCAAGGTAAAGTTCCATGCATGGTGTTAGAGTATATTTGTGATACGGAAAGATATGGTAGAGATATGATTTGTTTCTTGTCTTGTACTCCAAGTCGGTCCCTTGTACTCCTATATATACTCGTCCATGAGTCTCAATAATACATCCATCATATTCCACCAATCTCATAATTCTACATGGTATCAGAGCGGCACGATCCTTGACCTAGCCGCCGTCGTCGCTTCCGCACCGCGCCGCCCCCGGGGAGGTCGATCTCCATGATCTCCGCCGGGGGCCGCGCTGCCCGTACCTAGGGTTCGTCCGCCGGTCGGTTGATCGGCTGCCCTAGAGTCTTTTTTTTTCCGATCTGCAGATCGTTTTTTTTTCCGCTGATCGCTCGACCGGTGTTTTCTTTTTTGGTTTGCCGATCATAGATCGGATTGCGTCGCCCACCGCCCGTCGTCTTCTCGCGCCTCTACTCCGACAATTGCATCGACCTGCACCGGCTCGCTCCTCGACAGCCGGCTATCGCGGTCGACTCGCCGGTGCCGACTCCGCACCGGCTGGCTCCTTCAAGCCGGCTATCGCGGCCAACTCGCCGGCGTCGACTCCGCACCGACCAGCTCGTCTTCACCGACCGCGCAGCAAGGCCAGACGTGCCGTCCAAGGGACGCCTCGACGCGTCGCAGCCGGCTTCCCTTGCCTGCACGGTCTCCATCGCCGGTTCGTCTTCGCCGTCAGCAACTGGGACTTCACCGACAACTTCGCCATCGACTCCGATCTGCGCGTCGTCGTCGCCGCCATGGAGCTTACCGCGCCGCGTCGGTCTGATCAACCGTTTGCGCGCCTGTCTACGCCAAGCACGTCCCCGAGCATGCGCCTACCACCGATCGAGCTGCAGGCTACCGCCGCATCGCCCCTTCAAGCCGCGCCGCCGCCGCCTTTGGTCCATGTTGCCGGCTGCCAAACGCGCCTTCCCAGGCGTGTACGCCGCCGGCGGCACCTAGCCGCTGCACCGACTCATGCCCCGTAGTCTTCCCCGCCGTCGCCCCGACCCGCGCGCTGCTGCTGCGTCGCCCCTTCGGGCCGTAGCGCCGCGGCACGCCGTCCACTCCGCCGTCCCCGCGCGTCGACTTCCACGTGGTATGCGCCGCGCCGCTTCCCTTGGCGCGGAAACGCCACCGTCCGCGCATGGTCTTTGTCAAGCCACCTGGTTCTTCCTCGCCTACTTCGAGTAACGCCGCCGCTGTTCTACAGGTAACCTGCATGGCCACTCCAGCCGTCGCAGGTCCCGCCTATCACACCTTGTCCAGGCGTCCAGCATGGCCACTCCAGGCCACCGCTGCCTTCGCCGCCTTCTACGTCTTCGTCCACCACGACCTCGTCGCCAGCGTCATCTTCTCGTCCCCGACTACGTCTACTCCGACAACCGCGGACGACATCGGCACCTTCTACCCCACGCCGATTGGCGCCGCAACCGTCGTCGAGTCCTCCTCTGCTAGTCCCTCTGACACTGGCGTATGGTTCATGGTGGTCCCTGCCCCAGCACGCACGGTACTGGCAACACCGGTGTGTGCCTTCGTCCCCGACGTGTCCCCGAGTCCGGCAAGCTCGGGTCGGCGCCTCGTCTTCATTGACTTCGACAACGTCTTCGCCATCGACTCCCTCCTCTACGATTGCCTCGACTACGTCACCGAGTTCTTCTATGCGTACTCGGCTCTGGCAAAGCCGGAGTATGCCTTCGTTCCCGACATGCGCCTTGTTCTGACAAAACTATGGCTGCACCTCGTCCTCGACGGTTCACACTGCGTCGTCTCCGGCATCGGCATCCTCGACGACTGCCTCGACGCGTCTCCGTCCTCTTCACGCGCCCTATGCGCCCGCGGCTCCATGTGCGTCTACCTCGACACCGGCAACCCGACCACGACATCGACCACGGCGACCCCTCGCACGGCTACCCCGACCAAGGCTGCACCACCCAACGCTCTCGGCTCCCTCGACATCGGCACAAAGGGCTATCACCTTGCTTGAGCACCTCATCAGTTTTCTCTAAAGTCCAAGCATGTGCGTCATCGACACCGTCCACGACGTTCCCGCTCCTACTGCGGGGGGATGTCAGCCCACTGGATTCTACTCCGGTTTCTCTCCAGTCTGACCGTCCGCGACGTTTCCAGTTGTACACGATGCTACCGCTACGACTGCGGGGGGATGTTAGAGTATATTTGTGATACAGAAAGATATGGTAGAGATAGGATTTGTTTCTTGTCTTGTACTCCAAGTCGGTCCCTTGTACTCCTATATATACTCGCCCATGAGGCTCAATAATACATCCATCATATTCCACCAATCTCATAATTCTACACATGGAGTGCCTTCCAATTAAAAATTTCCTTGTGCCATGTTGAATTCTAATTCCAGAATTCCATGATTCCAATGCCCTTGTAAATGCTTTTACACCGCCGGTTTTTTACAAGGGCATATGGCGCCAAGGATAAATCTGGGCCGTCCGTTTCGGCGATCCGACGGTCCAGATTCGCCGTCGATCAACCCGTTTTTTTCCGCGGTCAACAACGAATCTGGGCCGTCGGATGGCCGAAACGGACGGCCCAGATTTGCCCTTGGCGCCATATGCCCTTGTAAATGCTTTTACCGCAAACGGCCTGTAAGTTCAATCAGGGGCCGTGCAAAAGTTGCGCTCAGATTTGACACCACTCACCAGTGCAAGTGCAAGGTCCCCTTCGTCACCACTCACCAGTCACCACTTCACCAGTCGGCAAAGCCCAGCTGTAAAGCTCCGCATGGTAGCTCGGCTCTCACTCTCCATTACACTTGATAAGCTGCAGCCCAGCTGGTAGGCACCAAGGACGATCCGTTTTCTTTCGCTCGCTTGATCTGTTACGCTGTGTCCTCGCGCGTGCATACTGCATAACGCACCCAAAAGGACGATGGAATCAGCTGCCGCCGGTGACGGCCTGGAGTTGGTGGTGTTCCCGTGGCTGGCATTCGGGCACATGATCCTGTTCCTGGAGCTCTCCAAGCGCCTCGCCGCTCGGGGCCACGTCGTGACCTTCATCTCCACGCCGCGGAACCTCTCCAGGCTCCCGCGCGTGCCGTCGGAGCTGTCCCCCCGCCTCCGCTTCGTCCCCTTGCCGCTGCCGGCGGTGGAGGGGCTGCCAGAGGGCGCCGAGTCCACGACCGACGTGCAGCATGGCAAGATTGAGCTTCTAAAAAAGGCCATGGACGGACTCGCCGTCCCGCTGGAGGCTCTCCTCGCGGACACCGTCGCCACCGGGAGGAGGCCGGACTGGATCATCGTCGACTTCTGCCACCACTGGGTCCCGCCTATCGCCGACCAGCACAAGGTACTTAAATTAAGCAACTGCGTCATATACGTATCTCCGCCTTGTTTAGTTGTTTACACTTGATACAGCAGGTGCCATGCGCGGCGTTCCTGAACGTCTATGCCACCTGTTTAGCCTTTTGGGGGCCGCCGTGGGCCAACGCCGCTCACCCGCGCACGAAGCCGGAGGACTTCACAGTGCCACCCAAGTGGATCCCCTTCCCGTCGACCGCCTTCTTACGCTGCCACGAGGCCGAGTGGCTTATCGGCTCCGTGCACGCGAACGCATCAGGTGTGTCGGACACAGAGCGTTCGGCCCAGGTCATGGAGCGTTGCCGCCTCACTATCCACCGGGGCTGCCACGAGCTGGAGCCCAGGATGTTCGACCTCCTCTCTGGTCTCTACCGGAAGCCCGCCATCCACTAGTGGACGGTAGGGATTTCGGGGCACTTTGTTAGGGGCATTTTTCCAAAATGTCTCAAATTGTAGCTTATAGAAGACATTTTGATTAAAGTGCCCTAAAAAATTAGCTAATAAGGGCATTTTTCGAAAATTCCCTAATAGGTGTGGGCTTTTAGGGGCACTTTGAGAAGTGCCCCAATAGCTAGGTCTTTTGGGGCATTTTATCAAGTGCCTCTAATTATGTAAGCTCATTTTATCAATAGCTAATAAGGTATTTTTCGAAAATGCCCCAAAAGGCATGGGCTTTTAAGGGCACTTTGAGAAAGTGCCCCAATAGATGGGTCTTTTGGGCATTTATCAAAGTGCCCCAATAGATGAGGTCTTTTGGGGCATTTATCAAGTTGCCCCTATAACTTACATGCTAGATATTGTAAACTTGCAGTACTTGTCAAAGTTCCCACGTAACTTCCCATTAAGTTAAATGAACCATTAAGTTTGAATATTTATAATTCGTTAAATTACCAAAATGCCCCTAGGTCCAAAAGTTAAATGTCATGTCTACTGGGTCAAACCCGACCGGGTCCGGGTCATCCTCTCGCTCTCTCTTCCTCCTCTCTTTCTCGCGATTCCCCAGTCACCTCTGGCGATGCCGCCGTATCCCACGGCTCCGGCCATCGCCGGCCTTCTCCAGCGCCGCCGTGCACCGGCGCGGCTCTGCCGTAGCCTCATCCACTGATTCCCCGCCTCCGCGGTGTCCGATTCGTCACCACACGGCCCCAATCGAGCTCGCCTCCCGCCCGATTAGCGCGACTCTAGTGCCCTACTCCTCCGCGTCGAGCACGAGCTCCTGCCTCCCGCCCGATTAGCGCGACTCGGGCGGCGGGTCCGGGGGCGGCGCGGCCGCCGCGGCCGCGGCCAAGTGGCGGAGCGACGCGTCCCGTGCCTTCCAGTACTACCTGGACCGCTCCACCCCGCACGCCACGGGCCGCTGGGTCGGCACCCTCGCCGTCGCCGCGATCTACGCCCTCAGGGTCTACACGCTCCACGGCTTCTACATCGTCAGCTACGGCCTCGGGATCTACCTCCTCAACCTCCTCATCGGCTTCCTCTCCCCCATGGTCGACCCGGAGCTCGACCCCTCCGCCGCCCAGGACGGGCCCGCGCTGCCCACGCGCGGCTCCGACGAGTTCGAGCCCTTCATCAGGCGACTCCCAGAGTTCAAGTTCTGGTACGCCTTCCTCCTCCACCCCCAGATCTCTCGCCAGATCTCCCGGATCTGCGAACCTAGCTTCTTCGTGTTGCGCAGTTGTATGTGATCTGCCTAGTTTCCCCCTGCCTCGTGCAGATCGCCACCGCGATCCTAGCTCGTCGGTCAGATTAGTCTGGGTGAACCGGAATCTCGTTCTGCCACTCATAGCCTCATTATTATACTAGTGTTAGTCAACTACGCCTCATTATATCGAAATCTAGTGAATAAATGACCATATTTTTGGAACCGGCCAAGCAAATTGTGGCATTCATCAAAGAATCAAACAATCGAAAGCTATGTGCCCAGGCATTTCGTCTTGTTATTGTTCATCTACCGACACAGGTGTATTGAGTACAAATGTAAAGTGTACAGCTTGTCAGTATTGCTATTGTCCACGGATCACAAACTTGTGGTGCTCCCAACTTAACTCAGTTGATTCGAATTCAGACTGCACGTTGGTTAGTTAGTTACACGTCATTGTCAATCACGATCAGTGCTGATGTGTGCTGCATTCTACTTTAACTACTTATAAAGCCTTTGTTCTACCGTGCTCTTTGCTGCTGCCTTACTGCCTGTTCTTGTATGGTCTACACAATGGGCTTGTTTGCTTGCATGATATTAAGGAAACTTTAGGAACAACAAAATACAGAAATTTGTGTTGGAAAAACTTTCATCTGTAGTCAGGGAACGATGCTTATCTTGTGCTTGTTTCTTTGTTACTGTAATTACTGCTTTGTGGTAACTGGTAACCAAATTTTAAATTCTGAGTGTCATTGTTATCTAACCTATTGCCGGAAGTTTGTGTGCAATGAAAATAGTGGCACCAGGTAACAAGGAACCAACACCCTTGTCTTTGGTTATTTGGTCCTTACTTTTACTTGCCATACAAACCAGCTCAAGTCTAAGCCCTACCCCCAACATATCTCCAAAGGTTGTACTCATTATTGGACTTTATATTTCTTTGGATTTTGTCCACCAGCAACCTGACAATCGTGAAGCCTGTCACTAGTGTCACTACCTCCTTAACTGCAGCTGACTTAACAGAATAAACCACTGTAGCATATTAGCCTCTTCCATTTTGTGTTCAGACAAATTGAAGTGTTCTATTTTATTTAGAAGCAAAAAAGAAAGTTGATGGAACTTATCATTAGTGTTCCATGGCAAATTTCAGTGATTCCATGAGCTCTTCATTGACAATCCATCACCACTGGTGACATTGTTGAGTTTACATGTTCTATGCCAGTAGAATTTAAGCATTTCCATTGTGATCCCATGGAACTATCCTTAGCCGCAAGCTTTCTTAGAGAAAAAGAAAATCAGAATCTGCCTTTTGTATTTATGCAATGCTTATATTTTATTTTCGGTTTTGTATATGTGGTTCATTCCTCTTACATGATATATCCATAATATTTGTTTGCTCACATTGCAGGTATGCAATCACAAAAGCTTTTGTGGTAGCATTTGTGATGACTTTCTTCTCTGTATTTGATGTTCCCGTCTTCTGGCCTATACTGCTCTGCTACTGGATTGTGCTTTTCGTCCTGACGATGAAGCGCCAGATTCTGCATATGGTCAAGTACAAATATGTGCCTTTCAATATTGGGAAGCAGGTTAGTGTGTGCTGTTGAGTTATGTTTGTCCACTGCCTGGTCATCTGCTTAAGATCAATTGTTGTGTGCATCATGGGAGTGCATGTGCTCAACCATACCTGTCAGTGTCTGCTGTTCAATGATGTTTGTCCACTTGCTTGGTCATCTGCGTAAGATCAATTCTTGTGGGTATCATGGGAGTGCATGTTCTCGAGCATACCTGGTTGCACATCATATTATTCAACCGCTCATCTTACCTTTCCATTTATCATAACGTGTTTCCATTGCGTTGCCAGAAATATGGTGGGAAGAAGGGTGGTGCAAGCAGCAGTTCTTCGAAAGACTGATTCCCAACCTACCCTGGAGGAGGGAGCGATGGAGTTATCTGACGCCTTGCGCATCTGGTGTCGATGGTGAATTGCATTTTCTAGATGCTAGGATAAGATGCTGATGTTAACTGAATTGCATTTTCTGCTTCAAAATCATTCCTGTTGTCATCGCTTATAGATTTCTGGCACCATTATGTCACAGACATTAGAAAATATTTTCTGTGCAACTGGACCTAATTTACCTCTATATGTTCTCTAAAATAATAATTACCCTAAATGGTTATATTTATTTTTCGTTTCCTACAGTGCTGAAGATATAGAATGTAGGCATTTGAACCGTATCTCTCAGCTGCAGGGTTGTGGGCTCAGTTGCTTGGAGTATTTGAGAATACAATGTAGGCATTTTGAGCATCACTAATGGTCTGAAAGTTATAGGATACTATCTAGGACTATCTTAATGGTACCAAACTAATAGTCTAAAAAAGCAAGAAGTACAACCTGCATTCTAGACTAATGGCTTGCTTAGGTTCTATTTGGTGTTATTACATCATTGTGTCATTTCTATTGGGCTAGCATTGTAATTTTTAGATTACAAAGGAATCATGTTCCCATCCTAATCTTTTAATCTTCGGTATTCTCCAGTAAACATTCTTCTTTTGATTTTCTCTTTCCTTATTGCAGGACAAGGCGACAGATAATAGACTAATACAATTTCACAGTATTACATCCTTTGTTATACAGCTGGTAATAGTGTTGTGATGTTTTGTATGCAATTTCACATAGATAGCTGTTGCATGTTGTCAACTCCTTATTGAAATGGTCGAGTCAAATTCAATTCTGCTAATTTGAAGCTGCCCAGATCATAATTTGAAGTCTCAGGAATGTATGCTAATTGTTGTGATCATGTGTTGTGTCATTGTTGTGTAGGTACCAGGTATGGTGCCAGTTTGCGTAAGCAGATCAAGAAGATGGAGGTATCCCCGCACTCCAAGTACTTCTCTGAGTTCTGTAGCAAGGTAAATATGTCAATGATCTTAGTTACTTGTGATATTCTTAGAATGGTAAATGTCTGGTTCAACTTGCATCTATGTTGTATAACATAGCCATGTGACTAAAAAAGGTAGCCTATTTCTTGGATGATGACTACTAGAGGACAAGCTGAGTATCATCTTAACTCTCGAATGACCTGGTTGAATATGCTCAATTGCTGATTGGCACACAAACGGATTACCTGGTCTACACTTAGCTTTTGCTTTCGGAAGGTGAAATGCTTTGTCCATGCACAGTTTAGCTTCCTTTATTCATTTATATTGTTGATCTTGTGCTGATTTTTCCCTTACCGTCCACTTGGCAGGTGACACCCCCAGGTGTTGATGAAGCCACTGTCCAGGATTTGATGCCGCCACTCTATTGATTCTACAAATGAATGTCCAGGATTTAATGCTGCCACTCTACTGTCCTGATTGTGCCAGAACATTTGTGATGTACTCGTACTGTTGTAGAGTGTTCTGAAGCTACTGTCCAGGATTTTATGCTGCATGTTCTGTAGGTTCATGAATACTTTTTGTTGCTTAGCTTGATCAGAACCTACTAATGATCAGATGTTGCTTAGCTTCATGTTCTATTGATTCATGAACCTTCATGTATTGATGCTACAACTGAATGATTGAGAACCTTATAATGATCTTATTAAATGTAAATTTCGTAAAAATTTCAAACAATGCCTTTAATAGTTTTGGGGGCAAATTAGGCAAAGTGCCCCAAAATGTATTTCGGGGCAGTTAGGCAAAGTGCCCTAATAGGTTTTTGGGACATTTTGGCAAAGTGCCCTAAAAGGTTTATGGGGCAGTTAGACAAAGTGCCCTAAAAAGCTTTTAGGGCACTTTGCCAAAATGCCCCAAAAACCTATTAGGGCATTTCCTCAAAATGCCCAAAAACCTATTAGGGCATTTTGAAAACTGCCCTAAATTGTAAGTTTTAGGGGCACTTGAAACAAATGACCTAATAACTTTTCCAATCACCAGTATATTGGGCATTTCAAAAAGTGCCCTAATAACTTACTGGGGCATTTCTTTGACTTTTTGGGGCACTTTGAAGTGCCCCCAAATTCAGACCGTGACGTAGTGATCCCCGTCGGGATCCTGCAACCGCGTGACCAAGAAGAAGACGACCCGAACAGCTCAAGCGTCGCCCGTCCCCAACTCCTGCGGTGGCTTGACGACAGGCCTCCCAAGTCGGTCATCTACGTGGCGTTGGGAACCGAGGCGCCACTGACGCTGGAAAACATCCATGAACTCGCCCTCGGGCTGGAGCTCGCCGGGGTGCGCTTCCTTTGGGCGCTACGGAAGCCGGCCGACGCCAACAACGACGAGCCGTTGCCGACCGGGTTCGAGGAGCGGACGCGGGCGCGCGGGCTGGTGTGCACGGAGTGGGTGCCGCAGGTCAGGTGAAGGTGCTGGCGCACGACGCCACGGGAGCGTTCCTGACGCACTGCGGGTGGGGCTCCACCATCGAGAGCTTCGCCCATGGGCTCCCGCTCGTGATGCTCCCCTTCATCGTGGACCAGCCCATGATCGCCCGGGCTATGGCGGAGAGAGGGATTGGCGTGGAGGTTGCGAGGGACGAGAGTGACAGCTCGTTCCACAAGGACGGTGTCGCGGCGGCGGTTAGGCATGTCATGGTGGAGGAGCGAGGGAAGGCGTTCGCGACCAATGCCAAGGAGCTGCAGGAGCTTCTCGCAGACCAGGGGCGGCAGGAGCAGTACACCCTCGACCTTGCCGAGCACCTGAGACGCTACAGAGATGTGTGATATAATTGCCATGTGCAGTTGGGTATTGTGTCCATGATGAATATGGATTATTGGTTAATAAGGTTCTCTCCACAATATCCAAGGCATGCATGCAAGACATTAGACATCATGTAACAAGTCGAAGGATTGACACAAAGGGCTCTTTCTGCATCTAAGTGTATGTTGAAGCTATCAAATTAAACAAACTACATATTTTTTTGTGTGGAAATTTTCGGTTTCAATCATCCCAACAGTAGGATTGCAATGTGCGCGTACGTCCTGGGAGCTTCGAACACTCATCCTTTTGCTCCCGTTCAGAGAACGGGGCAGTGGCCCAGTGACACGGGTCATAGTGGCGAAACCCAGGGACCCGAGCTCGACTCCCGTCGGGAGCAGAATTTCGGAATTCTCGTGAAGGCAGATTTCTACTATATCATTACCATCAAGGGCTAGTCCTGGCAGGGTTTTCTTTTGCTCCGGTTCAAGCACTCCAATTTTGTTTGGATAATTTACATTAGTCACTCAGTAATACAGAACATTTACAGCATCTTTACTATTAAATGAGAGTTGGTCGTTGGTGTAACCGAGCGAACCATCTGCCTCTGCTTCGCACGCCCCCGTTGCGGTCTGCCTCGCCCGCTCGCTCGCTCCGAAAAAAAAAGGCCACGACTTACCCTAACCTCTCATCCCGACCTCCTCTCATGGAGCGCTAGCACATAGTCACGCCGCCGCCTTCTCCTCCAGTCTCGCCCCCTGTTGCAAGTGAAACGTTTCGGTTCGGTGCTTCCATGGAAAGGAAAATAATCCCCAATCCTTCCCGAGTCTCCATTGACGCAATCCGACGGATGACCTTCTCCAGTTCTCGCCGAGCTCCACCGGACGAACTACTACACCAACCGGAGTGCCTCTTCACCTGGACTAGGTCCTCCTCCACGCAGTTGGCCGCGCCGCCGCCGACCGGCCCCCGGCCTTCGCCGTCGACCTGCCCGCCCAGATCGACGATCTCCACCGGACGAACTACTCCACCAACGTTGGAAGGAGGAGGGGCGGGAGCAGCACGGCTGCCACATGGAAGGAGGAGACGGATGGGCTCGAGGAGGACCGGTACGGGGATGCTGGGCCGCCCATCCCCAGCAGCAGCGGCTACGCGCCGGCGAGTAAGCCTCCAGTACCGCTGGCAGTATCGTGGAGGACGACGCAACCACTCCACCCCCACGCTCCCGGCCCAAGGACTGAGTTCTCTCTTCGTTACACTGCAGACACACACTATTGTTGTAATGTTATCTGTCTTTTTGCTTAACACATTTTCCATTCGTGTAGCTGTCTGCTCGCTCACATTGTGAGATTATCCAGTAGCGTGTACTTTTGGTACTGATGCATAGTCATAATTTTCACGCCTACTGATATCCTGGTGGCATAAGTTATGTTTGTGTGCACCGTAGCTGCTACTCCTGGAGTTATAGCCATGTGCCAATTCTGAATGTGCTCCTTTATGCACGGGGATGATGCTTCAGCTTCATGGAGAAAGTGGAAAAAATCATTTTGTAATCTTGAGAAATTCAGGCAAGCCAATTTGCTATAAGTAGAAAGATCAGTCATGCAACAGGATCGAGTTTACCAGGCATGATGCACTTTCTTAAGCAAAACCATGACATTGCATTTTACTTCGTCTTCCACAAGTTAGCTGTATTCTCTGCTACATTGCACAAGTTAGCCGGATTCTCTTTTCTACTGAGGCCTGAATAATTGGACACCGAGGCCTGAGGGAGTTGTCTTTGCTTGAGAAGAGTGGCCGTTTATTTTACCTCACACAAGATGATTGATTCATAATTAAGATGGTGAAGAAATTATGTCAAAGTAATCTCTTGTTCATGCCATTTTAGTATTTCCTATGTGATCTCTCCTTTAATTTGCTAGAAACTTCCCTTAGTCCAAAACGCTCTGACTGCGGGTTTGAAAAACATGATGATTGATTTATTGTTTATGCTAACCCTCTCCCACAATGTCTCCTTCTGGAGTTCTTCATCGACATGCGTAGAGGCCGAGCGAAGTAAGCTTGCCTCAGATATATTAGCTATTTTGTGTTCTGATTGGGTGTGCTTGCCATCTATCTGTTCGTTGCAATTCTCACAATAGCCGGAGCTGTAGATTCATTGATGTCTATGAGATGTAGAGAGTAGGGTGATGTATATTAATTTATTGCGTGTGATTTTTTCCTGGATATATGCTGCAAAGAGTAGTTTGGCATCAGTCACTTGAAGGATGGGTGTAGCTAATATTTCAAACTTTATGATTGACCGAGCTACATGTGAAAATATTTGGTAGCCATGCAGGTATGTTCCCATAGTCTCTATGCTAGAGTGGTTATTAAATAGAAAAATCTTTATTAATTTTTTACTGTTTAATGTTTCTGAACTCTGAAACCCGGTGAGTTTATGAGCCTTCTTGCTTACTTTTAAAATCTCAATGATCTGCAGCAACAACTTCTATCCGCAAGGAAACATAGACATTTTAAAGGATCAAGTGTTTGGTTTTGAGGTTTGACACATTTTTCATGACCAGCCACGAGCCTTATGAGGTGAGTACCTAAGATGACATGCCTTACATTGAGGTGCATACATGAGATTTTAATTACTAATTTCGACTGAAATCTTAATGCCATGTACGATCTTTGTTTTCTAGATGTGTATGTAAAGTTTCATTTATACTCTGACACCTGGTGAGACAAGTATTGTTAGGATAAATAAATCAAATACTCTTGCAAAATATGAATAAGTTGGTCTGTTAAACTGAATGCATATGATTTCTATGCTGGGCTCAGAATAAATATTTCTTGTTTACTACCTTCACTTGGTTACATAAGGGTGTTTTTTTACTGCCTTCACTTGTTTGCATAAGGGTCAAATACTATTCAAGGGGAATTGGCGCAGTGTGCCTTTTGTTTACTGGATGTGTTTATAAAGTTTCATATACTCCAAAACCTAGCGAGACAAGTATTGGTAGGATAAATAATCAAATGCTCTTGCAAAATATAAATAAGTTGTTATGCTAAACTGGCTGCATATGATTTCTATGCTGGGCCCAGAATAAATAAGGGTGTTTTTACTACCTTCACTTGTTTGCATATGGGTCGAATACTATTCAAAGGGGAACTTGCGCGGTGTGCCAGCCGAAAGTTTTGAGAAGATCAAAACTAGACTAGAGGTAATAGAATACTCGAAAAACCGATCCTTCTGAAATAGTATAAATTTGTGTCAGTATGTGAATGTTCTGACCCGTGTGCCGCTCCTGGTCCTCAAAAAACAAATTTGGCTATGAGTTTAGGGTTTTTCTTCTCATCAATCCAGAGGATGAGATGCCAGTTGCAGTAGTTGTAATTTTGGTTCTATATGTGCAGGGCTTTTTAGACGCGTTCAGACCCGTACAGAGATAATCACATGGGATCCGTCTCTTGTACAACTGGGTAAATTGACGAATAATGCCGGTATGAGTCAGTGACATGACCTAGGCAAGGACGACTCCAAGTCTATTGTGTTCATGGAAAGGAAAATAATTGATGGGACCGTAGCAACGCACGGGCATTCACCTAGTCCACCTAATAACTGAATAGTGTATCATAGGACGAAAGCAATATTATGCTGAGCTCGTTGTTGTTTGTTCTCTAAGATTGCTGCTAAGGCTAAAGCAAATGAGTTTTAAAGCTAGCCTTGGACCTCCTCGAGTCGTATCCTCCAGGCGACTCGTGAGGGATAGCCCTAGATTGCCCCTCGCCACCGTCCCTCTATTTGCTGCCTCTAGAGGCTGCTAAGGGGTGAAGCCTGACAACTGCTTGTGAAGGGGATGGCGTGGTTGCTCGCGGTGGACATAGTGGGGCAACCTTTGTGTGCAGGCCGTAGAGTCCGTAAAACTATCAGAAACTATTAAGATGAGCCCCTAAATAGATTTTAGAGACCCAAAATTTTGGGCATGTGCTACATATGCTCTTAAGCTTTTAGTACGAGTACATCACACCGGTATCTGAAAAGTGTCAAGCGGCGGCCGGATAACAACAAAATCAACTGGATATCGGCATCACATCTCAAACTAGTCAGCACGTAGTCTGACACGATAGCATCAACGTGCCATGAATATTCCATTGCTGAAACGTAGACGATATTGATGATCACCGATACTGTTGAGGCAAGCAGTTCCGTGGAAATGGGGCAAAAAACTGCCCATATACAAACGCGGCATGTAACTCGAACATAACAATTAGACTCCATTATCAAGTATACAAATAGCTTTTCTATAAAAAAGTGTGCTAATAGCGACCAACATCTCATCTCCAACTAGTCCAACATAGACTAGTCAATCCTGACAGTCACTCGACCGTTCCTCACAATATCTCTCATGAACGATACACCTCTTCAACAAGATATAACCATTCTTGACAAATACATTGAAATATTGCATGGTCATGGATAGCTCCAGCAGGTCTGATTGGCGATGGGCGATGGCAACTCATGTGGTTCCTCGTTCATGCATCATGGCCCGGGCGGGAGAATCACTGGGTGCTTGGAGATATCGTGTCCCTCACAAGAGCCCTCAAGACCAGATTCACATTTTTGGCCATTTTCGAGTTACTCCTAGTGACGAACTCGTGATAGCCTTAGACTACAACATTGCAGAACTGATAATTTAGTATTACTTCTCCAACGAGTAACAATTGGGTTCCCGACACCTCTCAAGCCCACGACTTGGGTAGCATTCTTTGTTCCGGTCCAAGTACATGTTCGGAGCATGGCAATGAACTTGCACCTCTAGTTCTTATTTGATTTGTCTATCACGTGAGCCACCCTCATGGTTGCGCTTAGCGCCTAAGCCGCCTTTTATTACATTTGCTTGGTTTGATGCAGGTGTACAGTGCTTCACAAAATGAATGCCGTTCAGTGGCTCAGATAGAAAATAATGACTCATATTGATTATGTTGTTCTGTTGTAGGTTGTGGCAATATATAGCCAGTGAGCATGTGCATGATTTATCACTTCTCTTATGTTGCCATGATTCTTTTGCATGTGAAATTGTTGAAGTGGTCCTCACATATTCAAGACACGAGTGGGCTATGGGTAGGCGGAGCGAACCGGGTGGTGATCCTCACGGGGTTTAGCAGAGGGAGACGGTGATGCTGGTCAGAGAGCTGGCAGACCGAGGTGCAAGTGTCAGTGGTGTTTGACAAACTAACATTTATCCGTGCTTTTCAATTATTTTTCTTGTTTATTATTTGTGCTTTTGAATGATGCATGGATGAATTTGCTATGATCACGAACATTTGTTATGATATTAGGGTCTATTTTTGATTGACAAATGATTCAAATATATCATGTTTATGTTTAGATGTCGATAGAGATTGTATGATGGAAGACATGAAAATATAGAAAACACATTAATTTAGAGGCCTAGTTTAGAACGTACGTCTCTATGCGCAGACCCAAAATTATCTGAAACTATTAAGGGAATAAACATGTTAATTGATTTTAGGGACCCAAAATTCTGAGCTTGTGCTACAGATGCTCTTAGACGTCATCTTCTCCTGCATAGGACGAGCACATCGGTATTTGAAACGTGTCAAGCAGGCTGCATAAGAAAAAATTGGATGTCGGCATGGCATCTCAAACTTCTCAACACATAGTCTGAGCAGGATAGCAACAACGTGCAATGAATATTCCATTGTTGAAACATCGACGATAATGACAGTGGAAGATTCTATATAATTAGGCGTCAAATTGCCGTTGAGGCAAGCAGCTCCGTGGAAACGGGGGCAAAAACTGCCCATATACAAACTTGAGACATCTAACTCAAACGTAACAATTAGACTTAGTTACCAAGTATGCGAAAAGCTTTTCTATAAAATAGTATGGTAATAGCAATCATCATCTCATCTCCAACTAGTCTAACACAGGCTAGTCAACCCTGACAGTTAATATGACCGTTGTTCACAATATCTGTCATTAACGACACACCTCTATAGTAAGATTTAATCATTCTTGACTATATATTGAAATCTTACGTTGCCACGGGCAGCTCCAGCAGGTCTGATAGATCATCACAAATCTGGTGGTTCGTCATCTTATGGCCCAAACGGAAAGGATCGATTCACCACCTGCGTGGTGATATCGTGTCCCTCACCAGAGCACTTAAAACCAGTTTCGGATTTTTTTTTGTTGGTATTTCCAAGTTATTTCTAGTGGAGAACTCGTGATAGCCTGAGGCTAGAACATTATAGCACTGAATAATTACTAGCCTTTACCCACCATTATGGCAGGCAGCTAGGAACATTAACAGGGGAAACAAGAGGCCTTAGAGTGCTTCCAGGCAAGGAAAGGAAGGGACCCTAAGTCCCTACGGCAATCACTCAGAGAAGAAATCATACTATTGTGGCGTGCCTCGCGGCGTCCCCTATCCTTGCTCTGTCTAAGCGGTTGGAAGTCGGCATCGACATTCAAGCTGTTCTTCTTTTTGTATTCTGTGTTTACTTTGTGTGTGTTGCCTGTAAGCTGCTCTTGCAGCATTATGTACTTGCCGTAACTGGCTTTATTAATATAAAGCTGGGCACTTTGTGCCTTATTTTTTTTTTAAAGCCTGACACCTCTCAAGCTCATGACTTGGGTAACATTTTTTTCTTGTTCCTATCCAAACACATGTTCGGAGCATGGCAATTAACTTCCGCCTCATGACCTCACTTGCTTTTTTCTGTCACATTAGCCAGCATCATATTTGCGCTAGGGCGATAGGCCACCTTTTATAACATTTGTTTGGTTGGACACTGGCGTCCAATGTTTCACAAAACAAAGCGGTTATGTTGGCCCATTGAACCGATTCATCACGGTGCAGCGAAGCGATGTTTGGTGTCAGAGCAAGGAAGCGATTCAGCAAGATGTTTTTTTTTACTTTGAAACGATGTCATTCCATTAAATTTGGACGGCAGAATCGCCGTACAGAGCCCTGCTTACATGGTCAGGAACGTGCTAAACCCACTCTTGGTGGCCATTCTGCACCCCACTCAACCCAAGAGCAGCTAAAGTATGTGCATGTGCTGGCTTATTACACACACGTGGGACATACATAATTTTGAACTCAAAAAGGTGACATGCGGAGTTAATATTTTGCCTCAATGAAAATACTTTCCAGCTGTGCAAGGTCGTATTCCTTTGATGTCAGAGCTTGTTGGAGTACCGGGCAGTCTGTAGCGAAAATAGCTCGGCCAATTCCCTATCGTTTTGCAAGATCAAGTGCATACATCATAGCTATAGTTTCTGCATGCAATGCATCAGTGACCCTCGATACATTTCCAGCTGCAGCAATCACCAGATCACCATCGCTAGCCCGGGCTACTACACCCCACCCACCTTTCCTTGTTTCAGACAAACGCACCATCAGTGTTAAACTGAATCCAATCAGGTGGAGAGGGTTGCCAGCTATGGCTCTTCGGATTATCAGGCTTTGGCTTCGGTTTCAGGAACTCATGCAACCTGACAGTGAATTGGAGATCAGTGAGTCAAAGGGATTTGGACATGCTGAAACTGAATAAAGACAACAACGTGTACTAACTGCAGCTGCTATGGAGTGGAACATTCAGTTCAACATTCAGTACAAGATTTGACATCAATTAATTTACCGGGACTGAACAACAAATATTGGGAATATATTGCATACACAAAACTTTCTGAATCAGCCGCTGCTAGCTGAGACTAGTATGCAAGATTCAATAGCTAAGATTCATCAACAAATTCAATTAAACAGCTAAGCACAAACATTACACAATCAGGTTCAGATAGGATTTCAACGTGCTTGCACAATGAGGTTCAGCTTGCACATCTGGCTCAGCAGCAACTATGTGTGTGTTTGTGTGCTGAAGCTGACCATACATCATTTCTTGACTATAGCCTCCATCATGTGAGCAGGTCTGGTTCAGTACAAAAACAATAAATCAATTGCTTGAGAAAAATAATCATCAAAGTAAAAAATGAAAAATACTAAAAAGCTGTGACAAATTTACTCTTCAGCCTTTAGCCAATCAACACTCGGCGTCAGCCTTAAACATGCAGAAAAAATACAGCTTCCGAAAGCTGATTGCAATTCGAAGAAAAAAAGGCGAAGATGCTTGGTCATTTTACTAATGATGGTACTGCTTTCGAAAACCTTAAACAAACTTATGTCCAAGCACCGCAGCTAAACTTTTTTACTAATGATGGTACTGCGAGGAGTACAAAAACGTTAGTGGCATATGTATCAGTAGAAACTACTGCTTGTTATGCTAGTGCCAACTAATGTCTCAAGTTATTGTCTAGGAATATGAACTCCAACTACTAAGAAGTAAAAGTGTCCACTATCGAGATACTAATAATAAGCTGCACTATTAACAAAGACCATGTACACACCTTTGGCTTGCTGTGCAGCAGTTTCTTCATGGCACTCCTTTAGCTGGTAAAACACCAAGCATTCTTCCTCCTCAACATTTTTATTCATTGTTTTAGGGTCTGAAGGATTGAAAGATCATCAAGGATTGAAGCCATCAAGCATTCTTCATGGCAGCTTCACCTTTTCTGAGCCATCATCTTCCTCTGCAACAGCCAGCAAATGCTCTTGTTCGGCACCACATGGCAAATGGGGCTGCTGTGCATCAACCGTTAGATGGATCTTCTTGGCATCACTAACCAGCTTCTCTTGCTTGATTTGTTGAAGTTCTCTTCTCTTCCTTTTCTTCACTTTCTTTTCCTGCAGCTTTACCTTGCCATCATCTTCCTCTGCAACAGCCAGCAAATGCTCTTCGGTCTGATCCTTCTTGATCACTACATTGCCACCCTCGCTCGTTGGCTCGTCTGTGTCAACCGGCACCTGCGTCTTCTCGCTTGTAGAGGAGGTAACCTGCAACAACATTAACAACGCATTATTAAGGTTGCAAAGGGACAATAGTGCAACTAGGAACAACCGGATTAGCAAGGGTTGAAATAAATGAGTACAGGCTGTTTCACGAGGGCACAAATAAATCTAATCTCATGGTAAATTGTAAATCTAATCTCATGGTTGTTTCACAATGTAAATTCAGAATCATCATAAATCTAATCTCATGGTTCAGTTTTAGCTCTTACATGCACTCCTAGTTAACATGTAAACATGTAATTTTCCTAACTCATGCATTCTATTTGCATGTCTGCAGAACGCACATTTCAACACATAAGTATGTATATATGCTGCGCTGCCAGGTTTGGAGCGGCGCGGCCCAAGCGGACGAGCGGATATCCGCCGCCGCCTGCATCCTGATCAGTGACTGTCATGCGACGCTCTCCGCGGATGGCTTTGTTTCTCTCCGTCCACCAACACCAAAGCAGCGACACACACTGCGTCTTTCAGCAAGATGGTTTGGCTCATACGAATTGAAAATGATTCTTCTGCACAGCGTTAGGTCGTTCAGCTAGGGCCGCTCGCTGATTTCCCCTTGGGCTGGGCTTGAGCGGGGTCCCACTGTACAGTTTTAATGCCGCTTCATACACTGCAGCAAAACAGGTACCTTTTCCTTTGAATCAACGCGACAGTGTGCTTGGTCTCCAATTAAAAGAACAAAACAAACTATTCAATTAAAAGAACTAACAACAGCAGTAGATCCAAAAAACCAAACGAAACCTCTACACGTATGACGTTTCCGTGTCCGATCTATGTACGACACAGATCCGACGGGAGCCCTCGATTTCATGGAACACGGCTTTGTACCATGCGCTAGGGCGTCCATGCGCAATCTGGGCCGTCGGATTCAGGCGCCCCAGCGCATGGAACAATGATTAATCGGATTTCATGCCACAGCCCAACAGCTTCATACCACGGCCTGGACGGATTGATTCGGTTGTCATACAAACGTGCGTATAGCAGCGCTCAAAGCCAAAGAGTAACCCTGAATTCCCCACGCCTCTCAAGCTCACTACTTGGGTAACATTTTTCTTTTCCGGCCAAACACATGTTCGGAGCATGCATGGCAATGAACTACCACCTCACTTGGTGTTCTTCTGTCACATTAGCGAGCCTCATATTTGCGCTAGGCCACCTTTTATAACGTTTGCTGGGTTGGACTCATGCCCAAAGTTTACCAAAAATAAATACAATTTAGTGTTGAAGCTCGGACAGAAAATAATGACTCACATTGATTTTATTGTTCTGTTAAGTGCAGTGAGCATGTGCATGGTTTATCACTTTTCTTCTCTCGCTAAGATCCTTTTGTTACATGTCTGTAAAATGCATGAAGTGATCCTCATCCCTTGAAGATGAACATTCAAGATAAGCTATGGGTAGGGGGTGTTGAACCGGGTGCAGATCCTGACGGTGATGGTCAGAGAGCGAGGAGCCGAGGTGCAGGTGTACGTGGCGCCTGACAAAGAAACATCTTCTCTCCTGACCGCGTGTCCGACTCGTCATGGTTGGAGTTCCTCTACTACGAAGTCGGAGCTGCTAACCGGCGTGTCGAGTGGCAACGGTGACCTGTGTGAGGCAGTCCGACCTTGATGACCTTCGTCGGCGCGGGTCCTGCCCACCTCCTCTTCGGAGCTCGTTTTCAGAATCGAAGCTGCCAGTCTCCTACACGAAGGGTCATCTGTTTGGCATAGACCAGTGTGGGCTTCACGAAGCCGCTACGATGAGGTCTTCTTCGGTGGTCACTTCTTCGAGAAAGTTGGAGTCGCTCGCGAGGAGCGAGTGATGAGAATGACGTCGGTGGGCTACCTCGACGACGACCCTCGTCTCTAGCTGTGTGTGCCCTCCCGACAGTCATGTTCCATGACGGTCGACGAGGGTGTTTGTACCAGTTTTAGGTCCGTTTCCCGCTAATTGACCGACCGATTCACACTTCTCCTTAATTAATGAAAAAGGCAAGTCTTTTGCCTCGGTTTTAAAAAAAGATATGGCGTGCAGATCCTGAAGATTTGTAGCCTGCTCAAGTTCACGTGCTCTTAAGCTGGCGTGTAAGGTTTCCTGCATCCACATGGTCGATGTGATCTGTTGGTTCATTAAGAAGACATGCAAATCTGTATCTACAACGTGTCACCTTGTAATTGCCGTGAACAAGAGAAGCAAATCCGCGTCACATCTCAAAGCAGTCAACACAATCGACCTCTGCGGAGTACTAGTATAGTAGGATAGCAACCTCGTGGACGACGTGCCTTGAATATTCCATCGCTACAAGAAGAAATCTCCATGGATAGCTACCTGTGCTGATCACTGACAGCGGCTCCGTTGAATTGCATAGTAAGGGAAGAAAATCAGCATCACAATCTCCAGCTAGTCAATAGATAGACCAGTCAACCACATGACTGTGAGTCACTCGATCCATTGTTTTGTTGTGCACCACCCCTCATCGATCTTCAAGGAGATCCGCGGTGCACTGCAGCAAAGGTAACGGCGGCCGCACCTAGCTCTGGTGGTCTGACACGGAATTGATCGATCAGCCATGGCGGTCGGTGGCGTCGGCGTCTCCGAGAGCCAGCTGGACCGGAGCTACGGAGGAGGCGGCAGGATAACGGCCTTCGTCGTGCTGTCGTGCATCACCGCCGGCATGGGCGGCGCGATCTTCGGCTACGACATCGGCATCGCGGGCGGGGTGTCGTCCATGGAACCGTTCCTGCGCAAGTTCTTCCCGGAGGTGTACCGGCGGATGAAGGGCGACTCCCACGTCAGCAACTACTGCAAATTCGACAGCCAGCTGCTCACGGCCTTCACCTCCTCGCTCTACATCGCCGGCCTCTTCACTACCTTCTTCGCCTCCCGCGTCACGTCGCGCCGCGGCCGACGCCCGTCCATGCTCCTCGGGGGCGCAGCCTTCCTCGCCGGCGCAACCATCGGCGGCGCGGCCGTGAACATCTACATGGTCATCCTTGGCCGCGTGCTGCTCGGCGTCGGCCTCGGGTTTGCGAACCAGGCCGTTCCGCTGTACCTGTCGGAGATGGCGCCGTCTCGGCACCGTGGCGCGTTCAGCAACGGCTTCCAGTTCAGCGTCGGCATCGGCGCGCTCGCGGCCAACGTCATCAACTTCGGCACGGAGAAGATCAGTGGTGGCTGGGGTGGCGCGTTTCCCTGGCCCTCGCCGCGGTGCCAGCCGGTCTCCTGTTCGTCGGCGCGATCTTCCTCCCCGAGACGCCCAACAGCCTCGTGCAGCAAGGTAAAGACCGTCGGGATGTGGCTCTGCTGCTGCGGAAGATTCGTGGAACCGACGATGTCGACCGCGAGCTCGACGACATCGTCGCCGCCGCGAATACCGCGGCTGATGGGGACGGCCTGCGGTTGCTGCTCACGCAGCGGCGGTACCGACCACAGCTGGTGATGGCCGTGGCGATACCCTTCTTCCAGCAGGTGACGGGGATCAACGCGATCGCCTTCTATGCGCCGGTTCTGCTGCGCACCATCGGCATGGGCGAGAGCGCGTCTCTCCTATCCGCGGTGGTCACGGGCGTCGTCGGCGCGGCCGCCACGCTGCTCTCCATGTTCTTGGTCGACCGGTTCGGCCGCCGCACGCTCTTCCTCGCCGGCGGCACCCAGATGCTCGCGTCGCAGGTGCTGATCGGCGGGATCATGGCCGCCAAGCTGGGCGACGACGGCGGCCTCAGCAAGGCGTGGGCCGGAGCGCTCATCTTCCTCATCGCCGTCTACGTGGCCGGCTTCGGGTGGTCGTGGGGGCCCCTGGGCTGGCTCGTGCCCAGCGAGATATTCCCGCTCGAGGTGCGATCCGCGGGGCAGAGCGTGACGGTGGCGACCAGCTTCGTGTTCACCGTCTTCGTGGCGCAGGCGTTCCTCTCCATGCTGTGCCACATGAGGGCCGGCATTTTCTTCTTCTTCGCCGCGTGGCTGGCGGCCATGACGGCCTTCGTGTACCTCCTGCTCCCGGAGACCAAGGGGGTGCCCATCGAGCAGGTGGACAAGGTGTGGCGCGCGCACTGGTTCTGGAGGAGGGTCGTCCCCGAGGAGGAGGCGCCACCGAGCGGGAAACTCTGAAGAAAGTCAAAATCAAAAGTTTGCAATTGCACGAATCACAATGCGGGCTTCTGGCCTTTTCTTTACGCGGCAATCCATGTTCGACCATGCTGTTTTTTTTTTAAAATGTGGTTATGTCTAATTATGAAAGAAGTTTGGATTACAATCATTCCAAGTCGATCTCGGCCCAGGTAGAGACCACACTTAGTAACACACCACAAGTCCACTCTCTACCATACCACTTAACTGACATAGCAACTTTATTACAAATTCTATTGGACTTCACGAGAATAACTTGACGGCAATGGCGGAGCTTCAAAAAAATCTTTGGAGGGGCGAAACGACAAAATGACATGTAAATTTATTTGGAACAACGACAACTGCAAGCTTGAATTTGCAGTAATTTCACAAACTTATATAATTAGATTGATCTTGTCCACAAAATACATGGACAGTGGGTTCTTCATTTACTGGTCTAGGGACTGCCAATTCACCAGATTCACAGTTCACATTTAGCTCTATTTTTCTGAAAAAATGAGTCATTGGTTTTGCCCTTGACCATCGTTACTACCTACCTACACAATGGAAAAACAGTCTGTAAGATTCAGTCTGTAAAATCTTGTTCTGGCTTGACCCGTGGCTGGGTGGCCGCTCCTTCGACGCCATGATGCCGGACTTGTTCAAATTCTGCACTTTGAGGAACGTGACAGTATCTACTGCTCTCCGAGACGACAAATGGCTGCGCCACTTCAAACGTGGCATGAACAATGCGGCACTGCACCAATTCCTCTTGCTACACGGCATGCTCGAGGGCATACAGCTGACAGAAAATGTTCCCGACAAGGTGACCTGGCGGTGGTCCACTGATGGATCCTACTCAGCTGCATCTGCTTCCAAAATGCAGTTTGAAGGATCTACGAGATGCAATTACAAGGAAGTGATCTGGAACAGCGAGGCGCCGCTGAAATGCCGCATTTTCAGCTGGCTTGTGATCCTTGGCAAATCCCACACGGCGGATACTCTGCAGAAGAAAGGTTGGCCACACAACACCGCCTGCGTCCTATGCCTTAGAGAGCAGGAGACGGCGCTGCACCTGCTAGCTGCTTGCCCGTCACCGCAAGGCTTTGGAGGAAAATACTCACAACTGCGAACCTGCCGGCAACCTTAGCACCAAACCCTGCCACTAGCAACCTGTTGGCCTGGGTAACGGCCACTCGACAGGCCCAGCCGGCCACTCTGAAGAAGAGCGGGATCTCTCTGGTTCATCTTACCTGGTGGACCATCTGGAAGGAGCGTAACTCAAGAATCTTTCAGAACAAAGCAGCAACATTTAGCCGACTGTTTGACTGCATCATAGATGACGCGAAGCAATGGACGGAAGCTGGCAAAACTGGTGTCGCAAGTTTGCTGCGCAGACCACGCGAGCCCGACTAAGTTTCTTGTTTTTAGTTCGTGTACTGCTGTGCTGTTCCTAGAGCTAGCTAGATTAGCTCTGTGTACTTTTACTTTCGGCTCTTTGTACATCTTGTACTCCTCTTCTGTATGAAATAAGAAAAGCAGCCCCTGCCTTTTCATCAAAATCTATGACCTAGCTAGCATTTCCCTAATTCTAATATACAAAAATCGGAGCTAAAAAGGAAGAACTGAATTGGGATTCGTGGGAAGGGGAAAATCACCAGGGGTGAGACTGGGAGACAGGGAGAGAGCTAGTCGGACGGCCAGAACTCGGATGGATGGAGAACAGACAGCTGCGAGCAGGGGCGCGATCTACTGCCTCCTGCTTATGCCTGAAGGCCAAGAGGAGGCGGATGGATATAATACTCCGGCTGACCACCGCCGCCGGCCGGTCACATCCACTGTTCCATCCCCATGCTCAGTATTTGCCAAAATTCATGAGATATAGAGAAACGTGTTCTCGATGCTCTCGCAACCGAGTACATGACGCTCCAGCTAGGGAAAAAAAGAACTAATGGGCTAGACTGTGGAGCATACTACATGGTAGTAATTTTTTCTCCTTTTCGTTGGGGGGGGGGGGTTGGGGCGACTGCCCTTTTCGCCCCTGTTAAGCTCCGCTACTGCTTGACAGTAAGGTGGCCTCTTTGGCATACATTTTCTTGCAACTAAACCCATCGAACGTACCTACGATGTTTGAAGGCTGGAAGAACGATCCGTTTCAAATTTTCAGTGACCAGATCACTAGAGGAAGAAGTATTGGCCATATCTAAACTTTGTAAGCAAGTTAAGACTTCACCCAAATCAGCAAGGGGCACCGAGGAATAACACCCCATGCTGAGCACACCACTTCTCCTTCATGATCATGAACGGACCAAACCCCATGTCTTGCCCTTCTCTAAAGAACTTGTGTCCACATTACAGCTCAGCGATCCTTCTTCCGGTCTCCTCCATCAGACCTTGTTGCTCACATTTTAATAATTCATCTTAATCTTCCGAGCAGCCAAATGAAGAGTCGGAGTTTTCCTTTTCTGTCAATATTGCTCCATCCCGAAGCTAAACCCTGCACTATATCTTGATACTTCTGAAGGAATCTAATGGAATTATCAATCGAGGCGTCTCCTTCATAAATATCACGTTGTTTTGGTGATGCTAAACCCTCCACTAAATAAACATCATTTACTTTTCAAGTATTTCTTTAGACTATCAAGCTATGAGAAGCTGTGGCCTGGATAAGCAAACTTATCATCGAGGTAGGTTCCAGGGTCTAGCCAAACCTTTCCTTAATTTCACCACTTTAGAACAACACATAGTTGCATAGTAAGCCATCTCATCCTCCATACCATAGATGGAACATGTTGGAAGAACATGTGGAATCCATCGGCTCCTGTTGAACTGAACAACAAGAATATATATTATGGTCGCTTCAGTTTGTCTGATGGATGACTGATCCGTCCAGCGCTTCAAGCTAGTTACTGTTTCCATTTTCTTTTGTTCTTAGTTTGTCAGATATTCGAGGTCACGTTTGGTCGCAGCTCATGTTGTTTGATAGGGTCGTCTTCTTTGCTATGGCTGGAATTCAGCTGCTCTGTAAACTTTGGCTCGTCGAGCCTTTCTTTCTCTTCTAATTAATACATGCAGTGCTCATGCATGGTTCGAAAATAATAATATTAGTAGCAAGTTTCCACATAATTGTTTTACTTTGGGTGGACATTTGTGTTCCATATAGTTTACATAATTTTTTTGTCTACATTCTGGTATGTACTCCTGTTTGGAAGGTTCGAGTTCCGCAAATCCATCGCGAGATTGTAAGCACTAGGAACCGAGAACATACCATGCTTTCCCAGAGTCCAAGAGACAAAGTCTTCTTCATCATAATTTGGGAGGCAGATCTTGAGAATGTCCTCTGGATCCAAATGCAGAAAAATATCCCAAACTAAATTATGTTTCCATGTTTGGTATTCAAGATTTATTAGCTGCTCTACCCTTCTTAATCTTGATTTTTTCACATTGGGTGTTATTTTCATGTCGCCTCTTGGAATCTACAACTCCTTATCATATGGCCATCACCAATTCTCCCTATAATACCCTTTTTCAGAAGCTCAAGACCGTGCATAATTCCTTGCCAACAAGGGAATGATTTTTTTATGAAAGCAGTATCAGTCACGATACCCTATAGTTCTGTTCTCGCGAAACCCTCTCGCAACCCATCTAGTTAGGCCGCGGCCACCGTCTCGCTGGTACCGCCGGATCACCGCCGTCAAAGCTTGAGGGGGGGGGGGGGGGGGGGGGGGGGGGGGGGGGGGATGGCGGTGGCGGGGCATCCCTCTGCCGCGCTTGTGGCAGATCTCGAGCGGTCATCCCGGTTCAGTGTGTGCGTGGCCATAGCGATGTGGCCTCCTCCGTTGTCGCAACCATGAGGAGATGCCGGTGGTCCAGCCGGTGACGGGTGCGAGGATGCCAGCGAAAAATTGTTTCAGCCTCGGCCGGAACAATCGACAGCGGCGACCGTGGGCGTCGTTTACCTCGTTGGAGGCGTTGTAGGTTTGTTCTTATTCCCTCTGTGCTCCAGGAAAACCCCAGTTTCAGGCGTCCCGGATAGGATATGGCGACCTTTCTGCGATGTCCCCCCTTCGGGTCATTTTTGGAGTCACAGATCGGCACGAGGGACAAGTGTATGGCTTCGATGGCTGGATGCATCTTTCCTACTAGTGATTTTCCACCATTTAGCACCCATCTGGGTTCCGTCTGTTTGAAAAGAGATAGAAAAATAATGGTCTATCATACACTGATGGGTGGGCCAATCTTCCATTTTATTCCGTTAGACTTAGTCTTGTACAGTAGTAGACATACGGCTAAAAAAAACTTAACTAGACTCACCATAGGTGTAGAACAGAAAAGATTCTTAGCCACCTCTTTTTCTCGACGAAGCACACATTCTATGAGAACAAATCAAACCATTCAATTAAAAGAACTAACATCACCGGTATGAGTAATGACTGATTTCCCGACGTCTCTCAAGCTCGCAACTTGGGTAACAATTTCTTGTTTCGGTCCAAATAAATGTTAGGAGCATGGCAATGAACTTCTGCCTCTCGTTCTTACTTGGTTTTTTATTAGCCAGCCTCATGTTTGCTCTGGGCCGCAGTTTATAACGTTTGCTTCGTTGGACGTAGGCCTGCGCTGTTTCACAAAAATAAATGCGCTTCAATGTTGATGTTTGGAAGGAAAATAATGGCTCATATTGATTCTGTTGTTCTGTTGAATGCAGTGAGCATGTGCATGGTTGATTACTTTTCTTCTCTCGCTAAGTTCCTTCTACATGTTTGTAAATTCATTAAGTCCCTTGAAGATGAACATTCCGGACACGGGTGCGATATGGGCAGGCGTGTTAGAATAGTGTGCATACACGATTAGAAATAGATTAGAATTATAGAGATCATCTTGTATTACAAGTCATAGGCATCTGGCCTGTGGTACTCTTTATATACCCCATAAGAGTCCGATCAATACAACATAATATTCATATGGATCAATACTTTCTACATGGTATCAGAACGGTTAGTCTCACGACACTAATCGTAGAGCTTCCACCACTTCCGCAGCGCATAGCCCCCGGGGTGATTAATCTCTTATCCTTAGGGGCGCGGCAACCGGTCTCGATCAAAGATCGAATTGGTTCTTTACATTCAAAATTTTAGTTCATAGATTAAATCTAATTTAGCCATAAAATAAAACTTTTATTCTCTAGATTATGATCCTCAAATTCCGGTGCATATCAGTACAGAAATCATCTCCAGAAATCGTCGCGTGCACAACGACGCATGATTTCAGCAAACCCGATGGACAAGATTCGCGGCCTACCCAAGATATTTCTCTTCAAAGCCAACAGTTTGGATGTTTAGAACAGAAGCCACCACTTGGCCCTCCTCTTCCGTACATTTATTCTTGATTAACAAAAAACACTTCTAGGGCAATGCAGCTGAATTGATTGTGCTATGGTAAACTGTTAAGTTGAAGTTCAGCACATGGTAAGATACCCATCAATCAAAGATCATGTGGGAGTTCAGAAATAGTGCATCGATCGGAAGATGAATTCAGCCGTGTTGGACGCTCTTGAGCAGGTACATTAATTCGAGCGTAGTATTCTGGAGTGTTCCACAGATTTTACAAGTAACTTCCATATTGCATATATACAGAGTCAAACGGAGTTGCATACAGTTCATGGAAAAAAAAAACACCGGTATTCCTCTCTCTCTCTCTCTCTCTCTCTCTCTCTCTCTCTCTCTCTCTCTCTCTCTCTCTCTCTCTCTCTCTCTCTCTCTTTTTTAAAAGAATACTGGCTCAGGGTCCTTCTTCGTAAATATTAACTTGGCCAAAACTGCTGCGATAAACAGCAATTAATACTGCTGGGAAAACACTTATCTTAAGACTTGAAGTGAGCCCAACATGTCGACAGATCTGATGAAGCTAACAGTAGTCGTTACAGAGTAGTCGTACGTACAGCATACATTATCACGAAAATGAATGATTACGGGACATCATGATCAGCTCGCCTTCCCAGGTCAGCATCAGCCAAAAAAAAAAATTATGACTAAACAGCATCAGCCAAATTAATCGCCCCACATCAGCAATACTCTTACTCTCTTAGCCACCTCTTTTTCTCAACGCTGCACACATTCTAAGGGAACAAATCAAACTATTCAATTAAAAGAACTAACATATATCACCGCTATGAGTAACGACTGATTTCCCGACGATAACAATTTCTTGTTACGGTCCAAATAAATGGTGCGAGCATGGCAATGAACTTTTACCTCTCGTCGACCTTACTTGGTTTTTTCTGTCACATTAGCCAGCCTCATGTTTGCTCTTGGCCGCAGTTTATAATGTTTGCTTGGTTCGTCGATGTAGGCCTGCGCTGTTTCACAAAAATAAATGCGCTTCATTGTTGAAGTTCGGATGGAAAATAATGGCTCATATTGATTCTGTTGTTCTCTTGAGTGCAGTGAGCATGTGCATGGATTATCACTTTTATTCTCTCGCTAAGATCATTCTACATTTTTGTAAATTCATGAAGTGATCTTCATCCCCTGAAGCTGAACATTCATAACCGGGTGCGCTATCACTAATAAAAAAAGGCCCTTCCGTTCGGCCATTTTGTCCCGACCATAATTGGAACCGGGACTAATGCCACATTAGTCCCGGTTGGTGTCTTCAGCCGGGACTAAAGGTCTATCTTTAGTCCCGGTTGGAGACACCAACCGGGACTAAAGTTTTTTTCCTCTCATGCATGCCTACCCCCCCTCCCCCCCCCCCCCCCCCTACCCCCCGAGTGGATCGCCTTTTTTAGTTTGATAGAAAATAAAAGAAAATGATAAAATCTTCAAAAAAATAAAATTCTTTGGGATGTAGTTAGGTTTTACTGTCTAGTTGGTATAGAAATTTTGAAATATGAATTTTGACCTTTTTGCAAAAAACAGAAAAAAAATTAAAATCACCATAAGCCCATAACTTTGCATACGATGTCGAAAAAATGCGTTTAATATATCAAAAAAAACTAGAGAAAAACTGGAGCTCGATTTCACTTGGTTTATCCGGTGAAGTTTTCTCAGATCCTAGAAATTCCAAAAGGAAAAAAAGTTATTTCAAAAAGAAGATTTTTTCTACAAAATCAAAAAAAATAAGCACACTTAGCGCATTATGCAAAAGATGATATGGATGCAATATTTGGATTCCTATCATTTTTCTGATTGATTTATACATATTATTTGTCGAATTTTGATTTACGAATTTAAAGATATGAATTTTTCCATATTAAATAGAAAATGGCAATAATAATGTAAAATTCATTTTTTGTTATTTGAATTAATTATTATTATTACTTAATCATTAATATTTATGTTAATATAGGTTTGAAATTCAAAAAATAATATCATGTGACATCAAAGTATAGGAGATAATAAGATTGATATCATAGTATTATCAAGATGTTATCAGTGCAATCTTGGAAGCTAATTGGAAAGGAAATCAAAAGTTAAGCGTGCTGGGGTGGAGCAGTGTGAGATTAGGGGCGATTAGAGATTAAACTGACAAATAATTCAAAGATTTGAAATGTAGAAAAAAAATTAAAAAATTCAAAAAATTCAAAAAAAATTATTTCGAAAAAAGGGACTTCCTCCAGCCCGCGAGCTCCGCCGTGCCCACGTGGAGGGCCCTTTAGTCCCGGTTTGTGGCCAACCGGGACTAAAGGGGGGGCCTTTAGTCCCGATTAGTTAGTCCCGGTTGGCAACACCGGGACTAAAGGCCCTCTAGAACCGGGACTAAAGAGGGGGTTTTCCACTAGTGTATGGGTAGGCGTGTTAGAATAGTGTACACGATTAGAGGTAGATGAGAAATATAGAGGTTATCTTGTATTCCAAGTCATAGGCATCTTGCGTCATAAGTGTTACTCTTTATATACCCATGAGAGTGAGATCAATACAACAAAATATTCATATGGATCAATACTTTCTACATGATATTAGAATGGTTAGTCTCACGACGCTAATGCTAGAGCTTCCACCACTTCCGCAACGCCTAGCCTCCGGGAAGATTAATCTCTTCTCCTTAGGGGCACGGCAACCGGTCTCGATCAATGATCGAATTGGTTCTTCGGATTCAAAATTTTAGTTCATAGATTAGATCTAATTTAGCCACAAAATAAACCTTATTCTCTAGATCACGGTCCTCAAATTCCGGTGCAAATTAGTGCAGAAATCAGCCCTAGAAATCGTCGCATGCCCACAATTTTGGCAAACCCAGTGGACAAGATTCGCGGCCTACCCAAGCTATTTCTCTTCAAAGCTAACAGTTTAGCTGTTTAGAACAGAAGCCACCACTTGGCCCTCCTCTTCCGTACATTTATTCTTGATTAACAAATTAAGAACAATTTCCAGGGCTAAGCACCTGAATTGATGGTGCTATGGTAAACTGTTAAGTTGAAGGTCAGCACATGGTAAGATACCCATCAATCAAAGGATAGTGATTGAGAGCTGTCTGACAAATTGCATCAAGACTGAAGATCAATGCAGTGCTGGTCGATCGGGTACGTGCTATTATTGCTCGATTATGTGAAAGTTCAGAAATAGTGCATCGATCGGAAGACGAATTCGGCCATGTTGCACGCCTCTTGAGTAGGTACATTAATTCGATCGTAGTATTCTGGAGTGTTCCCACAGATTTTACAAGTAACTTCCATATTGCATATTACAAGTTTTAGAGTATATACAGAGTGAAACGGAGTTGCATACAGTTCATGAAAAAAAAAACACCGGTATTCCTCTCTCTTTTTTGTAAAGAATACTGGCGCATGGTCCTTCTTCGTAAATATTCACTTGGCCAAAACTGCTGCGATAAACAGCAATTAATACTGCTGGGAAAACACTCATCTTATGACTTGAAGTGAGCCCAACATGTCGACAGATCTGATGAAGCTAACAGTAGTCGTTACAGAGTAGTCGTACGTACAACATACATTATCACGAAAATGAATGATTACGGGACATCATGATCAGCTCGCCTTCCCAGGTCAGCATCAGCCAAATTAATCGCCCCACGTCAGCAATACTCTTAGCCACCTCTTTTTCTCAACGCTACACACATTCTAAGGGAACAAATCAAACTATTCAATTAAAAGAACTAACATCACCGGTATGAGTAACGACTGATTTCCCGACGTCTCTCAAGCTCACGACTTGGGTAACAATTTCTTGTTACGGTCCAAATAAATGTTGAGAGCATGGCAATGAACTTTTACCTCTCGTCCTACTTGGTTTTTTCTGTAACATTAGCCAGCCTCATGTTTGCTCTTGGCCGCAGTTTATAATGTTTGCTTGGTTCGTCGACGTAGGCCTGCGCTGTTTCACAAAAATAAATGCGCTTCATTGTTGAAGTTCGGATGGAAAATAATGGCTCATATTGATTCTGTTGTTCTCTTGAGTGCAGTGAGCATGTGCATGGATTATCACTTTTATTCTCTCGCTAAGATCATTCTACATTTTTGTAAATTCATGAAGTGATCTTCATCCCCCGAAGCTGAACATTCAGAACCGGGTGCGCTATGGGTAGGCGTGTTAGAATAGTGTACGTACACGATTAGAGGTAGATGAGAAATATAGAGGTTATCTTGTATTCCAAGTCATAGGCATCTTGCCTCATAAGTGTTACTCTTTATATACCCATGAGAGTGAGATCAATACAACAAAATATTCATATGGATCAGTACTTTCTACATGATATCGGAATGGTTAGTCTCACGACGCTAATGCTAGAGCTTCCACCACTTCCGCAGCGCCTAGCCTCCGGGAAGATTAATCTCTTCTCCTTAGGGGCGCGACAACCGGTCTCGATCAAAGATCAAATTGGTTCTTTAGATTCAAAATTTTAGTTCATAGATTGGATCTAAGTTTAGCCACAAAATAAAACCTTAATTCTCTAGATCACGATCCTCAAATTCCGGTGCATATCAGTACAGAAATCAGCTCCAGAAATCGTCACATGCACAACGACGCGCAATTTCGGCAAACCCGGTGGACAAGATTCGCGGCCTACCCAAGATATTTCTCTTCAAAGCCAACAGTTTGGATGTTTAGAACAGAAGCCCCCACTTGGCCCTCCTCTTCCGTACATTTATTCTTGATTAACAAAGAACACTTTACAGGGCTAAGCAGCTGAATTGATTGTGCTATGGTAAACTGTGAAGTTGAATTTCAGCACATGGAAAGATACCCATCAATCAAAGTATAGTGATTGAGTGTTGTCTGACAAATTGCATCAAGACTGAAGATCAATGCAGTGCTGGTCGGGTACCTGCTATTATTTCTCGATCATGTGGGAATTCAGAAAATAGTACATCGATCGCAAGATGAATCCAGGCGTGTTGCACGTTCTAGAGCAGGTACATTAATTCACTCGTAGTACTCTGGAGTGTTCCCAGAGATTTTACAAGTAACTTCCATATTACATACTCCCTCCGTTCCAAATTAATTGACTTCCATTTGTCCACATGTGAATGTATCTATACGTGTAACATGTCTAGATACATCCATGTGTGGACAAATGGAAGTCAATTAATTTGGAACGGAGGGAGTATATACAGAGTGAAATGGCGTTACATATAGTTCATGGGAAAAAAACAGCGGCATTCCTCTCTTTTTTAAGAGTAAACGTGCACGACACTCATTATTTATTCATCGAAAATGTCTAATTTTATTTATCAAAGTGAACCGACGGTACAATAGAATAGTCCACAAGTATAATAAAATAGAGTTCTAAAACTAAGATTTTAGACATAATAAAGCAACATGTTTAATTTCCGCCCAAAAATAGAGGTTTGCATAGCAATCCATCATCAAACTTGTACTAAAAATATCACAAAGTTCAACTTTTCACAAGCAAAGACTTAGATCTAATGACCCAAAAAAATCTTAAAGTTTCAAGCAACTCGACTTCTTATTTATTAGGACTTACGGCCTTGTCTATTTCATCCATCTTGTTGGCAGTGGCGCATGTATGCTCGCAATACGTGTTCGTTGGAGTTGCATCATAACAATCGCCACACCATAAATACTTGAAAATGTGATTCACGTACGATGAAGCTTCGATCCTGATTTTCTTGGGCACTGGTTTGTGTGCATCCTTCCTAATTAGCACAACATTTTTGACAACATTAGCGAAAGACAAGTCATTCATGACTTGATTATGCACACCTATAACAAATGATAAGCAGTTAGTATGCTTATCAGCATCCATCTGATTGACTCTATGCGTGCAGTTGCTTTTGGACTACGGTTGTTGTACCACTATACTACTACCTTGTCCAACATCCATCCAAGTGAATTTTGTATTCAGAAGATTAATTCAAACATAAGCTCCTAATTATCACTTGTTCGATACAGCAATGACATTGTACTGAGTTGTGAGTAATTTTCTGCAGTAGAAAAACTTGACTTGCTTCAAATCCTCAACTACCTACATGTCAAAATTTACTGAGTATATGAACTGCAGACAATGCTTCTCTTAAATAGTAAACCTCAAAATAAATAGGGAAATAGTGGGGTGCCATGGTGGGTAGCAACGCACCACCATCCAGCCATTGGATCGCCTATAGAGCATTTTCCACCCTAGATTGACCGTTAACGCCGTTACCACCTTTTTGCTCTTCCCACGGACCAAACCATCTTTCCACCGAACCCCACCACCACCTGCACACGTCCCGCACCACCCCAATCCCCGATTTCTTCCACCACCATCCCGACCCCGTCCCCGATATTTTCAACCGCACCGGAGGCACAACGCCTAGTCCCTCCCTCGAGATTCCAGCCCCGGCAACCAGAAGCTGATAACGGCCGCCACCGCGCCGGAGCTACGGGGCGCCATCCAGTTCCGCCGCTCGCCGTGGGGATTTCCTGGCCGGATCTGGGCCCGCGCCTCCTCTGCTCAAGCAACACCCCGCCACCATCGCTTCTCCACCACGAGCGGCTGCCGACCGTGCGGGATGCAACGAGCCGGAGCAGGAGCTGAGCTCCCGCAACACCATGTCCGTGACGACCACGACCCGCATCGGAGGCGTGGTGGATCCACAAGAGGTCCTGGAAAGAAAGACCAGTACGGCCTTGCTCCGGCGACACTCGTCCTACCTCCTAGCGACAGAGTCGTCGGCCCCCAAGACTGCGGCGGCGGGCCGCAGCTCCCCACCAGCGAAGCCGGCGTGGGTCTCCTTCTCTGGCTAGGCGGCGCCTACCAGGTGGTGGCCTCGGTGCGACGGTTCCCGATCTGTGGCGCCTCAGGGATGGGGCCGCCGCCATGGCTTCCGCTGCTCGGCATGGTTGTGGCGTCGGGTGGAGGCCGGATCCGACACGGCCCCGTGCTGCTCTTATTTCGATTTGGATTTGCTTCGCCTCCTTTTTTTTCTTATCTGGTTTTGTTTCACCGTTTGAGGGAATCAAGGTCATGTTGATTTTTGTATACACATGGTGTGTTCCCGATCCAGATCCCATTTGCGTCCAAGTTTATTTTCATGGAAACATGGGATGTTGTTTTGTGGTTGGTTCTGATTTTCTGGGTTGCTGGTAAAACACTAAAATTACGAACCTGCATCTGGGTATTTACGGGATAATTAAAAGACTTGGTGGGATCATATAATGAAGCAAAGCTTATATGTGCATGATTCAAAATTTGGTGGCTAAGAACGGTAAAACACCAAAATTAGAACTTTCTAACAAAGATCTGTCGGCCACGTGGTATGGGAGGGTGCGCAGTGCCAGTGGCCGGGTTGGATTCTTTTTTGCCATCTCTAGGTGGAGCCGAGGGTGCGTAGGTGGTGGGCCTTCCGTACAATGCGTGGAGGGAAAACGGAGGCAAACGGCAGTGCAAATCACATCGTATCATCTGACGGTTTTTAGTGCATGCACCGCTACCACCATGGCGCCAAATCCGCGTCGCTCTTAAATATAGAGAGTGAGATGTCTATATATTAGCACAGACAGACCATACTGTTGCCTTCATCCATACGACCCGTACATAAACAATTCTTCCCACAAGGTATATGAAAGCTGGCAGCTGCCCGATTAGAAAAGAAAAATTTGTAGTGAAAAAAAATATGCCATTCGGCAAAGGAAAACACCATTACTAATTTGGACAGAAGTAGGACGCTAATCGTACTCGTTTGTAATCACGATCAAAGGAACGTTACATGCTGCACAAGTCGTACATGCATGAATCATGTACAACCACAAACGGCAACAAACGGCTTTAAAACTTCAGTAGATGATAAGGGCAGCCACACCGTTGCCATTGCCAAATCTGACACAAAGCTCAATTTGGCATCCGAGCTCAATTTGGCAAGAGCTCTACACCGTTGCCATTGCTAAATATCTGTACAATGGGTCCCAAATGCTCGTCTTCTAGTGCATGTCCAGCCATGCAAATAGCACAGATATGCTAATCTATTAGTATTTTATGGGAGAGAAGGAATTTGGCATCGGAGCAACTACTTGCTCCGGTTCCCAGTTTTGCTGGATTTGGAACTACCCTCACAGTGTAGGGAACTAGTTCCAAAAGCTAAAAAATGAATTTGGAACTACTTATAGCTACACGGTGTGGGTGCCCTAACATGCCCGTTGACTGTTTGAAGTAACAAACAGGGACGTAAAATCAGACCACTGATGAATGAATCCTAAACATTCTGTCAGGTTATACCCTAATTTACTGTATGCGCAAACACTCATCGTAAGACTTGAAGTGAGCCCTACATGTCGTCAGATCTGATGAACCTAACAGCAGTCGTTGCAGAGTAGTCGTACCTACAGCATACATTATCACAAAAATGAATGATTACGGGACATCATGATCAGCTCCCCTTCCCGGTCAGCATCAACAACAGTTTCCCCGAACAATTCGTCGCCGTTTGGTCGGTGTCCATGGCTTGGAATCAAGAGGCAACGGCCAAGGAGACGAAGCGTCTCGACCGGGCAGTCGACGCAGAGATCGAACAGGGTGATGATCAAGCATATGGGGGATGGATAAGATCGCAGAGGTTTCTTTCAGACATCCTCAATTATTGGGGGTTCCATCGGCACGTAGCGTACGTGACTGTGACATGTATATAGGGCTGGACTAACGAGCTGCTCGGATCGTTAAGGCTCGGCTCGTTATAGTTCGTGATCGTTAAGGCTCGGATCATTAAGCTCACTAAGGATAACGAGCTAAATTCAAAGATCGGCTCGGTTCGTTATCTGTTCGCGAGCCTCACGAACAGATCGTTAAACTCGTTAAGGAGATGTATTAAAATAGTCAACTACTTAAAATGCATCAAGCATCACCCGGACATGAGTAAAATATAACATATTTACTTATATAGAAGTACTTGAACAATGAAACATCGATCAGCGAGCTAAAATTCTTCGTGAAACATCGACGGCGAGCTAAAATTCTTCGTGAAACATCGACATCAAGCATCACCGAGGCTATGCAGGAAATATTGGCGAGCTTAACGAGTTGTTCGTGAAACTCGTTAGTTCGTTTGTTTAACTCGTTAGTGTTAGCGAGCTAAAATTCAAAGTCAGCTCGGTTCATTAACAAAACGAGTCGAGTTCAAACGAGCCGAGCTGACGAGTGTTCAATAAGCTTAACGAAAATCGAGCTTTATGTCCAGCCCTACATGTATATACGTGTGATACTCCGTAGATTGATAGTGGATAGCTCGTCTCCACTCCATGTGAACAGATCGGCCAAAGCAACAACTCTAGTACTCCGTAGTGTATATCTAGCTAATTTCTGTTAAACAAGTAAGCACATCAAAGAATCTCCATCGACACCCGCACGACCCCAAAAGCCCAATGGACGTTCGGATGAAGAACAAAAAAGTCGCAGCGGCACTCCTAAGTGTTCGAGCCGAGCCGTTTTTTGTCCGGCACCCCCTAGCCCACCCTCTAAATTTGGTGGCCTGCTTAGAGCGCCCGACACCGCCCGGACACGACTCCGACAGACAAGCCCCCCTTGTTATTGACACGGGCAGGGCAGGCGCGATTTATGGCGTGGTGCAAGAAGTCGTTCCCTAGGCCCACATTCATGGCGACGATAATTCCCCGGGAAACGGGACGGCGGTGATGTGCCTGCACACGCATTGGCGCCAGTGCACACGCCAGCGTTGCGACTTCCCCACCTATCGCATTAACATCGGCGCACCGCACCCCGTCCGTTAAAAGCCCTCCTCGCCGTGCACATCCACACGGTCACCCTCCTTACCATGCACGTCCACACACTCTCCCTCCTCGCCAAAGGCATATCAACGTCGACGAGGCGTCGGACGTCAACCGGTATGGTCCCTTTGTCTCTCCAGGCAGTCGTCTACCCAAGGTGTGGACATACGGTATCCGCCGGTGGCCTCCCCCTGTCGCCACTTCCAGTAAACGGCGGAGCATATCCACCGCAATATCGTCCGCCGCGGGAGTTGGAATCGCGGGAGGTACAAGCCCTCCCCGAGAATGACGACAACAATTGGTCGGCGTGGCTCCAGCAGTTCGAGAGCGAGCGAAGGCCGTCCTCGCCACCTTTGATGGCTCGATCCAACCCACGCGGTACAACTCCTATGGGCGCCACCAATGGTGGGATGGGACTGGCCATACGTTGGCCAACGCAATCGACGCAGCCCACCGGCATGCCGCAACATGCAGCGCCGCATCCCAGTGCGGCTGCTACCACCATTGCAGCAAGCTAGCGCCAACGCCTACCGCCCGGTGAAGGAGGAGCGGCATTCGCCACCGCGTGGAGGCAGACGCTGCTGAGTCATTTTCCGCGACGTCGGCCAGGCTAGCTCCGTCCCACCAAGAGGCAGCCCCGTGATCCGCGACTTCGGGCCCGGCGTTCTTCACCATGTGGTCGCCTCTTCCTCGTCGACGCTGCCCAGAGCCGCAGCTGCAGGTGATGAAGGGTTACCATATCCCGTCACCGCTGTGGAAGGAGCACGACGACTGTCCCGGCTACATGGCGGCTATCGCGTACTCGGTTGCCGAGATCGAGAGGGACCCCTCCAGCAACATGGCGGCCATGGTGACCTCGGTGCATATGGCGGCCTCCTCCTCGTCCGGCGTCGTGGCGCCATGGGGCGGTAAATCCACCTCCCTTTCTCCTCGGGACGACGGCTCCACCTCTCTCGGGGAACGATGACGAGAAGTAGTTAGTTAGGGTTTAGGGCCGTCCTATTTGAATTCCGTTCAAACAATCATAAATATAAATAAAATTTGAAACGTTCACGCAGATCTCGATCCATTTTTTAATTTGGTTTGTGGGGTGTTGGACATTTACCCGGACATGTGTCTGGTACTCCAAAACTGACACGGGTACCGGATATAATTTGAAGGGCGTCAGTGGGAATGGTCTAAGGATTTCACGGGGCTAGCTCACGCGGCCGACCGGTCATCTCTTGTTTCTACTGAGCGTGCACGCACGCGTGTAGAACTTTGAGCCGAGCAGGGTACTACGAACCTGTCAGATCACTAAACTTTCACCAGTTGAATCACCGCGTCGGCAACCAATGAGCAGATTACACATCCCCGCTAGGTGGCAAGCTCCTCAGGTGGAGCCTACGAAACGTCGGCGAGATCCAGAACCAGCATGGAGTGTATGTAGTACTGAGTCTGGGCTCCTCCGTCAGGCCTTGTTTGTTTCTAGAGTTTTTGTGGGGATTGGTGGGGATAATCCTCTAGTGTATTGGATGAAACCCCAAACTTCAAAACATCGTTTGTTTCTAGTGTATTGGATAGGTTTTATCCCCACCTTTTCCCACAAATCCCCAAACTCTAGTTCATTTTTTCTCAATCCACTAGGGGATTCAATACACTACCCCTACCTAGTGGATTGATCCCCAATCCCCTAGGAGATTGGGTGAAGTTTGGGGTTTCACCCAATACACTAGAGGATTATCCCCACCAATCCCCACAAAAACTCTAGAACAAACAGGGCCTCAGTAGTTTCCAAGTCGGCCATGTGTACCGGCATATCAGCCAGATCCCCTGATTAATTCCGCCTGTCGCAGCTGCTACTGACTGCTACAGAGTTCCATGTGGCAACGGGGAAGGTAACCGCTGGTTATCGATCAACCATCCCCATCCCCGTTCATCAAAAAATTTACCATCCCTGTCCCCGTTACATGTCACGGGTAGTATTTCTGTACCATCTCCGATCCCCACCAGGTATCAAATACCCAGCGGATACCCAGCAACTTTGAGTCAGAAAAAAAGGACAAAAAAATGACTGAGAGTAAAATATATTGCAGTAGAAATACATGAACAGCAGAATGGGCAGTTCGCAAATGCTCGCAAGCCACAAATACTTCAAATGTTCAACAGCATGTTTGCAATACATAAAAGGCACACAGGCCACAAATATTTGGTTCAGATTCTCAATAATGGCACACAGACCACGAATAGTTGGTTCAATTGTTCAACAAGACATACAAGCCATAATAATCAGAATTCAAAGTGAACACAACATAAATGAAGTGCATGTTTCGAGACAGCCAAGGTTCATCATTGTAGACTTGTAGAATTGATGAAGAGCACGTTGCCACTTGCCGCTCAACATTACAGCTTCAATTTCTGCAAAGCATTAAAAGACTAGATTACAAATAATTCTATACAAGATAACAAACATCCAACCATAACAAACAGATAGAAGGTAACCTCCATCCCCTCTTCAACGTCTTCAAGAACACTCCAGAAGCTAGCTTCGTCTCCATCGTCATCATCTATAAGCAAATAACAATGACAACATTTCAGAATTAAAGGATAACAAGAAATATGACGAGAACATGTATTCTATGCATTTACCTTTGTATCTAGTCCTAATCCAGTCTTGTGAACACATTAGAGCTTCAAGCAAATTAGAGGTAAGACGGCTACAACACTTCTAAGCTTCCAAGAATCATCAATAAAATGGGTTGTTATCACCATATACCCCTTCTTTTGATTATCCGAAGTCCACATGTCAGTGGTGATGGCCACTCCTGAATTGCAGGAGGCCATGTATTTGATAGCCTTTATTGATTCTTCTTTGTAAAACTTGATGTATCACTCCTATCAAACAAACAAAAGTTCATAATCAGATATTGGAAATGCTATCTATCATACAATAGTACATGAAGAAAAAAAAGAGAGTACAACTATACCTAATAGTGTTCCTATGCACCAGCTTGAATTTAGGCTGCAATGCACTAACAAACCTTCGGAACCCAACATGATCCACCATACACAAAGGATACTCATGCAGAATTATCATGGCAACAAGTGCTTTCCTAGCAAACTCCTGATCAAATAGTAATTCTCCAATGAAACCTTGCATCCATCCTTAGCAGCAAACCTCAAGGAAGACAGAGCCATCTTTTTGCCATTCAACTCCGCCTTGCTATATGCGCATGACTTATTATGGGATAACAGATGTGATGTGCCATTCCCGTTTCTCCTCCAAGGGGGTGCTCACACTATCTGGATGGCATAGCTGGTCGACGATGGAGGAGGCGGTGCGATGAACTCCGCGGCTGACGGGGATTTCAGCGGCCGGTCCTGGGTCGACGGCTGTCCTGGGTCGACGGCGAGCTCCGTAGCGAAGAGGAGGAGCTCGCTGGAGGTCGTCGTCGTTGCTGCGGGCATGCGGGACAGCGGGGGGTGGGGTGAGCGGCCGGAGGGACGGCGGGGCGGGAGTGGCGGCCGAAGAGAGGGAGGAGCTACGGCCAGAGAGGAAGGAAGGAGCTACAGCCGTCGGAGAGAGGCGCCCAGGCGAGGGCACGAGGCGAGAGTAGGGCGTGCTGCATGCGGCGGCTGGGGAGTGGGGAGAGCGGGTTAGGGTTAGGGCGTGCGGCGACTGGGGAAGAGGGGAATGGAACCGTGGGAGGGAAAAATGCTAGAATTTAGGATTTTTTTGGGGTATATATACATGTGTAACTCTCTCTGGTATCCTGGCCCCACATGTCATAGCGGGTACCGGGTATGTCGGGTATGGATAGTGGTGTACCAGATCCGTCACAGCAATAACCGCTAGGGAGTGTTTTTAGCACTGATAAGAGCCCCACAGGAAGTAATATGCTACCAAAACCGTCCCCTAATAGGTGAATTAACCGCCGATTACCGGGGAATGGATATCCCCGCTAGGTGGCAAGCTGTCCTCTGGTGGAGCCTACGAAACGTCGGCGAGATCCAGAACCAGCATGGAGTGTATGTACTACTGAGTCTGGGCTCCTCCGTCAGTAGTTTCCAAGTCGGCCATGTGTACCGGCATATCAGCCAGATCCCCTGATTAATAAATCCGCCTGTCGCAGCTGCTACTGACTGCTACAGAGTGCAGTATATAATTCTGCTGGGCATTCAACGGCGAGTGCGTGGCGGCGTGGCGCGTGGCCAACTAGCCAGTGCCAGCGCCTGGGCCAGCACGCCAATCACTCATCGCCATTTGGCCATAGTATCTTATAAGCTAGAACTCCGCGGGAAGAAGGAACAACCATCGCAAGTTCGCAACAAACGGATCGAACCGAATTTCCTCTGGTTGTTGGGAACGAACCACCGGAAGATCAGCTGCTGTTGACCGTGCCGGAAGCAGAGAAGGAGCTCGATCGGATGTTGATCTTGGAGCTGGGCCTCTGGGTGCTGCCCTTCACGCTGCTGCTGGCGCCGCCGCGGCGGATGGTGCACCTCGTCGAGGAGCTGCAGCGGATCCTCTTCGCCTTCGCCTGCGGCCGCCGCCGGCCCGGCCGGGCATTCGGTGAGGTATGGAGCCGCCTCGACCGCCTCGACTCCGCCACCGTCATCGCCTGATCGATCCATGCGTCCATCGGCTCTGCTCCATCATCGTGTAATTAGCTTCTTGCGCTAGCTTGTATATTCTGCGGCTCCGATTCGTGTAACTGCTCTTCAAGAAAGGATCGATGCGCTCTTTTTCGTCTGAGCTTTCATCTGATTCGCATCTTCTGTTTTGTTTCTTGTGTTCCTATCTTTTTGCTTCCGAGTATGAATATATACTATCTCTGTAATCGGGATGAGTTGTTTCTCCGTGGCGTGTTGAGGCGATATTGATCGATGTACACAAATTGTTATCTGACTGGTGGAAATTCTTCAGATGTTTGTAGAGAAACAAGAAAGAGTCCATAATTTTTCAGATTCTTCTGATGATTCATGAAAAGATTCGGGTCGCGTTTGTCGTGTGCATGATGATGACATGACGGTCGACGAATTGTTTTTATCCCGCTTGTCTCATGTCGTTGTCGTGCCCTCAATCAAGCACGTAGTATGGATTTTTTTTTTTCAAAATAAAATCAAACACGATTTCCTCCAAGATCATGTATAAACTGCAACTTTTTTTTGAAACTTTTAAAACAGAACTGCAACTTATTATCCTTCACAGAAATTTATCATCGCAGTTGAGTATCGGAAAAGGACGCACAAACCCTCATGGGTATGCTACAAAAAAAAACTTGGAATATAATTAGGATTGCGTACGCCAAATTTGGATAAGATGTTGGCCTATTAGGCAACGCACCTCTCTGGCCGGTCCGATAGCTCCGAAAATTCCTACATATCGCCCGCAGGCGGCGAGAGATGACCGCGCCACCAGCCCATTTCTATTTTCTTTTTATTTGTTTTATCATTTTTCATTTTTCATTTTTTCTTTTTCTTTTCTGTTTTTTTTTTCCTTTTTCATTTATTTTCTGTTTTTTCTTGTTTCTCTTTCTTCAATCCTTTATGATTCTTAAAAATGTTCAGTTTTTGAAAATTATTGAAATTTGAAAAATGTTTAGAATTGAAAACTGTTCAGATTTGATGAATGTTCAAATTTAAAAAAATGTTCAGAATAGAAAATTGTTCATAACTTAAAAAAAATAGATTTAGGAAAATTTCAGTTTTTGAAAATTGTTCACATTTAAAAAATGTTCAGATTTGAAAAGGTTCAAATTTTAAAAATATTTAGAATTCAAAATTGTTCTTAACTAATAAATGTTCAGATTGAAAAAAAATTCCAGGTTTCCAAAAGACAAGGTTGGTTGTATCTTTTTCTATCAAGATTTGTTTTTCTGGAGTACCAAAAGCAAGCATGACGTCGTTATAAACATAAACGCTCATGGTAAAATTTCATAAATGATCATAATTAAAAATTGTTCATATTTGAAAAATATTCAAATTTTAAAAACGTTTAGAATAAAAAAATCATAACTAAAAAATGTACAAATTAAAAAATGTTCAGGTTTCAAAAATTTAAGATTTGAAAATGTTTAGATTTTAAAAATGCTCATATTTCAAAAATATTCAGAGTAAAAATATTCAGATTTAAAAAATAAGAATAAATGGTTGATTGTTTGCTCAGCGTTTCACACAACTCCCAGGTTGTAGTATTCTATTTCGATATTCATAAATGAATAGATCTGAGTTTTTTAATCTGACGGATGTTATGTGAGTGTGTACTTGCTATGTCTTGTACCGTCTCTTCTCTCTTTTCTCTCTATACTATTTGTGTTGGTTGTTACTTTTCTATCGTTTCATGCGAGGCCAACATGAAAAACAAGCACATCCATAATGTAGTTCTGTTCCGGCAATCAATTACAAGTTTCCTTAACCGTATCTTCTCAACGGCATGTTGAAGTTTTGACTTATTTTGAATGGGTTTTGTAAAATTTATCACACACGGTCAATGGCTTGAAATTTCGTTTGACCATTAGCTTCATTAATAACGGTGTTCCAGGCAACTCTCATGTTTTGTAAGTTTTTTATTTCAACGCTCATAGAACAAATTGTTCCAAGTGTGGTGACGTGAGCTAACTTCACATGTGTGAAAAGATTTGAGACTAATCATCAGTGAAAGAACAAGCATGCCTGTTGGCTGTTTGGTTGCACCTTTGTGCGCCACATATGCAACACTCGACCGTTTAGTTACCTGCGCACTATTGAGTCTGACAAGGTTGTATGCAGGCGAACAAACAAGTGACACCATGATTCGAGGGGTAGCTCTATCGCCGCAGGCTCTGCCGAGTCTAATATCAGGGATCCTCAAAATGGCTACACGCAACCAATGACGCCTGAAGTCACTACGGGCAATAACTCATAGAACAAATCAAACTATTTAAGTAAAAGAACTAACAACAGTAGTAGATCAGTCGAGATACCAACGAGTAACGAGTGAATTTCTGATACCTCTCAAGCTCATGACATGTGTATAACATTTTTGTTGTTGTTCCCTTCCAAATACATGTTCGAAGCATGGCAATGAACTTCCGCCTCTCGCCCTATAAACGCCTTTTATAATATTTGCTTGATTGGACGCACATGTGCAATGTTTCACAAAATAAATGCAGTTCAGTGATGAAGCTCGTACAGAAATTAATGACTCGTATTGATTATGTTGTTCCGTTGAGTGCAGAACATGTGCATGGTTTATCACTTTTCTTCTCTTGCTAAGATATTTTTACACGTATGTAAAATTCATGAAGTGGTCCTCATCCGTTGAAGAAGAACATTCAAGACATACAACGGTGCTCTATTGACTTACTGTTGGCATCGGTGCACGCGCGAAGATTCCTTATTAAAGGCTTTTTGCCTCAGTACTTTCCTCTTGTTTTCTGTCTTTTATCATAATGTTAGTTATAGTGTGGTGTAGATCTTCCATATCGGTTCACAGGATGCATTTGCCAGCGCACTAGGCGTCCCTCGAGGATCTGGGGAAAAATCCCCGGGTCCTACTGCTGACACGTGGCCTCCTCCATGCCACCAAATTTCACCAATCCTGATTTTGCTTCCATGAAGTAAAAAACGGTTCGCTCGTAATAAGAATTTTGTGCTATTGCAGCAAAATGTCAAATTTTCACCAAAATTCCGCAAATGCTTCTATGAAGCAAAATGTTTGTAATAAGAATTTTGTACTATTGTAGCAAAAGTCAAATTTTCCTCTCAAATCTTACAAAATGTTTCTACGTAGCAAAAAGTTTCATTCATAGCAATTTTTCTGTGCTGCTCGTAGCAAATGCTTATATGGAGAAAAAAGTTCTATTTGTAGCAATTTTTGCTATTGTAACAAATCCGACGAGACCTTGCTGGCAACATTGGAGAACACCCCGACGTGGCGTCGCCGATGCAGCAACACCATGGTAGGCGCTTGCAGCAACGTGGATGGTCTGTGATATCATCTTCCTCGAGAGCTCCGGTGACATGCTCGCTCGCACCATCATAGATGCTTTGAACAAAACGGTCACCGTCAGTAACATCACTCCCGTGCCGTCGGTAGCAACGTCGCGCGCCAACGGTAGCATCGCCGGATCGTCGGTAGCAATGCCATGTTTCATCGGTAGCATCGCTGGCTCATCGGTAGCAACGTCGCGAAACGTCGGTAGCATCCGTTTGCAGCATCACCGCTGTCGCCGGTGATAGCAGCGTCGTCGCTGCCTCGCCAGCACCCAACCTTGCCCGTGGTAGCATCGGAGAGCACATCGGTGAACTCGCCAGAGATCACATAGCAACAAATATTTTGCTACAACCCTCTTCAAAATTTGCACCACACTGAACATTTGCAACATCTTGTAATTTTTTTTGCATCATGTTAAAAAAGAAATTTGCTACAACAATTATATGAACTTGCATTCAAAGAGGAAATTTATTGCTACAAATCTTTCAAAAATTTGCATCACGTTTAAACAATTACATTATCTGAGGGACAATTGCTACAATCACAATTGCTAAAATCATTCTGTGGATTTGCGACAAAGGAGAAATAAAATTGCTACAAAGATCTGCACCACATATAGCAAAAAAAGAAGGAAAAATGCTCTCAGATCTGCACCACATATAGCATTTTTGTGATCAGACAAGCACAGCCGGCTATGCTAGCAATCTGTAATGTAGCTCTGGTAGTAGCAGTACACGGGTTTTTTTACCTTCTTGAGGGTGAGCGCGGGAAGTGCTGCATCGCGGCGATCTCGTCGCGTGCGCAGCGTAAGGTGCGCCGCTGCAGCTCGGGCGGCATGTCGGCCGCCACCACCCGCACCACCGCCTTATCCCTCTCTCCGCTGTCGTCCTGGTCCTCCACCTTCTTCTTCGAAGCGCCGTCCTCCGCGAGCCTGGCGACGCCGAGCAACGACCTGATGACGCCGCCCATGTGCCCCGCCTCGCCGCGGACCACATGCTCCCTCATGCTCACGACACTCCCTTCACACTCAGCAGCAACGATGGTGTGGTTCGGCAGCAACGACGGCGTGGCTCCATAGCAACGGCGGCGCCACTCAGCAGAAACTATGCCGACGGTTTGCAGCAGCGTCGTCCTGGTGTCGCAGCGCACCGGCAGCCTGACCCACAAGGCGCGGCGCGTGGGCTGTGAGGAAAGGCGATGGCGCGCACCAGCTCGTCGAACTCCACGGTGCCACTGTCGTATGCGTCGATGGCGAGGAGGAAGGTCCGGGAGGCCATGGACTCGAGGAGCTCCTGGCGGCGCAGCCGCATTGAGGCCGTCTGCGTCGATGGTGAAGAGGGCCCGGGACGCGATTGTTCGGGCGCAAATTCGAGGAGCACCTGGCGGCGCCCATGGCCGCGTGCACGCGCGTCGAGTGGCGGATTCAAGGAGGAAGACTGGCTCCGCGGCTGCCGCCGCCGTGGCCTTCGATTTGGGCAGCACCGCGGTCCGTGGAGGTGGTTCAGAAATCGGTAGGGAGAGAGAAGGGTGACCACAAGAGGCAAGAGCGCTGGGTGGAAGGGATAAGGAAGCTGGGCGGTGGGTGGGCCCATGAGGACGCGTGTCACGCTGCGGAAGCGGAGGATGCAGCGCGTCGATCCCCCAGGTGATATGTAGACTTTTCCTTTGGCAAATCTCTGAAACCTATGTGAATAGGGATTGGCCATGCAAAATCTATCTCCCAATATTTCACCCAATTAGCACTCTCATATTTAATGTCAACATTAATTAGGAAAAGGCCAAACCTAATTTTCTTATTGTTTTTGGGAAAGACCAAAACCAACATTAACTGCTCTTAGTTAATGTTAATTGTTGCTTCTTTTTAGGAAAACCTGATTTTGAAATTGCCGGTATGGAGGGAGTATCGGGAGGCATTAGGCCCCATGCTTGTCTATTGTTTTTCAGGTTCCGTTAGCCTGACTTGCGAAACTTTTGATAATCTATGACTATATGCATTAATTGATAAAAGGTCAGGGCTTTTTCTTTTAGCAAAAAAAAAAGTAAAACAATTGTATTCCCTTTTTTTGTGTAAAGAACACTGGTTCTGTCGTGTCGTGCCCTCAATCAAGCACGTAGTATGGATTATTGTTCTTTTTTGTTTCAAATAAAATCAAACACGATTTCCTCCAAGAGCATGTATAAACAGAACTGCAACTTATTTATCCTTCACAGCAATTTATCATCGCAGTTGAGCATCGGAAAAGGACGCACAAACCCTCACGGGTATGCTACAAAAAAAATTGGAATATAATTAGGATTGCGTACGCCAAATTTGGATAAGATGCGGGCCTATTAGGCAACACACCTCTCCGGCCGGTCCGATAGCTCCGGAAATTCTTATATATCGTCCGCAGGCGGCGCGAGATGACTGTACCCCACCAGCTCACCTCTATTTTCTTTTTATTTGTTTTTTCATTTTTCTTTATTTTTTTTTTTTTAGTCTTGTTTTCTATTTCTTTTCTGTTTTTTTCGTTTTTTTCTTTTTTTTCCTTTTTCATTTCTTTTCTGTTTTTCTTGTTTCTCTTCTTCAATCTTTATGATTCTTAAAAATGTTAGTTTTTGAAAATTGTTGAAATTTGAAAAATGTTTAGAATTGAAAACTGTTCAGATTTGATGAATGTTCAAATTTTAAAAATATTCAAATTAAAATTGTTCATAACTGAAAAAAATTGATTTAAAAAATTCAGTTTTTGAAAATTGTTCACATTTAAAAAATGTTCAGATTTGAAAAGGTTCAAATTTCAAAAATGTTCAGAATTCAAAATTGTTCTTAACTAATAATGGTTCAGGTTGAAAAAATTGTCCAGGTTTCCAAAAGACAAGGTTGGTTGTATCTTTTTCTATCAAGATTTGTTTTTCTGGAGTACAAAAGCAAGCATGACGTCGTTATAAACATAAAAGCTCATGGTAAAATTTCATAAATGATCATAATTAAAAATTGTTCATATTTGAAAAATATTCAAATTTTAAAAATGTATAATAAAAATATCATAAGTAAAAAAATTCAAGTTAAAACATGTTCAGGTATAAAAAATTAAGATTTGAAAAATGTTTAGATTTTAAAAAATGTTCATATTTCAAAAATATTCAAATTCTAAAAAATAAAACGCTCATTACCTTTTTTTGGGGCCACATTTGTTGTGGCCCATGAAGTGCTTGCTTAAGGCGGCAGGTGCGAGTAGCGCCGCTCGTGGGCGCTGTATAGGACCTCCCGATAGCTCCGCTCCGCTCGAGAAAAGAAGAACTATTGGATTGATCTGACTCGGTCTTTTTTTTATTTTAGTGATGGTTCTCTATATCGCAGGAACTATATATCTCCTTCGAGTGTTTACATGGGCGCTCCAATACACCCCCTTAGCGGCACGGGACGTCGCGCTGCCTAGGAAGATTGCAACATGCGCTTCTCCAACACGGCCAGAAGGAAAATATTTTTTATTTTTTTTTAATAAATGTGAACATTTTCAAAACCCGTCATATTTTTTAATATGAAATTTTTATGATCTGGATATGTTTTAAATCTGATTTTTTAATAATATGTATTTTTAAAATCAGAACATTTTTCAAATTTCAATTTTTTAAACTGAATATTTTTTAATTTAAACATTTTAAAATTTGACTATTTTTCAAAGTATGAACATTTTCAAAAAATATAAGTAAAGTAAAAGCAAAAACAAAAAAGAGAAAAGGAAGAAAATCGAAATGAAAAAGGATAAAACGAAGAAACGACAATGGGCCGGCCTGTTGCAGTGACGGGGTGTGCGGCGCGAGACTCCCGCACCGCAATCGGTCGGCATATATGATTTGCTCACTTACATCGACTCGCCCCGGGCATCGCCCTGCAATCCTGCATGGGACAACCCATTGTATTTTTTCCGATTATGTTCCTTTTTCGGTTTTCCTTTTTTTCTTTTTCTTTTTTCCTTAATTTTTGTTTCTTTTTTTTGTTCTTTTTATCTTCCCTTTTTTATTTTTTCTGTTTCCTTTTTTGTTGACCATAAACCCTTATGGGCGGGACCACAGTCCACCTACGGCGATCCACATAGTACCCTTGCGATTAGGCAATTGTACAACTACTTCTCGTAAGCCCCGCCCATAGGGTCTGTGGTCAACACGCGGTCATTACGACGCTTGAGCACAAGAAGACAATTGATGTAAAACCTAATGGTGGTATCCATCATATATAGTCGAACATGCCTTCCAATTGCTTGACATCCTCCCCACAAGATTCATGTCATAATATATATAGTATATTTTTGTTGGATGCAAATGATATCACAATATAGTAGATTACGAGTACTTTGATAAAAAAAAATCAATCGGACATGAACAAAAAACTGGGCTTGCCTGGTGATAGATAAGTAATGGAGTTCGATGGGTTTGCTTGATAAACTCCGCTTCTGAATAACCCCGATTCCTTCCCTTCTGAAGAAAACGATGTCGAGAACACCATCAAGGCAATACACTTGCTAAAATGAAAACCAATAAAGTTCGATAAGGAGTTAAGGACTTGCTCAGGAAATATGCAATTAAATCATGAAATGCAAATGATGCTTATGAGATGTTCATGAGCAAGTAATTCATTTTGACTTATTTTTTAACCAACAATAGCTATATAAGCTTGAGGAGTGAAAATAATTAATCTCCACTATAGTTATAAAGGTACAAATTATAAGAAATTATTGAATTATGGACGAGGTCAAGGCACGCATGGGACCGTGGGCCGGTGCCCCGGAGAGGTGGCATGGGTGCGTGGGCCGGCTTGGTGTAAATAGTGTTGTGGATGAAAAAGTATCAAAGGGCTTGACATGAAGAGAAATAAGTGCAATATGTTTTGTGACAGTCAAAGTGTTATCTATCTTGCCAAGAATTGAAGCTTTGACTCGCGTGCCCTGCACAATGATGTGAGGTGTCAATAGATTCGAGATGTTATGAATCCCAAGTTGTAAACTTGAGAGGATCCATACCGCCACAAATGGTTTGGATACGATGAACATCATATTCCCAAATGAGAAGATACAATCATTGTTCCAAAGGTAGCAACCTTGGGTTCCCCCCTCATGAGTTAGAGGGGAAGATTACAGGATATCTTCCTCATATGTGATGTGAGGAAATTAACAAGATGAATCCTTTTAGGCAGCCGAAATAGGTTCAAGAGCATATTATCCATTTGGGTAACAATCCAGTGGTATTTTGGACTTTGTACATGAGGGAACAGATATGTTAGTCCTCCCATCCAGCAACAACTAGAGGAGGTGACAAAAATCCTGGGTTAGTCTCCATTGGAGTAGAGAGAGAAACCAAAGACAGAGTTTAAGGATTTAGTTGAAGGTAGAGTCTGAATCAAGCAAGTGGTGCTCCCCACATTGTGTGAAGTCTATATCTACTATCTTGTTCCTTCAAATTGTGAAACTACTATCTTGCTGAGATTGTTTTAATCCTTATTACCTGTATCACAATCTTCTTTTTGACATCCAAGATTTGTGATATCTTGACATATGAGAGTTTCTAGTCCTCGGTAAAGAAGAACTTGTTGTATCCCACGCTTGATAATAATGAAACAAGATTTGGGGGGTTTTGGCCCGTGATTTTTCTTTGAATTTGAGATTTCCACATCTGGTGTCTTAGTGAGTTGTTTTGCTACCGTTGTTTAGAGAATCTCCCCCCTTGGTAAGATATATTGTCTTAGCCTATAGGTGTGAACTCTCACACTGAGAGTCATTATCTTTTTTTTTATAAAGGGAATATATAATATCATGGAGATACCAATTACACCCAGCCTCTGCACCAAAAAAATGTCACGAACGACATCCAGAATGCACACAACCTGAGAAGAAAAGGAAAAAAGGCCACACCACGATAATCAACTCCTTGCAGCAGCAACCCAACAAACCACCACCAAACACAACACCCAGAATACAAAATGGTTCTGCAAAGGCGACACTTGAAGGAGGAAAACGGTGCACAAGCGCCGTCGACGCCCAATCGAAGATCTTAGGTTTTCACCCTGGAGAAAGTATGAGCTCTCACAACAATTCCTTTAACAAGGCCATTCTGTTCAAAAAAAAAAAAAAAAAAAAAAAAAAAAAAAGGCCATTGCCAGACACAACCAATGAAGGACAGACCTTAGGTTTTCACCCTGAAAGTCAAGACTCGGCACTCGAGGAGCGCCACCAAACTTGAATTCCTCCAGTGCTGCCGCCCCCACTTGCCAAGGCTGCTCCTGCAAATCATCATACACCAGGATCACAGTTACCAAATCCAAATTGGACCACCGGCCCTCGTGAAGCAAAATCTTCATCGCCTTGAAGGTCCCCTCCGCCAACACTGGTCTTCCAATCTCAGCCGCCATGACCTTCTCCACCACAATGTACACCATGGAAATCGAGATGCTGACATGTCCTATGGTTTCGACAACCAGCGGAGCTTCGCGCCGCATCATCATGAAGCCACGCAGGATGATATGTGTGCGAATGACCAGATTCTATCCTATCCAGATATTCAGGAGGTTCATATGCCAATCCGAGAAGATCTCTGGTAGAAGATCTGGAACACATCTGATGGCCAGATCGAAGTGGAGCAGACACGCAGAACGCTGCCTTGATGCGAGAAGTACGCTAGGACAAGGGACAACCACCATTATTCTAAAGACTCGCAAACCCCCATGCCGTGAGTCACCACCCAGCACGAACAGCAGTAGACGAGAGGGCATCCCAGCTCGCATATGCTCGTCGTCGCCGGCGTGGGCCCCAATGACCTAGATCGAAACCCTGCAGTCCAGATCGAGAACCGGTGACCCAGGTCGCTCACCATGCAAGCCGAAGATGACCACCTTCCCCTTGGCTCCACTCCGCTGAGATCCTCAGGCGCCGGTCAAGACGGCCGCGCCGCCCCATGCCCTCAAACAGTGCCACACCTCCTCCCGTGTGATGCTGCCAAGGAAGCACCTTCCCTGCCCACCGTGTTTGACGGGATGGGCGCCGCCACCGCCACCGGCGTCGGCAGGAGCAACGTCAGGAGACGGAGATCGGAGGATTTACGAGGGAGATTTGTGGGAAAGGCCTCCGGAACCGCCCAGGAGGGGAGCGACTCGGGAGACTCGGGAGGGGAGCCTCCAGAGAGAGGCATTATCTGTAACTTTGATGCGGTCTGAGAAATGTGATGTTAATTCGTCCATAATCCATATGGGTTTGATGCAAATGTTTCTTTTCCGAAGAGTAACTATTCGTGAATTAGTACACACGTGGTGCTGAAGTTATACACTATTATCGCTCATATTTTTCAAACCAAGTTAAATGTGTGCTAGTTTCAGTTAGATGGAAATCAAAGTGTTGGATTTCCCGACATTTTCTCACGTCTGGATTTTATTTCATACAACTCATGCGCCATGTGATCCTGTTGTACCCACACTTGACTTGATAATAGTGGGAAAAGTTTTGGGTGGATTCAGCTCATGGTTTTTTCTCAAGTTGATGTTTTTCCAAGAGATCCCATGTTTCTGTGTATTGTTTTGATATTGATATTCTGAAAATCTCCCTAGACGAGACACTCTCTAAGCCTTGATGTGAAATCTCAGAATGAGATACCTTATCTCGCCTATGTTTGATATATATGTTTCCTTACATGAAAAACAATGATCCGTGAGTTAATATTCAAGTGGTGGAGTTCGCTCCTGCCACTTCGAGTTCGTCTGGAAGAACCACGCTCCCTCTAAGGTGAAATTCTTTGCCTGGCTCCTGGTGCAAGGGCGTATCCAGTGCCGGTCTAACATGCTCCGGAAGAACATCCTCACCCTGGAGGAGAGCGGGTGCCCCATCTGCAAATGTCCTCTTGAGACAACTGAGCACATTGTGCTTACCTGCTCCTTCGCCGTCAGCTTCTGGGCTGCCCTTGGGTCGCCAAGCGACGGTGCTACCTCGCTCCACGATGTTGATCGCTGCCCCTTGCCGGCTTCGGCTCCCGCAAGATCGGCAGCCACGCTTCGCCTCCTCTGTTTTTGGCACCTGTGGAAGCACAGGAATGGCGTTGCCTTCAATCGCCTGGCCCCCTCCCTTGCTCTCGCCCGGAAGAACTGCCGCGACGATGCAGTGCTCTGGCGTGCTCGCCTCCCTGTCGATCACAGGGTAGACGTTGATCTGTGGTTGACTTACCTCCTCCGTATTCGATTCTGAACATTGCCTGTACAAACTGTTGTGCGTGTGTGCTGTAGTGTGCGTGAGTGCCCCCCCCCCCCCCCCCCCCCCCCCCCCCCCCCCCCGATGTTTTCACGCCTCACCCTGGAGATTTCACCCCATTTTTTTGATGAAATGATAAAATTCAGGTGGGAGCCTTTGCGTTCCCTCCGGTGACAGCTCTAAAAAAAAAATTCAAGTGGTGATAAAGTTATACATTTTTTTTACTGTGTATATATGTTAGATCACGTCCACGTTGATGTGCTAATTTCAATCTAAGGGAAATCAGAGTGCCGGTTTCCTCAACTGTTTCTCACATCTTTATTTCCCATGCTACTCATGCGCTGAGTGATCCTCGTCCCCTTCACGGTAGAAATTAATTTGATGCGGAATCAGACGACATAGAATCAACACACTCTCATTATATAGAGGGTTGGAAGATGGGCTCGTGACTTTCACTGAGCATCAATAGTTGACACTAGCAGATGGGCTCGTGACTTTCACTGAGCATCAATAGTTGACACAGCTAGTGTCAACTGTACCGTGTGAGTTGTCTTCAGATATTTCTTTGCAGATCTAGATTAGATGACCGACATCATACCGCATTATTACAATTTGCATACACAATGCGATCCTGGCTAAGTTCATTTGCAGTACGTGTGGATCTCACGAACATATATACACATTCATATTTTATTGCCTCGTGTGTCGCGTGTGACTGATATGAGGCCACACATTACAGTATGTGGTTCTGCATAAATTGACTTTGAGCTGCCACCTTTCGCTCCACGGCTAACCAAACATGAATGCACGTACTGCTAATCAACAGAGTAGTCGTGGTCAGTTCGGTTGTTAATGTGGGGGAGGAGTTCTCACCAGCTTCCCCGTTCCCCGTCCCCCGCGTCGCCTGCTCTGCCGACACGGGGAACCCTAGTCGCCGCCGCCGCTAGGACCCCCTCCCCCACCACCACGCCTCGCCACCGCCGGAGTGGACGCCGGCAAAAGGCCTATGCGCTCCCCAGGGAAGGTCGCGGCGGCGCGTTCCCCTCGTTTTTCGCGAGCGCACCAGATTTCTGGGTGACGACAGGTGCGGCGCGACTCTGCGGGCGAGGTGTGGCAGAGGGCGGCACGGTCATGGCGCGGCGGCAACCGGGGGCGGCGCGGCCGTGGCGCGGCTGCTGCTGGAGGCGGCGGGAGGCGCGGGCCGGCCCCTCTGGGCCGGGCGGGCCGCGGGCGCTCGGCCGTCGCGTCGATCTGTGAGGGCGTGACGCGCTCGGCTGGCCTCGTGCGCGTCACGAGCATGGCGCAGGAGTGCTGGACGCGGTGGAGGCGCCGTGGAGGAGGGTGCAGGCGCAGCGCAAGGTCGTGCAGGACATGGTGGTCGGCAACAACGCCTCTCTGCTCGTCTTGCTGCTCCCGGCACTTCGCGGGCAGATCAAGCTTCGGGCGAAAGCTTTGCATCAACTCTGGTCGTTGCCGATGACGGCGGCGCCTTCGGGCGTCGTTCCCCTTCTTGTTCGCGTCATCGTGGAGCTCTGATCCTGACCGACGCGAGTGGTACCAAACTCTCCGGGTGAAAACCTAAGCTCTTTGGAGCGGGCGACGGTGACAGACACGCCACTTCCTTCTTGGAGCCGTCGCCTTGGAGCTCTTGGCCCTCGTGGTGTGTTGGTTTTGCGGCGGTTGGGAAGGATGGCTCTGTGGTCGGGGGAGGCGGATGCCTGGGTGGCCACCCCGGACGATGGTGGTACGTCGAGGCGGCGGCCTCGGTCTCCTCTACAGCGACGGTCCTATGGGGCAGGGCCTTCTCCTAGCGAGGTTTGGGTGGCGACCTAGTGCTGCAAGGGCAGTGGGTTCGTCGACTCGGCTGGATCACCTCCGGGCAATGCGAAGGCTGATCTGGTTGCTACGCCGGGGCGGCGGCCCCATATTTGGCACGATGTTTGAGGTCTGCGGACGGCCGTCTTTAGCGAGGGTAGCAGGGGCTACGAGACGGATGGGTCGTGCAGCGTTGTGGCTCGTGTGCGGCTTTGGTGCCGAGTGGTGTAAGTCGGGGCGGTGGCCCCGGAGCTGGTGGTGTGCGTTCGTTGCGTTGGTGGACTTGCGTCGTGTGGGCGATGGGTCTCCTCGCGTGTGCGATTTTTTGGCCCGGTTTTCCTCGTAAACAGGACAATGTATGGTTTTCGGGTCTGGTCTTACTTATAAACTGGGTCAATTCTATTATTCTATACGAATTGCAGGAACGCCCTGCCCTCCTCCAGGGGTTACTCGAAAAAAAATCAACAGAGTAGTCAATCTACCGACAATGATTGATGGTAGCTATATAATTAAAGACCTGCACTACGCACTATGAAGCAACAAGTTCCCAAAGCAGCTAAACAGATTCATCTGAGAATTCAACAGAAGAAAGGGTAGAGGGAGAGAGAGCAATGGCGGCCGAGGCACGGACATTAGAGGTTCCCACGGACGCTGAGCTGCTGCAGGCACAGGCTGATCTGTGGCGGCACAGCCTGTACTACCTCTCGTCCCTGGGGCTTCGATGCGCCGTCCAGCTTGAGATCCCGACTGCCATCCACCACCTCGGCGGGGTCACCACGCTGCCCGACCTGATGTCGGCGCTGTCCCTTCCATCGGTTAAGCTGCCGTTTCTCGGCCGCCTCATGCGCGTGCTCGTCACGTCGGGCGTCTTCGCGGCCGACAACGACCTCGAGTCCGGTGTGGAGCTGTACCGCCTCACCCCGCTGTCTCGCATCCTTGTGGACGGTGTCCAGGCGGAGGAGCACCACAGCCAGAAGTACTTCGTGCTCGGTGTCACCTCGCCGCACCACACGGAGGCGGCGCTGGGGCTGGCCGACTGGTTCAAGAAGGACATCCAGCCACCGGTGCCGTCATCCTTCGAGGACAGGCATGGGGTGCCACTCTTCGATGAGAAAACGGCCCTCCTTGACGAGGAGCTTGACGATGTTTGCAACCAAGCATTGGCTGCCCACGATAACTTGGGGATTGCTACCATACTGCGTGAGTGCGGTGACATCTTTAAGGGGGTTGAGTCTCTGACAGACTGTTGCGGTGGTGATGGTACCACGGCGAGGGCCATTGTCAAGGCTTACCCGCATCTGAAGTGCACTGTGTTGGACCTTCCGAGGGTGATTAACAAAGCCCCACCTCACGACGTCATTACCTATGTTGCTGGTGACCTGTTCCACATCGTCCCATCATCTCAAGCTGTCATGCTCAAGGTATAGCATGACATATATCCTGGGAAAATGAAAATATTTCAGTTTTACAACTAACCCAAGTCAACTTCATTTCTTAATTATTTGTTAATTATGTTTACCTTTACCCATGCATTTTGTAGCTTGTCCTACACTTTTGGAGCGACGAGGATTGTGTGAAAATACTAGCTCAGTGCAGGAAAGCAATTCCTTCACGAGAGGAGGGAGGTAAGGTAATTATCATAGAAATTGTGGTTGGACCTTCCTTGGGGGATGTAATGTTTGAAGCCCAACTCTTGATGGATATGCTCATGATGGTGAACACGAGAGGGAGTCAACGTGATGAAAATCACTGGCGTGAGCTATTCATGCAAGCGGGCTTCACAGATTACAAAATTGTGAAGAAACTCGGAGCTCGATCTGTTATCGAGGTCTACCCTTAGGATGTTTTGCTCCAAGGATATAAATAAAGGAGGTGCTTCCTTCTCTACTTAAATGTTTCATGGATCTTATTATTATTCACGTGTTCGATTTGTTGCTTTAAGCTCCATGTAACGTTGATTTAGAGAAGTATTAAAGCACTCGGTGTGTGTATGTGATTATCATGTATGGTGTGCGCCAATAATGACCGCTTTGGTAGTACTTATGTTGTGCCTATTCTTTATAATTTCATATTATGTTACTTTGTATCAATAATACAGTTGTTTACTTCGGGATAAATGCGAAAGTGAAGTTAAAATTGGCCAGAAATGCATGAACGTTGATGCAATGACTGGACCCTACTTTTTTTTTTAGAAAAAGGAGGACAACCCCTCGCCTCTCTAGCAGGCATGGCCAGAGAAAAGCAAAAAAAAACTGAGATCGTATGCCTATGATAAAACATCGAGACAAACAGAAAGTACATAACTCTTAGACTAAACTTTCAGGAAAGGTGTAGACTCAACTAGCAAACTATATTTGAACAATACATCGTATGACAAACCAAAAACGCTAATGTTTGGGTATAGATCGATACAATTATTCCATACTCTAAGGATAAGCTCACTTCAGAACACCAGCGATATCGTAAATAAAATAAGAGTGGATACAAACAATGACTAGTCGAAACTACATCAAGGTTAAAAAAAATGGTGTAAATATAAACATGGGTGGTATGTCGCCACCTAGGGTTAGATACAAAAAGTGATCCTTGCTAATTTGATTGGCAGTGTGGATCTCACTAGCATATATACTTGCACATTCATATTTTATTGTCTCGTGTGTCGCGTGTGACTGATAGGGGGCACACATAACAATATGTGGTTCTGCATAAATTGTCTTTGAGCTGCCACCTTTCGCTCAACAGCTCAACCAAACATGAATGCACGTACTGCTACCCAACAGTCAACACAGCAGATAATTAAGCTGACGACAATGTGATGGCTAGTAGCTATATAAACACCTTCACGCGACGCACTATGAAGCAACAAGTTCCGAAAGCAAAACATTGCAGCTACACAAAGTCATCTGAGAATTGAACAAAAGGGTGTCGGGAGAGAGAGCAATGGCGGCTCAGGCACGGACATTAGAGGTTCCCACGGACGCTGAGCTGCTGCAGGCACAGGCTGATCTGTGGCGCCACAGCCTCTACTACCTCTCGTCCATGGGGCTTCGATGCGCCATAAAATCAAACTCTCCCTAGCAACCAGTAGAGCCATCCACCAAATAAAATCATCAATATCGGATGACCGATTTGATGCCACAAATTTGCATTAAGAAAGTGAGCCTAGCTTTGAATGGGAGAGTGGACTGAGAAATAGGAATATATAAGCTCATACTCTGTTGTCTCGTGTGGGGCGTGAGACTGACATGCATGAGCTGACTATGCACTTGCGTATCCATAATTCCATACTTTATAGCCTCGTGAGCCGCGTGTGAGGTTTTTGAAATGTCACCTTGCGCTCCACAGCTAATCAAACACGAATACGTATACTGCTCCACAACAGTAGCCGAGCTACGGACAGTAGCAGGCGACTGGCTATATAAGCACTTGCATGGAGCGCACTGGTAGAGCAATTCTATAAAGCAACACATAGCAACTCAGAGAAGGGAGAGAGGAGGAGAGAGAACAATGGCGACAAAAACCATTGAGGTTCCCACGGACGCTGAGCTGCTCCAGGCACAGGCTGACCTGTGGCGCCACAGCCTCTACTACCTTACATCCATGGGGCTTCGGTGCGCTGTCGAGCTTGAGATCCCGACTACCATCCACCACCTCGGCGGGGTCACCTCGCTGCCCGACCTGATGTCCGCGCTGTCCCTTCCCTCGAGTAAGATGCCGTTCCTCGGCCGTCTCATGCGTGTGCTCGTCACGTCCGGCGTCTTCGCAGCCGACTCCGATTCCGGCGTGGAGCTGTACCGCCTCACCCCGCTGTCCCGCATCCTGGTGCACGGTGTCGTTGCAGACGAGCACCACAGCCAGAAGTACTTCGTGCTTGGTGTCACCTGTCCGCATTACACGGAGGCGGCGTTGGGGCTGGCTGACTGGTTCAAGAAGGACCTCGAGCCACCGGTGCCGTCACCCTTCGAGGACAAGTATGGTGTGCCACTCTGCGATGAGAAAACGGCCCTCCTTGACGAGGAGCTTGACGATGTTGTCACCCAAGGCTTGGCTGCCCATGACAATTTGGGGATTGCCACCATACTGCGGGAGTGCGGTGACATCTTTAAGGGGGTTGAGTCTCTGACAGACTGTTGCGGTGGCGATGGAACAACGGCGAGGGCCCTCGTCAAGGCTTACCCACATCTGAAGTGCACTGTGCTGGACCTTCCCAGGGTGATCGACAAAGCCCCAGCCCATGACGTCATTAACTTTGTTGCTGGCGACCTGTTCCACACCGTCCCATCATCTCAAGCTGTGATGCTCAAGGTACAACATATCATGCATTGGAAAATTATAATATTTCAGTTTTACAACTAGCCCATTCGCAATTCTTCATTTCTTAATTATATTTGCTTTTACACATTTTGTAGCTGGTGCTACACTTTTGGAGCGACGAGGATTGTGTGAAAATACTAGCTCAGTGCAGGAAAGCAATTCCTTCACGAGAGGAGGGAGGAAAGGTAATTATCATAGAAATTGTGGTTGGACCTTCCTTAGGGCCAGTAATTTTGAAGCCCAACTCTTGATGGATATGCTCATGATGGTGAACTCGCGAGGGGGTCAACGTGATGAAAATCACTGGCGTGAGCTATTTATGCAAGCAGGGTTCACAGACTACAAAATTGTGAAGAAACTCGGAGCTCGATCCGTCATCGAGGTGTACCCTTAAGATGTTGTGCTCTAAGGATATAAATAAAGGAGGTGCTTCCTTTTCTACTAAGTGTTTCATGGAACTTATTATGGTTCAAGTGTTGGATTTGTTGCTTTAAGGTCCATGTAACGTTGATTTAGATAAGTATTAAGGCACTGGGTGTGTATGTGCTTATCATGTATTGGTGTGCCCCAACAATGCCCGCGTTGGTATTGCTTCTGTCGTGCCTATCATGTAATATAACTGTCATAATGTATTACTTTGTATGAATAATACATTTGTTTACTTCGGGCTAAATGCAAAAATGAAATTAAGCTGGGCTAGAAATGCATGAACGTTGATGCAATGACTAGACCCAACATTTTTAAGAAAAGGAGGACAACCCATGGCCTCTCTACCGATTTATTAGTTGTTTAGCACCGCCTCCTCCGTTGTCCTACTCAACTGAGTTTCTATAAATCATATTAAATGTAGAAGGGGTTAGATAGGGACATTAAATTCCCCTCATCATAATCTGACTAATGTAGCTCAAAACTATACCAGACCTCTATTACGAAGATGGTCTTGGTCCTAATAAGTTATATGGGTTTTTTTTTGTGGAGAGAGTTTGCAAAGCTCCTCCCTTTTGAAACACACTGGAATGGAGGATCCCTTTTTTATAAGAAAAATGGACGAAACGTGATCTTAGGGCTGAATGGCTTCACCTCTTTACTTTTGGATCAAGAAGAACATATTAGTCCATGATATCCTTTAGGTGTAGCCTTCACACAATCTCTTTCATCAACCTATGTCTAAAGAGGCTAGCTTTTCAGGAGTTTAACCGATTTAACCAGTTCTTCGGCATAAAGAGATCAATCACCTAAAGATATCTGAAAATACAACTGGGGACCATAATTTTATTTTGGGAGAGGCTCAAGTTTCACCCATATTTATGTGGTTATGGAATCCATGTTGTTTGAAAAGAAACACATAGTCTTTTTCTGGCCCTTGATTCGGAATAGGCTCAATACTAGAGTGTTGCTTTAGAGAAAAGCTTATATCCGCCTCATTACTCATGTATCATGTGTGGATCTTGCAGAGTAGAAACCGCATATCACCTTATCTCTAGCAATTTTTCTTAGAGGTGTTGAAGATCCATAGGTCCATCTTGAAATTTTACAATTCATGGTTGGCGAACATTATTTCATCTTTCAAGCATTATTTGAACCAACTATTTTTAAGGAAGACTTCATCCTGGAAACTTGGGCTATTTGTTGAGCAAGGAATGATTTATTTTCAAACTATCATACCAACCTTTTAGATGTAGGTAAAGATTCAAAGAAAACTTGGCTTTGGTTATCCATAGAGCCACAAGAAATAAGTACTCTAATTTAAAAATTGGCAGGAGCATTGCAATTAAGTTATCTCTTTAGTTAGCGTTTTTAGGGAAATTCACTTTGACACATGGGAGCATATGCTCCTGCCGCCGAAAAAATATTTTGAAATATCGAAAATTCCGAACAAAACTTTCACACGTACATCTTGACATTCTATGAGCGCCACATGGGAGCATATGCTCCTACCATCGATATTTTGTGTGGCCTTTTTAAAAACTATCTGTTAAAAGCTTTTTTAGAACCAAAACATAGCTTCATTAACGGCGATTGCCCCTAAAACATAGCTTCATTGATTCTTCAGAGTTGCTCAGCTTTACCCACAAGATATCCACACCTATCTTGTCACTCTATCTTTATCAGATTTACTCTATCTTTTGAAGTTCCTACCTAGGAAGTTATGATCAATCAGCTCCAGGGATCCAGGGTTTGACTGTACTCCCTTTGTGACTTCTCGAGATGAGGGCTTTCACTTAATTGCTTATGCGGGGCTCCCATAGAAAAGGAACGGCAAGGCATTCTATAGTTGTCCACTGGATAGAGCACGCTACTAGGCCAGGTATGATGAGGCAAACAAGTGGTTCAGCGGGTTTTATATTTCTCACCTCGCACGAGGTTCTTGGCCCTATGTTTCCACGAGTAAGGCAATCCATAGATTACCCTTACTCTACGAACTGGTATGGATACATGGTCAATACATGAAAGGTCCCATAATCTCTGACCCCCAACCGTCGACAATTATTTTTCAAATTTCATGCTCCAAGATTTAATCTAGGATCATCAACATGTTTTGTAATATAGCCTCATTATTCTAAACTACTCGCAAGTGATATTCTTCCTAGATTTCCAGGTAAACATTGTCAATGGAAGCAATCAGGCTTATTGATGTTTAGGCATTAAATGCATGTATTCAAAAGTAGGTAATTAAATATCATGCAGGAAATAAATATCTAAGCTAGTAAATATTTATCATTGGTGGCATGTGGGATCAACATGGTAAAGGAAATGTGACTTGCCTACTATCCCGCACGTGTTTTGGTCTTCCGGTTGAGTTCGTCTTCACCTCATACTCCCTGCTCATATATATGTACTCTTCATCCTATTGCAAATAAGATCCAAACATAAATAAGTTCCAGCTCACAAAATGCAAGCTACGAATAAAATACAATTAATTTTGAAACTAGAACTAAAGAATAAACAACAGCATTCAGATACATGGTATAAGGGAAGTGTGAGTGGGATTTATGGTGTTGGCTGAAACTAGAAGAATGCTTCAAATTAGTTGGGCTAGACTTTCATTTGCCAAGTTGCGTTCTATTGGATTGGCTCAAGGAAAAGCAAGCTAGATGGGCTAACTGAATAAGGCTTAACAAAGCTCTTCGGGTTCAGAACTAACGAACAGAAGGTTCAGTTCACGTTCAGCAGAACAGAGGATTTTGGCTGCTATGAAATCGACGATTGCGTTGCCGGCGAGACTCGCCAGCTGCAACAGAGGGTATGGACGCGACCAGGAGAGCATGTGGGTTCCATTTTTGTGAAGAAAGGTAACATATGCTAGAGGTGACAAGGTCGGCCATGGCAGTGTGCCAGTGTCATTGGACTTCCCTGGGTTCTACCTGATAGAGGAAGAAGCTGATGGACACTTGCTACAGAACAACAGCAGGTACAACAATGGCCTTAGGAAATCTGAGAAACATTAGAGAGGATTGAGCTCGACGAAACCGAGCAAGAAATGCACTGACCCAAGATTTATAGAATGGTGGTCGGTTCAGCTGGAGGTCGGTACAATGGGACGCTGGTTGCTTGAGGCGGTTCCAGTTGATGCGGATGAGCCTTCTGATGCGTCTCCTCCAGCGCATCATCGTCGGGCTTCTCGGCGCTGAGAGAGGGCTAAGCTGTGACGGCGGCGGCGGCGGCGCACAGCGACATAAGCATCTGTGATGTCCTTGGGGAAAAGGTTCAGACTTGGGTTATTGGGCTCCTTTTTTTTAGACTTGGTTATTGGGCTCCTGGGATAGAGAAAAGTGATACAAAGGAAAAAGGCCTAAAAAGTCAGAAATGGGCCGTAAGGGAGATAGAGCAAGAAAAAAGAAAGTAAAACTTTGAAGTTGCAAAACGAATTTCTGTTTAATAAATTTTCAGTGTTGTTACAACTATAGTGTACAAATTAATTTATGGGTTAGGATCCAGCAACATGCAAATATGTTCATATCTTAGAGAAGATGAGCTATCTTAGTGTTAAAAACGTTCAGTTGGAGGGGTTTAAAAACGACTAATTAGTTTAGATGGTCAGGGGTCAGCAACGGTCCAGAGAGTGGCACTCATGTTAGCCTTCACGTTTGGGCTGACGATAACCGGTACTTCTACGACCTGCCTAGACCCTAGCACCAGACCGTCTCCTGCACTGGTAGTGTTGATGGCACGAATTATGACGAGTGTACAACACGTTTCTTGTCTTTCGTGCCATCATGCCAATGTGTTTCACTACTACATCCGCGTCGTTCTTCGCAAAACCTACCGGAGGACCGGTCAAAACCGAGCTACCCTTTATAAGGGCAGCCTCATTCCATCCAAAAGACGATTAACTAATCGATTATTTTATTTTAGTTTAGGGTCTATTTTCCATGTGTGTTCAGTTCCCGTTGGAAATGACATGTCATGACATCTAAAAGTATACATTTTATGATGAATCTATTTCTATGTTTAATCATTTTTATATGAAGATATTATATCTTGTTTACCTAAAAGATATTACATTTTTACACTAACATGCCTTGATAAGTCTGTGATTAAACATTTTTATTATGTGTGTTGATAATCCTGTGACCCTCACTTGGTCCCAATCCTCTAGTCTCCACTATGATCTTCTTGAGCATCTCCACCAAGGCTGCCACCCTCCCAATAGGCCTATTGAGGCACCGGTACCAAATCGGCGTCCAACCGTCCTCACCATAATACACCGTCGTCCGACGCTTCCCAACAAACTGACTGGCACTCTCACGCCAACCCCGATGATTGGGGACCTATTGGGAGTGACGGACAACTGGCAAAGGGCGTCGCGTCGAATCGGCACACATCATGTGCACTATAGTGCACGTGCGCGGCAAGCAATCGACTGAATTATTTGTGGCTACCACGCTTTGTGTATTGGGTGGGCACACCTACGGACAATCGATCCACTCACATAATCTTATGTGGCTACAGCGGGCACGGTTGTGTGGGTGGTAGCAACAAAAGATACTATGAGTGAGTTATCTACCGTGGCATGGACATTTGCGAGTCATGTCTAAGGAAACTCCACTAGGCTCACGCCCCTAATGTGTCGGCGTCTCCAATAACAACTAGTTGAATTTCGGCGCGGCGGCACGCCACGCCCTTTGCGAGAATTTTAGGCAGAGTGAAATAAAAAGGAGAAGGACAACATCTACATGGATAGATGAAAGAGAAGTAGCTCTAAGTTTCCGGCTGATGCTCTTGTCATTGGAAGCTACATAACAGTGGCGATGCAATTTTCAGGTTATAAACACTGCTAAGAAAACAAAATGCTAATGAGTGGAAGTACGCTTTCAAGTTGTAATAATTGGATATAAATCTGAATCTTATTTGGACCTCAGTGGGGATTAAATATATAAGAAATGCATTGAAACTATATGATCAGATAAGGCCACATAAGAAATCATAGATACATCAAGCGGCCAGAAGTAGTTGATTTGCTTCATGAAACATATCATTACAATTCCAAAACGATAGCGCGCATATATCATATATAGATAGCGAACCAACCATCTATATAATATTACAAATGCTTAATAATCACTCAACTCCATAATTGCAAATAAATTAGTAGATAACTGTGAATGATAAGTTGAAACTTGAAATAATCAATCACGGTGAATAAACAGAAGCCTAACTTGTCACATAAGAAGTTGAAAATATCCGGCAAAGATCAAGATGTTGGACAATGCAATTTTGTTACCAAGTTTAGGTCTGATCTAGCTAGCAGTGTAGCTGTAGAAATATACTCTAATTTGAAGCTTTGCTGACTGGAGCATCCTTTTTGTTCTCCAAAGAGATCGTGAAGCATAGAACTTAAAAGTAATATTTTGTTTTTTGCTATCAGAGTCAACAATATGATATCAAAATTATAACGATAAAGAAATAACCAAAGGTCATGTGATGAAGAAACAAAAGTAGAGCAACAATAGTAATTTGGCACCGGCAACAACACAATAAATAATAGGTAAATGCCCCGGCCACTCTATAGAGAAAAAAGAAAAAGAGAATCTAACCGATAGTAGCCTCACCTGTAGTAAATCGAACCACCGTCATTCCCTGTACGGCCACAATATCCATTACATGTGCACCCAACCTGCAAAATAATAAGTTTTTATGAATGCTACGGACCAATTGTGGAAAACTAAGCATCAAGCAGAAAGCCAGAGATATCCAGTCTGTACTAAGTTACCCATGAAACAATGTGATGATCAATTGCACCATAGTGGAACTACATCTTGATCTCCTTAAATACATGGATAGGAAAATTGCGAATAGCTAAACTGACAACTTGACCTTTTTCAAATTGACTGGCTAAATTTCAGAAAAAGAAAATTACCTCAATATCAGAGACTAATCCTCTCATGTGAATCTCGTTGGATAATATAAGCAAATACAATAGCACGCAGACATAGGCATTAATCAGCCATAATTTGCACGGTGAAGGACCTAGCGCCACCATAAACCACAATCTAGGCGCAATCAGACACAAACATATCTAATGCAATCATCAATACCTTTTAAATTCCAATAAAAGAGGAAAATATTACATTAAAGAAAGACAGTCAGAGAGTGTCACCCGAATGTGGAAGGGTAAGCACACTAATGTTATTAGTATACTCATGGCCTCAAGGGCACCTGAGCATTATAATATAACACTAACACTCACTCGCTAATGTATAACTACAGGGCTTAATATTCGTTTCTAGTTTTTTACTAAAAAACAAAATCAATATGAAATGAAGACTCTGAATACATCAACCTTCTTTTCACTGCCCACGCCATCTTATAACGTAGACAAAGTAAACAATATACACAACAAAACTGGAGGCAGTGTACTGTTGATCTAAAGTATAGTCAGTCAATTAGATCACAGATACACAAGTACTAACCGAAGGCTTACAGGTATATGGAAATTTGACCTGATTCATGTTTGTTGAAAATAAAATTGGCTCAAGTTTACATGAAAAAGCGACGTAAGCTGCACAAATGTTCAGGGGAAGAAAATGGGAAACACACTATACATTCATTTGAAGGAACAAATAATGATAGAAGGCATTCCCGATTTGCACAATAAACACAGTCAGTTCATCTATGCAATCTAGGATCATAATCTAAATCCAATGTGTATAACTAACCAATGAATAGAGAGCAAATGGGAATTTACACCAGGGCATATGTGATAAGCATGTTGTGTATGCAAAATATACTCCAGAATTTTATTTAAGCGAGACCTATTGAGTATAAGAACATTAATCAACAGTAATAGCTAACTAAATATAAGCTCCTTTCACAATGTCTGCTGTCCTGAGTACAAAACCATGTAAACACATATTAAATATTAACTATCAAGCAAATTGGATGCTTGCATACTCAATAATGAATAATATCTTTTGCAAGTGTTTCATGAAAGGCAATAAACTAAATGAATGGGCGTCCCAACAATATGAAAAACAGCAAAATAAAAGCAAGCACCTGGACAAATTCAGAGAACAATTGGCCAAGACATCTTCTAGAATGTAAGTAAATTGTTTCATTTCAATATATACCAAGGGAACAAAATATTCTCTCGAAGCATATCCATCAAATAAATACAGCCAAAAGTCCCAACAACAATAGCACACCTGCAGTAGAGTCAGCAAGGAAGTACATTAGAAATGGTCAGCGACAATGAAATACCTTTTAATTTTAGCCCAACCTGCAAAACTTTAAATCACAGCAAGTAATTACGGTAAATAAATCTAATCTTCTAATTTGAAGCAAGAAAATCCTACATTTAGCATCTTGGTAACCATACATGAACATCTGTTGTAGCCTGAAGATAATTTATAAATAGGCATGTACCAGATCTCTCTGAAGTTGGTACTACATATAGTTGAGTATTAGCATCAACCAGGTGTAGGGACAGATTTGGATATTTGTGCAAGGATAATATCACAAATGAAAGTAGCAACTCTGTGATAAAATACTCCCATCAAAGTTTACATTTCAATCTGTTGATGATCAAGATTCACACGCTTCTTATCAAACATAACATTAAGTCGACAATTTTATATACATAAGTGCCATTCAATTAATTTGACATGATTGGCAAAACCAAAATAGGTAAAAAGAAAAGGCGAGAGTAAGTTGTACAGATTACAATCCACTTATATGCATCTTCCCACCCTCAGCACATAACAGGAATACCAAAGAAAAAAACCTGCCGTAATGCTCCAACACATGGATAATGGCACTCACTCGTTGGCTGCAGGACACCTGAACTCAAAATCCTACAGTTCGAGTATAAGCATCAACTGACTGCACGAAATACGGGCTTCTTTGACACAAGCAACATTTGTTCCATAGAATAAATTGACCAAAAAGACATGCATCAGTTGGATAGACATAGAGCTGACCCTTGAGCTGCACCGTCCCCATATAGTCTCGAGGCCGAAGTGTTCTAGTAGGCCATTTTCAAGATATCTATAAGTACACAACCAGTAGAATATTAAGGCACGTCAAACCATTCTATTTTCTTTTGCAGATAGTATGAATATCCAGGAGTTCAGCAAGTGGTGTTCATTAGTAGTAATCATGTACTCAGTTGACTATCAATCTGTATCCTAAATGTAATGCACCGCAAAAGGTATTAAGTTTGTTTTAGAAGTTGAATCAATCAGTTGGGCAAACTGATGCACTGACATGGACATAAAATTGTGCTCATGTTTTCTTATTGTTAGAAACTAGCTAATGCCTAAACCCACAGTCTGAACATTGATTTTTTTGGTTCAGATTAGCTTGGGAAGGCAAGCAGTACATATCAGATCGAAAAACCTACGTGGTGTGTTTGTGTGGTGAAAGTAAAACCTGTGGGACTGAATCTCTGTACTACTGAATTGAGAAATTGGAAGATGTGTAAGAGGAAAAGAGGGAGAAGACGCACATGATTCATCAGCTGCATCGTGAACCTCAACGGCCTCCTTGCGTCCGGCCTCACAGGCGCAGTCACCGGATCCGGCGCGTCCGGCCTCGCTGACCGCGGATCCGACGATTCATCGTCGGCTGGACCAAAAAGCCCAATCTTTGTTGATGGGAGCACGGCGAGCGGAGGCGACGACAGCGCCGCGAGGGAAGGTGGAGGGGAGCGAGTCGAGGGAGGGTGTAGCGGAGGCGGCGGTGACGCGAGTGGAGCTCGGCGGCGACCAGAGCGGAGAAAAGAGAGGGAGAGAGCAGCGAGGGAGCGCAGCCTCCGTGACGGCGGCGGCGTCGAAGGCCTCGGCCTCGATGGAACGCGCGGCGGGGTCGGCGTCGGCCGCCGGCACGGCGCCGTAGCGCTTGCAGAGGAGCGCGTCCCCGGCGAGGGTGTCCTACAGGCGCTGCAACACCGCGTCCCGCGTCCGCTGCGTCGCCCCGCCGTGCCGGATGTTTCTCCTCGGGAGAGGAAGATGGGTGGGGAAATGAGAGCAGTCTGCGATCTAGGGTTAGGGTTCAGTCTATATGTACGAAGGACCTATTTGGAAATGTCGTAAAACGCAGGGGCCTTTTTGCAAAAATGACGTGGGTACTGTTCAACACTGTAGATCTACAGTAGCACGATCGCTGAGAGGTCGCGAAACGGACTGTCTTTGATATAGTTAGTAATGGGTGGGGAAATGAGAGCAGTCTGCGATCTAGGGTTAGGGTTCAGTCTATATGTACGAAGGACCTATTTGGAAATGTCGTAAAAAGCAGGAGACTTTTTGCAAAAATGCCACGGGTACTGTTCAACACTGTAGATCTACAGTAGCACGATCGCTGAGAGGTCGCGAAACGGACTGTCTTTGATATAGTTAGTAATCTATACCAACGATGTTGCCTGGCACTCAACGGGAACATTTACAGCCCATCATGCTCATAGGGCGGTCAGCTCGCTCAGATCCAAGCTGCATGTTCGCAACACTTGGCTGATTTAGGCCGACTTGGCTACGATTAGTAAACTACCATAGAAACTTCCATGAAAATCAGAACTATAAGAGAACCACGAAAAATTTGATGGTCTACTCCGAAGAAGGACCGCGTCGGCCTGTATGTGTTCGTATGACATCTTACTCGAATATGCTGGTGGTGCTTTCTGGGTATTAATGTGTACCGTCTGGTCAACGCAGATGACTAATTTGATAATGACAGGTTTTCTGTCTCATATTGAACGATGCCGTGGTCACACGGGAACCGTAAACATGACATGAGTATAGACAGATGAACATAGGATCATCTTTTTCGTTTAGTTGTAGATTTTCATTAGAAATATAATGTATTGAATTTCTACATAATTTCTTATGCTCTAAAAAGTACTGCCTGATCGATGTGACTCGTCTTTTTCAAGGATTGTTATAAGTACACGCATAGACCTTTACATGCTTTATTTTCTAGAACTTTCTTACATTTAGAAAAAATATACATCACACCCAAAAGCATCTTTGTGCTCCTGGGTACACCTTGGAATTTCTGTGAAATGTCATTGATTTCATACAGGAGGACGCATGTCACACTTTTTTTTTTTTTTTGGACAGCTACGCATGTCACACTCATTTCTCAGGTTCGCGCCCATGCCCATCATTCATTTTGCATGGCAAAGAAAAAGCATGACACATTCTAATTAAATCGCACCAAGCAACAAAATGAAAACACTGTACTTGCCGTAGGGATCGGAGTATCTCCTTTTCTTTTAATCCAGATTATACTAAAAGCAACTAAACATACAGCTAAACATGTAAAAGTGATTCAATAAGGTGTGCATTTCGTAATTCACTGCAATATCAAATGTAGTCTAAATGCATAGACTATTCTTGTTTATTTGATATGGTATAAATAATCTTAAAGTGAATGTTTTCTAGCAAGGAGTGACTAATTAATCCTATGTCGACTTAGGAATAATTATTTCTTAGTAAACATTCATATATTTTTTACAACAAGGATCCGGAACTATCATAAAAGTTCACACCGGAAGTAAAAATCACTCCACACAAAATAAAATTACATCGAGATTTTTGGACACCAATTAGTACCGCCGCCAAAGCAAGCCGTCCCGCTCCTTTCCGGAGCCTCCAGATAGCCGTGATCGTATGATTTCCCTTCATCCCCAACGCCACCGGCAAGATCGTTGCCGACGTGGTGGATGAGGAAACGGGGAAACCTCATTCTTGTTTTGCACAATGTCGTCGTAGCGACCATATCATCGTTGTTTATTGACAAAACCCTGATTTTAAGGATCTAACTACGATGTCAATTGCAGGTCCGAGGTTTCCAGCCCCTCCCGTCGCCGGAGCGGCAAGCAGAGGAGGCGGGGACCGATCGATTGTCAGACGGTGTAGATGGGCAGTGGCTAGGATTTCTTCTCCCGTTTAGGCATTTTTTTTGTGTGGTCAGATTCTGGTGTGTTCAAATTGTTTTAGTAAAATTCATATCCAATCAAAAAAAAAATAGTTATTATCTCAGTTTTCACATTCTTAGTATCGACATAGAAATAGTTATTCCACTCTTAAGAAAATAATTGGGAGTTGCTCATATATCTGGTGTATTTGCTCGTTGTTTCTATAAAAAAATGGCCTCTCCAGATGAATACGATTGTACTACTCAAATAATTAACCAATGACATACCCAAATAGTACACGTTGGAATATTTTCCGTCTCATCACCGTAGGTGATCTGCGGGGAAGCGTAGCACTATCCATCTTTTTCTCGTGTACACACTCTCCCTGACTCCCAGTCTCTTGCAACCAGTTCCTTCCAACCAACTTAACTGCAGATGCATCCGCTCTTTCCATCTTGGCCTCAGTCCTCACTCCATGTCCGCATCTCTTGACTCTTCCTTGGCCGCTTCCACCCCCTATCATCATCATCGTCACTCTCATGAGAAGAATCATTTGGCTGCTCAAAGGTACGCGTGATCGATCAGCGGATCTCTCTGCCAATTTCTTGACTATTTGTGCTTGTCATCATGTCATGTTATTACTTGTCTTCCTCTTCACCATATGGAAGAACATATCCATGTCTTGATTAAGAAACACTGACAGCTATACTAGGAGCTGAATACCTCTGATACTCTTCTTGGGGTTGCACGGAGCAGTGATTAAGTAGGAGGGAAGAAGAGATACAGAGGCCGGCGATCCATGGAAATCGAGGAAGACGACTCCGGCGAGACGGTGCCGGTGACGGAGGTTCCCGGCGTGAGCACGGTGGCGATCGCGGTGAGCCGGAGTAGGAGCAGCAGGTACGCGCTCAAGTGGGCACTCGACAAGTTCGTGCCCGGAGGCCAGGTCCTCTTCCGGATCCTGCATGTCCGGCCGCCCATCACCATGGTGCCCACTCCAAGTACTGTTCTTTTTTCCTCCTCTGTCTCTCCGTTGCTGCATATTTCCTCTGAATTTGCAGTTCTTGGTGTCTGAACGAGAAGGAAAAAATGCAGTTCTACCAGTTTATGAAAAATATGCTTTTTTGTACAGAAAATATCAATGAGATATCTGCTCTCCATAACTTGAATAAAACCGCGATGAAGGAAGAGCCTGTGTTTATCTGCCAGTTCCAATCATTCAGCTAAGCCCAGTTGCACCATCTATGGACCTTTTTATGGTTACAGTGTCACACGTTAACACCCACCCGAGTACCAACTGCAGAGTACAGAGTTCGTTCCTTGTCGTACTGCATTATTAGGTTGATGAATATGAATTCTAGAGTCTTTGGTGTGCTAAGTGTAGGCAATATTTAATTAAAAGTGCACCTGCTGCTATTTGGTGAAAATTCAGAAAATACTGACATGCTCTTCTTCATCTTATGGCAGTGGGCAATTACATCCCAATCTCACAGGTGCGAGACGATGTAGCATCTGCATACAGGGAAGAGCTGGAATGGCAAGCAAGGAATATGTTGCTTCCATTCAAGAAGATGTGTGCTCAGAGACAGGTTAATCGGCTCGCGCAATTGTCTGATTTAGCATGCGACTTGCGGTCAATGCTGGTAGTGATATTTTTTACTGTATTTGACCAACAGGTGGAAGCTGAAGCTATTTTACTTGAATCTGACGATGTGCCTTCTGCTATAAGCGAAGAAATCGACAAATTTAATATCAGCAAATTGGTCTTAGGTTCTTCATCGAAAAGCATATTCCGACGGTATATTCTGATTGGTGATGTCTCAGTATATTAGTCTGGAAATATTAAACCTACTACACACAAAACTTTTTGGATGATATAGCTACCGTACTATGAAGAAATAGTCAGGAAAGCTTAAGCATTTGGTAGGATGATCAATGCTCGCTCATTTAATTCACCAGCTAACGACCAAACAGTGAAGGTCGCACTGCAACTACTGATTATGGAGAAATTCTGCAGAAATTGTAGGATGAGCAATTCTTAACCAAAAAACGCAGAGTACTGCAGGGATTGCACTAGCTACATGTTCCTTTACCATTGTCCAAAATTTTCTTTAATTATGTACTGAATGTAGTACAATATTTTAGTTGTGGTCCGGCTTAACTAGGATTATGCATTAAGAGACACTTTTATACGAAAATAGAACTAAACAAATTGTTTGCAATTATGAGAAGAAAACATTGCCTGCGATAATAATCGTGTGGTCAACATTGTTAACTATTTCAGGAAGCTCAAAGTAAGCAAGACTGCATCCAAAATCTCAGAATGCATTCCAAGCTTCTGTACAGCATACATCATCTCAAAAGGCAAACTGTCATTCGTGCACTCAGCTACATCTGATACACCCAAGTCTATATCTTCTTCAACTGTTTCTTCTCCTAGCTCCAGAAGCCTTTCCTCCAGTGCACGCTCAGGTAATACTCAAGTATGAAAAATATAATTAACTAGTTATAATTACCCTGTATTAATAAGTAGAATTACCAAACTTTCAGGAATATGATGTGTATTAATCTAATAAGATTCTGTCCACTGCAGAGTGGGTTCAGAAAAACGAAACGGAAAATGTGTCACTCCACCAGACTTCTCTGTCATCTCAGCATGATCATGCACTCGCATACGCAAACCAGTTTTCTAACAGGGGAGCTAGCTCTTCAGGCAGTGCTGGCAGCGAGATCTCTTACCAGGATGATACGACCCTGATAACAAATTCACACTCGATCACATCGGAAGCACAGTTCAGCAGTAGGAGCAGTAGTAATTCAATTCAAAATAGTTTTGGAAAAGATAGTTTCCCGGATAGCTCAGATCTGCAGGCAGTAGTTTCACAGAATGCAACAAGTCTGAAGCATTCGCATGACAAGGTATCAACTTCATCCTTCTAAATGAAAACAGTATTTCACTCTCTTCCATACAAAAAGTTCTTTTTTCCAATAATGAATAGTTCACTTCTGGTCGAGATGCACAAACAAAGTAAAATGTACTACTTGAAAGCTAGCATGTTTATCAACTTTTGTTGCCAAACAGGATGACCTGAAGCTTGAAATCGAGAACATAAAAGTCAAATTGCGACATCTTCAGAAGCTTCATGAAGTTGCTCAGAATGAATCGGGTGTCTCCCCTCAGAAAGTAATGTTTATTCCCCAACACAAACCAAAAGTGTGTAGTAACCTACAATGTGTTAACAGTTTCTTGCTGAATCTTTGCTGTTAGTTACAGAGCAACTTGGGAATTCAGCGCGTCCAGGATGAAAGTAAGCTTGGAGATATTGACCAAGAAATAGTGAGGACATTGGTAAGGCAAATGGAGAGAAAAGAACATGAAGTGACCAATAGAGAATCTCAACTCAGCCAAGGCTCCTCTAAAAGGGAAACAACACAGACTAATGGTAACCTGCAAGGTGCTGGTGAGAACAAAACAGGACAGAAAATTGTCGGAAAATGTTTTACTGAGTATAATAGGTACTCATGGGAGCAGATACAAGCCGCGACTTCATCGTTTTCGAGTGATCTTGTGATTGGGAAGGGAACATATGGAACAGTCTACAAGGCAACGTTTCAGCATACAGTTGCAGCAGTGAAAATTCTGAACTCCCTTCAAGGTTGTGGATGTCAGCAGTTGCAGCAGGAGGTACTATATTTTACTTGCCAACACACAAATTTTCCTTTTTAGCTGCTCATTAACCCAAGGGGTGATGTTCAACAACAAAATTGAGAAATTTTATGACACTTCCAAGTTAGGGGTATTTAACTAACAAAGCTGAGAATTATTAACACACTCCCAAGTTAATGAAAGCCATAACTTTTGGATAAACCAATGACGCATACCAGCTATTACCTCTTAATATCAAAGTTCATCGAAATGAAAAAGTACATAAAATTTTCAATAGAACTAACTCAATGGTAAATAAAGAAGACTGTAATTATGTTAATTAAATCTATCGTCTAGGCTCTACATCGAATGTGTGGTTCTTATTTTCCATTTGACTTCAAATCTCAAAAAAAAATAGTGAAAAAAGTACAGTTTTGATTTAGGATCCTTATGAACGTGCCCATCCATCGTGAAGAAATCTCGAAACAATATCAAAGTTCAATACGCTACAGTTTTATGTTAATCAATGCCCTTTTTGTTTGGCATGGTTATTTTTTCCTAATAGTTTTGCATGTGTTCTTATGTCATTTTTATTTTAGCAATAATATACAAGGCAAATGGAGCATTTTAAAAGATCTCATAGAAAATATATAATATAACATAAAACTTAACTTAAATATAGAAAACTATAATTCTAATTTAAAATATTTGGGCATTCCTAGTTAAATATAGTTCTTGCAAAACCCATTCAACCCGTTAAGAAAGAAATATAGTCTCTAACAACGATAATATGTGAGAGTATTTGTTGAATCTTTGATATGTTGAAAAGCGGTAATTAAATCCAATTAAGGCCTTTCATGTATTTCCTTGCGAAAACATGCCCTTGCCAACTCGCTATGTTTATCCTTGACCAAGGGATGGCTGAGATCAAGTATTCCTCCTCCACCTTAGAAGGTAACTGGAGCATCTCAAAACTGCTCAACAATTTATTTATTTTGAGGGTATCTGGGGATGCTCAACAAAATTATCTTGCAATAATGAATGGATTTCACCTACAAATAAATGCAAGGATTTCATCAAATAAGTTTAGCAAACATTAACTTGAACAGAAAATTTCAGTTTAGTCCTTTATAAATGGACTTACACCAGTAATTCAGCAGCATGTTTTCTCTGAAATGTTTAGCTATGCAACTACTGCTCATCTCATCTTGGTGCAGCTTGACGTGCTGGGCAAAATCCGGCACCCTCACCTGCTGCTTCTGCTGGGCGCGTGCCCGGAGCGCGGCTGCGTGGTGTACGAGCACATGGAGAACGGCAGCCTGGACGACATGCTCCACCACCGCCGGAACAACACGCCGCCGCTCGCCTGGTATGACCGCGTCCGGATCGCCTGGGAGGTGGCCACGGCCATCGCGTTCCTCCACAGTGCCAGGCCGGACCCCATCATCCATCGCGACCTCAAGCCGGCCAATATCCTGCTCGACCGAAACCTCGCCAGCAAGGTCGGCGACGTCGGCCTCTCGACGGCGCTGCTCCACCCAGCGGCCGGAGCCACAGGAGGAGGAGGCCCGTATCCGTCGTCGACAATGGTCAAGAACACGGCACCGGTGGGCACGTTCTGCTACATCGACCCAGAGTACCAGCGCACCGGCGCCGTGTCGGCCAAGTCCGATGTGTACGCGCTCGGCGTCGTGGTGCTGCAGCTGCTGACCGGGAGAACGTCGCCTCTGGGTCTCGCCCACGCCGTCGAGACCGCGCTGGAAGAAGGCGGCGGCACCTTCGAGGACATGCTGGATGATGCCGCGGGGAGTGGCCGCTGGAGGAGGCGCGGGAGCTGGCGGCGCTGGCGGTCCGGTGCGCCGAGATGCGGCGAAGGGACCGACCCGGGCTGCGCGAGCACGTCCTGCCGGCGCTGGACCGGATCAAGGACGTCGCTGCCAAGGCTGCTCGTCTTCTCCGATCAGTGCCTGGGGCAGCTCCGGGCCATTTCCTCTGCCCCATTCTTCAAGAGGTGATGGTGGATCCGGTTGTCGCCTCCGACGGGTACACGTACGACCGGAAGGCGATCGAGATGTGGCTGAGCATGAAGAACAAGTCGCCGATGACGAACCTGAGGTTGCAGAGCAGGAGTCTCATACCCAACCACTCGCTCCGGTCGGCAATCATGGATTGGAGGTCCAGGAGCAAATGATGGTGCCCATTTTGGTCATCTGAGACACACAATGTGGCAAATTTTATGGGGTTTTTCTTTGTTAGCACGATTTGGAGTTTTTGCTGGCCTGTTTTTCTTATTTTAGCTTTTCTGTAGAACTAGTCTTGAAAAACATAGATTTTTTTGTTGTGCAGCTATATCGAAATGTGAATAAAAAATATTTGAAATGACTCTCACCTACGACTTGCGTCGAACTAGTCTTGACAAATATACATTTTTTTTGTCGTGCAGCTATATGGTAATGTGAATAAAACCTGGCTCCTAAGCTCATAGTGCTCTGCTTTCTTTTTTTAGTACAAATTAAATATTGATGCATGCTTTTTTACCAATGGTAGAGGAGCTTTTGGTGCTGTCATTAGAAATAATAAGGGGAGGCGATCGCTGGTTCTGGGGATGTTCTTACAAATTTACAAGACGCGGCAACAGCGGAGGCGATGGCTATGAAGAATGGTTTAATATTGCTTGAAAATCTGGGATGTGTTCCGGTTACTGTCGAAACTGATTCAACCGGGCTTGCTGATGCTATGAATGGAGTTGCTGAGATATGGAGTCCACATGCGGCTATTATCCTAGATTGCGTCAACATTGCAAATAGAATTGGTCAAATAAAGTTTCAGCATTGTCCTCGTGAAGCTAATATAGTGGCACATAGAATAGCTAGGTTTGTGTTTGAGTCTGATGCTCCTGTAGTTTGGGATGATGACCCTCCTAGCTTTATCATTTCGGATGTAATAAACGATGTATCTATGTTTGTTTGAGGCGGCAAGTTTCAGACGCGCTCTTTTCCTTCCATGGTACCTAATGGGACTGGAAGGTTTTTAATGAGCCGGCTTGCTGACCTAATATATGGTGGTTGAAAATTCAAAAAAAAAAAAGAACTCATAGAGCTACGTTCAATGATTTTTGGTAAGGTGTGTATTTTGTGGAATGACATCAAGTCTGTTCACAAATAGCACAAGCATTTAGAATTCGACGTTTATGAAAGACGGCAACATGTTAAAGGGACATTTGCACTAATATTTTTTAGCTTTCAGCTTCGACTAACACCTCATGTCGTGTCTCTTTTGCCAATGGCCCCAGTCTCTAGCAAAACCCACAATACTATTTAGGGGTTAATTAGTTCAGTATTTTGGTTAATTAGTTCAGTAATTTGGTTAATTAGGTTAGAGAAACATCAAACTAATTAGTTTACGAACTCTGGAAGATCAAACTTAGTTTACAAACACTGCTACGTGATTAAAATTCAAACAAACTTCAGATATTTTGCCCTGCGTGCAAACTTGCAGCTTTATGTTCTTCTCTCTGTTATTTATGCAGCCTAATACCATTTGATTACAGATAAACTGAAAGCCAAAAATGGGCATGACTGAGCTAACCGGACGTGCCATCCCACGACCACTCGTCCAGCTCCCTACATCACCTCCATGACCAAATGATCTGGTGCAATCCCACAATATGAACACGGCAGCCTAACAACTAGCTAAACCGAAGGAAGAAAAGATCATGGCACAAACAACCTCATGCACATGCCGTATTATTTGCTAAAAGAAAACTAAGCTAAGCTAGGTGTAGGCATCAGGATTATCAGATGCAACACAGATTTACATGCGTAGCTTTAATTTTAGTCACAACCATGGAGGTAGGAAGATAAGTAAAAAAAAATATTTGGCAAGATAATATTACTAGTCAAACTCTTCAAACCTCCACAGGGCCAGCTTCCGAAAGGTTTGGAGAGAGCAATTAAGAGACTTGCTTCACAGTCTGGGCAAGGTTTCACGGAGTTTAGAAACGAAGTCCATTTCATTGCCCAGCTCCAGAACACAAATTTGATTAGGTTGTTGGGATGTTTTTAGATAAAGAATGTATATTAATATCGCGGAGATACAAATTTACACCCAGCCTCTGCAAGGTTGTTGGGATGTTGCTTGCAGGGAGAGGAGAAAATATTGATCTACGAGTATTTGGCAAATAAAAGCTTGGACTTCTTTATCTTCGGTATACTCCTTGCAGCCTACTGTTACAAATTAAGGTTATTTCTGGCCGCCAATACATAAATTGTTAACTAATGTGCAGATGAAACTAAAAGAACTTTATTAAAATGCATTAAAAGGAAAGCGATTATCGAAGGGATAGCACAAGGACTTCTATATTTTCATAAAAATTCTCGTTTGCGTGCATACATAGAGATCTTACGGCAAGCAAAAACATTCTTTTGGACAGTGAAATGAATCCTAAAATATCAGATTTTGGGCTTGCAAAAATATTCTGCTCTAATGATACTGAAGGGAACACAAAAAAGGATTGCTGGGACATAGTAAACACTTCTTACAAATTAGTCTAAACTACACAAGTCAGCTAAATACAAAAATTTGATGAAAACTATTTTTCCCTTAAATGTTTAGTGTCCCGAGTATGCTTCAGAGGGTCCCTTCTCAATCAAATCTGATATATTCAGCGTTGGTGTCCTAATTCTTGAGATCATCGATGGAAAACGAAACTCATGTTTCCATCAATTTGGGGACTTCTTTAACCTTCTAGGGTATGTAAGTATTTTCTGTATACATCATGTAAATTTACTTCGATTATCTAATACTAGCAAAATGCCCGTGCGTTGCAACGGGTATAAAATAAATCAGTATGTCATCACAAACTTAAAAAAACAATATATAATTACTACGAGCCAACCATCTTAGGTTTAACTTTGATTCCACATTTATATCATTTGAATTTTGTTAAAATTTCACTTCATATTTTGTTCATTTACTTTGCACTATATGGTGCATCCACTAAATTTGTCGCCAGTGCATTCTAATCATCAGGCAGATTTTCCATTTCGCCTCAACTAAGATTTTCCATTTCTAGGATAGTTGTAATAACTGCAAAAATTGCGTACAGATGATTCAAAGGACAAGCTCAGTTGTGCGTGTAGTCCTCCATTTGAGCGGACCTTTCACTCTTTCAGGGACAACACCGTCAGAATCTGAGAAATAGTCATGCAGACCTGCAATTTGTATTAGCAAAACAGACCAGAAGCAGGCACCAAACTGAAGCACAGTGATCATAGGCTCTAGCAAGCATGGTAGAACTGAGTACAGTGTATAATACGATGATCTTGATAGGAACCCCTCGCGACAGAGCTCGCGCAGGGCACCCTCGCCGCCGCCACCTGATCTCCCATCTCCGGCGACCTCTGGCCCAGCCAACCACAGATCCGGAAAGCCACCGGCGTCCTCTCTCCGTCCAGCCGGAAGGCCAGCTTCGTCGTCGCCGTCCATCCCGTGGAGGAGCTCGATTCGGGCACACCAACTCTCCCGCTCCCGCTCCCGTGCGGCCGCGTCGGGCCGCACCAGGGCGCCCCTGCCAGCTCAAGCAATCCCCTATGCGCCTCTCCTCCTTCCCGGGCTACGCGGCTGCGGCGGGACTCTCGGTCACCGTTCCCTGGCGCGGGGTCGGCGCCTCCTCTGCTGCTTCAAGCGGTGAAGTCGTGGGGATGGGATCGATGACTGTCTTGTTCGGACGAAGAGGTAGGGGTGAAAATGCAAAATAACCCACGGCGGTGTAACACACCGTCACCATCAGCTTCCCACGGCGGCGACTCGCCGTTGCCGATGCCCGGCGACGGTGGCCGGACACGAGCACCCACGGCAAGCTAGCCTCATATCCCAGGGAGCAAGTAGAGGAACAATCGATCGATACAAGCCTGAACTATACGTGCATGGCTAGTGTTCAAAGTGCATATGGAGACATGCATGCCCCATGTATGCGGACGTACAGGTTTCTGCTACTAGTCCCGGCGTTGGCGTACAGGTAGCAGGGAACCCGGCGTGCCGACTCAGCTCGGCATACAAGTTTAGCTCGGCGTCGCCCTACAGCAGCAACTCGACGTGATGTACAGGCACAAGCCCAGACGGCGTACAGCCGCAACCCGGCCATGGCGTTCAGCTCGGCGGATTCGGTGCAGTTCCGCAGCCTGACGTACAGGAGCAGTTCGGCATCCAGGAGTACGTACATGGACGGCTCGTTCCAGAAGCATACCCGGCATCTTCGACAGCGTCCACCATCCAGTGACACCCAACACCACTATTCCAGGCCCATGAGACGGCGTCCCCGACTAAGACGAGACTGCCGTGAACTCGGCGTCCGTCCAAGATGAGGCGTCAACCATGCCGGCCACACCGACTTGAGCGACAGTTGGATTTATACCGATGTCGGTCTCCTAACCACATACTCCCGCGAAGACTTACCCGTTTCACACCCCGACGAAGCTGCTAATCGTTTAGAAGTCCTAGTTAACGGACTGCATCATGCCACTTCAACAACAACAACTTTCCGCCGCTCAAGACCGACGAGGTGCGACGGCGAGGGAGGGCGAGGCCGATAAAAGGCCACGCCTTTAGCGGCGCGTGTACCGACGAGGACACGGGCTCTGCCCGCTTCCCACACACACCACACCATCATGCATGCAGTACGTGAAGCGAAGACGACGAAGACGACCACACAGCTTAATCGGAGGTGTCTCGCGGTGTAACCCGCGGGAGTAATTAAGCGGGAGCCTTCAGAGGCCCCGTGAACCAGGAGACCGCAGTCGCCATAATCAGGCTGGCCGCACGGCCACGGAGCGCACATTGTAAAGGGATCATGTACTTTTGTTTCTCCATTGAGAGATTAATAAAATGCAAGTTTCCCTATATTTTTACTTGTGTACTTAGAGCAAATTAGCCGATACTAGTAGCTTTCAAACTAAGAAAAACAGACACATAGCTTGTCTAGCAAAGAAAAGCAGATGTCAAGTACTTTGAATTTGTTTCTCTTTGGAGCCATCAAATCATGCCGGCCGTGATCACTAGTTAATTAGGTCAGCTCTCCCTCTTCCAGCTGATCGACTTCACAAGTTGGTGTGGCTTGTGACGATGAACTGAAAAGCAGGAAGCAAGCCAAGCCAGGGCAGCTTTGGTTAAACTTTGATGGCCGAGGATCGCGTAGAGATACAACTGTCGGTCCAAAAACAACTTGCCCCGGGTCCGACATGCTCTAATCATAGTCTAATGACGATCCGATCCCCTAATGATCTCGCCGTGACTTTAGTCCGTCACTTTGTCTGCGGAGCGATTAGCTTTTGATTAAAGTTTTCGTGAGGCGCATGTGTGTGTGCAGGCTCGTAAACCTGTGCACGGTTGTCTGAAAACTATACTCGTATGATGGCGAAATGTGGCATGTGGGTCGTCCTTCTGTTAAACAACTTGCAAGATGTTAGGTCAGTTTCAAACACACCATGAGAAGAAGGGGGTATTAGATTGATGCACTAGCCAATTATCCCAAAAGTCCGAACTGATGGGAAAGGGCTGTGCAATGTATATATTATATTCTGACAGGAGGAAAAATCGTTCTTTTCCAATCATTTTGCTCCATTTTCTGTTGAGTTAAACGCCAACAAAGATACAAAAATGAGATCGGGTGCGTGCAAGTACGCGTTAACCTCAACCCTGCCTTTTCTGAATGCAAAAACTAATGAATGAAAGAGAAGGACATGGCTCCAAATAATACTCTTGTTGGAGAAGAACCGTGAAAAGAGAAGTGAAAGATTTCATTATTTGCATCCATCAATCATCAATTAGTAGCAGCAGTAGTACAAATCAATCAAGCTGTTAATCCACCAACCGGCAGGGGTTTGGTGGATCGGTACACGCCGTCCAAGAAAAAGCAGACAGCCATTCTTCGCTTTGCTTTCTGTTTTTTGTTCATCGGTCGATTCAGAAAGAAGTAAAAACTCAAACCGAATTAACCAAAACCAAATCATCGATCACTAGTGGTATAGCAGTAACTAATTACCCAAACCAAAACAAATCTCCTGGTGGTGGCGGCGATCGGTCAGTTAATGGATTTAATTAATTGACCGGATCGCTGAAATCTCCTAATATAATCACTTGGATCCCGCGGGCGGGCGTGCAGCGGCGGCGGCGAGATCTCTCAGAAGAGTTCTCTGGTGACAAGCGGCTGCGCGGCGCCGTTCCACGTGCCCTGTTGCCTGGTCGACCGGTCTCCGGCGGCGGAGGCGGCCGGGAAGAACTGGCAGTGGCTGGGCAGGACGTTGGCGTTAGATTTGGGGTGGCATTGCTGCTGCTGGTGGTGGAGGTTAGGCTGATGTTGCTGCGTCTGCGGCGTGGCCGGTGATCCCGAGGCGGTGGCGGCGACGCGGCGGCAGGAGGGGCACATGGTGAGCGTGGCGGCGGGGGAGGCCTGCTGGTGGGCCGCGGAGGAGGGCGCGGCCTTGAGCGCCCTGAGCTCGGCGACCTCCTTCTCGAGGCGCTTGTTCTGGTCGGCGAGCTGCTCGCACCAGCGCTTCATGTACTCGCAGTCCACCTCCGTCTGCTTGAGCTTGGTCCGGGCCCGGCGGTTCTGGAACCACACCTCCACCTGGCGCGGCCGCAGCCCCAGCCGGTTCGCCAGCGCCGTCTTTTGCTTCTGCGAGAGGGAAAAAACGCCGATCAGCTAATGCGATCGATCGCCATGGACGGACGAACAGGTGGAGCGATCGATCCACGGAGGAGGATGGAGGAGATGGGACTTACGGGGTTGAGCGTGCTGTGCGTCTTGAAGCACTCCTCGAGGACGGCGGCCTGGTCCTTGGAGAGCCTCAGCTTCTTGCGCCCCCCGGCGCCGTCCCCGCCGTCGTCGTCCTCGTCGCTGGCGGCCCCAGCGCCGCGGGACACGCCGGAGCCGGTGCGCTCCAGGCCCCTCTTGGTGCCGCTGACGCCGCTCTCGGGCGACGTGGACGTCCGCCCCGGCTCCTGCTGCGGGTACGCGGCACCGGCGGCGCCGACGACGGAGCTGAGCGCGGCGTTCCAGTGGGAGGCCGGGGCGGAGGAGGCGGTGGTGGTGGAGGAGGTGAGGCTGCCCTGCGACGCCAGCCCGAGGCCGAGGCCCAGGTCCAGGCCGAGACCGCCCGCGCTGCGTGGCATCATGGTATCTATCCCCGATCCGATCTGAGAGCTCTGAGAAGGAATGATCGATGGGTGGTGCTCGTCGTGCTCGGTGGTGGCGATGTGATGATCTGGTTGTGGTCTGGGCATGCGGCGGCGGGGGGAGTGGGGTTATAAATAGGAGGAGGCAAGGGAGGGAGCAAATGATGAGCTGTCCGATGCGGAGGTGGATCTCCTCTCCCTCCTCGCAGTGCAGTGGTGGCAGCATTCAATTATTCATTGTCGAGATCGAGAAAAATAATCCTAGCATTGATCAGTTTCTTTCGTTGCTCCCGCGCCACTCGCTGGTCTCATCATAGCGCGCGGCCAGCCATGTGTGCGTGCATGCTCGATCTCGATTGACCCGGTCGGTCCGGCTCCCCCTCTCGGCTCACTCCAGGCCGAGCCGAGCCGAGCCACTATGTTCTATCCTTGGGCTCAGCTAGTATTTTTTACTAAATGCCCCTTAATCGGACATAAAGCTAATTATGACCCTTCCCAAAACTTTCGCTCGGATATGGTCATCGGGCGCCAAAAGTTATATGTTAAGACTTTACAAAAAAGTTAGAGGTTCTGAAAATGTCAGAAACATCATACATGTTGGCATATCCGGAGGCTGAGAAACGCGAAAAATTCTAAATCATTTTGGTAAAGCCAAATGATATGGCTTTCATCATGAGTAAAGCCAAATAATATGGCTTAGATGATCTCAGAATCTCAGAGTACGCCAACTGATATGACGTTTGTACGCGAGAAAAGCCATATCAAACGATTTTACCAAAATGACTTAGAATTTTTCGCTTTTCTCAGCCTCCGGATACGCCAATCCGTATGGTGTTTTCTGACATTTTCAGAGCTAACTTTTTTGCAAAGCCTTAGCATATGACATTTCAGAAAAGGGCCATATCTGAGCGAAAGTTTTGGGAAGGGCCATAATTAGCTTAATGTCCGATTAAGGGTCATTTAGTGAAAAAGATACGATCAACTACTTGCCATGTGGGCGTGCGACTGCATGGCTAATAGGTGAGCGTGCATTGCCTTGGGACTAGGCCTGTAAGTGGAAGCGGCAGCCCACGGCGCCGCTATGCCGCCCCACTTTATTTTGCTAGTGGATAGCCACGGCATTAAAGAAAAAATTCACGGGCCTAGCGGCCTGCCAGATACTGCCGTCGAGCCCCCGTCTCCGCACCGCACATGAACCCTGCTCTGCTCTGCCCTTTTCCTGCTCAGCTTCTCGTGTGCCGCCGCCTCTAAACCATGGCGGCGGTATGGCGGCGCTCTACCGCCGCCTCTCCCAGCCCCAATCCCACCTTCTCCCTCACGCCTCAGGCCAGCCCGCCCTCGCCTCCCCGCTGCTGCTCACTCCATCCCGCCACTTGGCCTTCTCCTCCGCCGAGGAGGCCACGGCCGAGCGCCGCCTGCGCATCGAGCCGCCGCTGCACGCGTTCCTCCACAACCGCGTAAGGCCCTCGTCCGCTCCGGTGACCTCGACGGCGCCGCGCTCGCCTCCCACGCTGCCGTCTCCTCGCGCGTCCGCCCCACCATCTTCACCTGCAACGCCGTCGCCGCCTCCATGGTCCGCACCGCACGCCACGATGACGCCGTCGCGCTCTTCGAATTCTTGGTCCGCGGCGTCCATGGAGATGTGGCGCAAGTCGAGGAAGGTGTTCCTGCCGTGCCTCGTGGAGCGTTACGCCAAGGAGGCCGGCCTCCCCGTCGGCGACGGCATCCTCGCGTGGGCGCGCGACAACGTGGACGGCCGGGCCGTGCAGGACGCCATCCAGCGGTGCGCCGCCGCCGCCCCCGGAGGGCGGCGCAGGGCGTCTCACCATTAGATGGATAGAAGTGGGGAGAGTGGACGCCGCTTTGTATTTGCGTAATTATGTGGGGAGAAGTGGCAGGTCCGTTACTTTAATTGGCGCATGTGGAGCGGCTGGTGGGCAGCCGTGACCTTCCCCACTTACAGCCTGACTTGGGACTCGGATGCGGGTGCGACAAGGTTCGTGCGTTCGCCTGTCTTCCTTGGAGCTTTGCTTGATCACTCTAGACAGTGTTACATATGATGCTTAATTACGGAACTAAACAAACTGTTCCTAGCTAGCTAGCTAGCTAGTATGTGCATTGCACGTTAACCTGTTGCGGAACCGAACCGGCCCCCTCTTTTCTGCTCTGCCGTCGACATAGCTACGCCTCTCTTCGCTATCCTATAGGTCATTGACATATATTCTAGAGAAATCGAGAAGAAAATGTGGATTATTGGCGAAAAGCTAGTTATCTCTTTTAAAATTAAAACTATATTTGCAAGTTTTAGAAAAAAATCAAAAAAATGTCGATACAGTCATCCACCTCCTTTGATGGCCCTGGTAAGGCATAGATGTTCCTTGAGAGCACACACTATAGGAGCTACATAACTGTCCAATCTTGCCTGATTAACATTGATCCACATGCATCCGTTAAAAATTACATGTCATTCCTGCAACTCCAGAGCCTCCTCGAGACATCAGAATCGCATGTACTGAAAGAAACAACAGTTTTATGATTCAACTACTGCTTAGCAACACACGGCTAAAGTTAGCAACAACTAGACATAAAACTAACAAAATTTGACAAGATATATCTAGCCCCACCACATCAAAAGGAAAAGTGATGTCCAGATTCAAGGTCTATGCAAAATCACATATTCTAGAGTTTTTTTTTCATATTTCTCTTGCCAAAATTGTCTCTAGTCAATTAGTCATTATTTTGTTTGAGCCATCAACCACAGAAAAATGTAATTACTGGGGGAGCACTAATAATTTCTAGGTTATTCTCACATAATCCAAAGTAACATCCCTCAAGTTAACTATTCTATACAAGTAGCTAGCGGAATAGACACCTTTAGATTCATATCCCAAATAGGCTTACCTTTTCCGTGTGTATAAATAATGTCCTAGGCAATGGCATCCATAACATGCAATTGTTGCATAATTTTGGGATTAAAATCCCACAAAATGCATCTAATTAGGTTTGAATACACACATCCACCACACTCTAACCAGTCTCATTTGATAATAAATGTACCGAAATTGAATTACTAAAGGAGGAGACCCAAACCACCAACCTTCCCAAAACCTGGCTCTTCTGGCATTTCCTATTTTCCACATAGCCATTTCATAGCCCTAGATGACTATGTTACTCCTTTCCAAAAGAAGCAATCATGATTTCTTTGCTACAAATAATGTTGGGGCTTTCCATGACATTTGGCTTTCACTACTTGTCTCTACCTTTTGAACCGGGATCCCATGAGATAGATATTGATATCTTACAAATTAGGGATTCCTAGACCCTCCATATTACTTCTTCATACGCATTGATTGTCAATTGGTCAAATGTATTTTGTGGTGAGCCTTCCAATTACAATTTAATGTCTGTGTATTTTTTTGAAAGATCCAGCAATTGTTGGCTTTCGACGTATTAGCAGAGGGAAACCGTACACAATCGTACACAGGTGTCGCCCCGGGTGAAATTACGTCCGGAGGCGAGCAGAAAAAAGAAAAAAAAAGGAAAAACATAGGGCGACGAGCCAGCCACCCTCGTGACTCTTTCGGCACCCCTGCAATGCAGAACCACGACCTTGCCTCATAGAGCCATGGTCGCCACGCTTCCTGAGGCTGCCGCCTCGGCGTACGTCCACCGTCCGGGGCCGCCGCCCCGGCATCCACTGCCCAGACTCCCGAGCCACCACACGACCGCCGCAAGACCGACGCACCGCGAGAGATAAGGCGCTCCAAGGCGGTGCCTCGAAGAAGGTAACGACGTGCTCGTCGCCGCCGCCACTCTAGAGGAGTTTAGGTTTGTGTATGAAGAAGGGCAATTGCCCACTTAGAAAGTCTAAAGAATGACAACAAATAAATGGGAATTCTAGCAGAGACAAGAACTGATCAATGTGCTTCTACAACTACAAGGAAGCAAGGTCCTCTCCAACTATGTATCCTGCTAAGCAAACTATCGGTACGAAATGTTAGACCCACACTGAGTGAGTGATGATCATGTTTTAACAAGAAAAAGCTGTGAACTTGTAGAACTCTAGGGAGAGAGATTGGGGAAGCCTCACACGTATAAGGACGTGGGGTTCCAGTTTATATAAGGGCTCAAAGGCCAATTAGGGTTAGGGTTACAAAGTTGTTACATGCCTAAGTATATACGCTACATACGCTAACCCCCCCCCCCCCCCCCCCCCCCCCCCCCCGCAGTCGCAGCGGGAGGCTTCCGAACGCAAAGACTGGATCTGAAGTCGAGAAATAGTTGGTTCGGCAGCCCTTTAGTCATGACATCCGCGAACTGAAGTGCAGAGGGGACATGTAGAACACGAACTTCACCAATCGAGACCCTCTCGCGGACAAAATGAATGTCGATCTCGATATGCTTGGTACGTTTGTGCTGAACCGGGTTGGAGGACATGTAGATGGCAGACACGTTGTCGCAGTACACAAGTGTTGCCGATCGTAGAGGATGATGCAGCTCCTGAAGCAACTGTCGTAACCAGCAGCACTCGGCAACAGCATGGGCAACAGCACGATACTCAGCCTCCGCACTGGAGCGCGAGACAGTGGTCTGACGCTTGGAGGACCAGGAAATGAGACTATCACCATAGTAGACGCAGAAACCAGACGTCGATCGGCGAGAGTCAGGACAGCCAGCCCAATCGGCATCAGAGTAGGCTGTAAGGGTGGTGGAAGCAGACACACGGAGATGCAGACCGAACTCCATGGTACCACGGACATAGCGGAGAACACGCTTCACGAGAGCAAGATGTGGCGTGCGAGGGGCATGCATGTGCAAACATATCTGTGCACAGCATATGAGATGTCCGGCCGTGTCAGAGTAAGGTACTGTAGGGCTCCAGCAAGACTTCTGTACTCGGTTGCATCAGGCAGAAGCTCACCATCTGTGTCGGATAGCTTGCATGAGTGTCAATAGGGGTGACCACCGAATGGCAATCTGCCATGCCAGCACGCTGAAGGAGATCGGCGGCATACTGCCGCTGGGAGAGGAACAGTCCAGCTGAGGACCGGCTAACCGCAATCCCAAGGAAGAAGTGCAGGTCGTCGAGGTCTGTCATGGCGAACTCACTGTGAAGGTGGTCGAGAGACGCTGCAGAAACCCAGTTGAGGAAGCCGTGACGATGATGTCGTCAACATACAGCAGCAAATAGGCCATGTCTTGTCCAGATTTGAGAACAAACAGAGAAGTGTCGGTGGCGGAAGCAACAAAACCCAAACGAGCAATATAGGTAGCAAATCTGTGGTACCATGCGCGCGGTGCTTGCTTCAGGCCATAGAGGGACTTGTGAAGACGACAGACATGATCAGGATTGCGAGCATCAACAAACCCAGGCGGCTGCTGACAGTAGACAACCTCATCCAGGTTTCCATTGAGAAATGCATTCTTCACGTCGAGCTGTTTAATAGGCCAAGCGTGAGAAACCGCTAAGGTGAGCACAAGGCGAATTGTGGCAGGCTTGACCACCGGACTGAAAGTTTCATCATAGTCGATGCCGGGACGTTGAGAATAACCACGAACAACCCACCGAGCTTTGTAGCGAGCCAAGGTACCATCGGAGTGGAATTTCTGACGAAAAATCCATTTGCCGGAGACGACATTTGCGCGAGCAGGACGAGGGACAAGAGACCAAGTGTTGTTGTCCATAAGAGCCTTGTATTCGTCGGCCATGGCCGAGCGCCAACGGGGATCTTGCATAGCCTGCCGGTATGTCGTAGGAACAGGAGCTACCTCGGTTGTTGTGGCAGAGAGGTTAAGCCGCTCAACGGGCCGAACCTTGCGCCCAGAACGCGTAGAGACGGGAGGCGTCGGGACAGCAGCACGGGTGCGCGGCACGGCAGGATTTCTGGAGTTTCCTGTCGTGGCAGTAGAGCGTGGTCGGGGAGGCGCAGCCGTAGTGCTGTCGTGGCAGCATCGTCCGCGGTAGACGCAGTAGGAGCCGTGGCAGCCTCGGCAGGATTTCCTGCCGTGACAGCCTCTGCAGAATGTCCTGCCGCCGTAGATGCAGCAGGGGTGGCTAGTGGCGAGGCCACCAGCGTGTCTCGACCACCTGATTTTCCTGTAGGTCGGTGAAGAGGAAATCAAGGCGGCGGGGCGACGGTGTCGATGACGATGGTGATCCTGTTGTTAGCTGAAACGGGAACACAGACTCATCGAAAATAACATGGCGTGAGATGATGATCTTCCCGGAGGAAGGATCGTAGCAGCGATAACCACGATGGTTTGAGGGATAACCAAGGAAAACACAAGGGATGGAGCGAGGGCTGAGCTTGTGTTGAGCCGTGGACGCAACATTGGGGTAACAAAGACACCCAAAAACCCGGAGAATGTCGTATGGAGGTACAACACCATGGAGACGGGTGTAGGGCACGATGGAAGAAATTGCTTTACACGGCCTACGATTTAGGAGATAGGTGGCAGTGCTTAAGGCTTCGGCCCATAGGGTTTCGGGAAGGTGTGCGTGAAACATAAGGGTGCGCATCGTGTCATTGACAGTGCGGATAGCACGCTCGGCCTTGCCGTTTTGCTGAGACGTGTATGGGCAAGAGAGGCGGAGGTGGGTGCCATGGGTAGCGAGGAGTTCATTAACAGTGTTGTTGAGAAATTCGGTGCCGTTGTCTGTTTGGATGGATCGGATGGTTTTACCAAACTGGGTGCGTGCATACATGAAGAAATTTTCGAGTGTACGGGCAGTGCAAGATTTCTGACGTAAAGGAAAACACCAATAGTAATGCGAATAGTCATCAACAATTACAAGGTAATAACGATAACCAGAGGTACTAATTATAGGTGATGTCCACAAATCACAGTGTATCAAATCGAAAACAGCACTAGACACGGAATTTGACGAACTAAACGGCAATCGGACATGTTTACCAAGCTGACAAGCATGACAAACAGAGGAACGATGCACTTTATTACACTTGATGAAAGAAAAACGCTGGAGAGACGACATGGCATCGTGGCCAGGGTGACCAAGGCGTTGGTGCCATAGATCAGCGCTGGCAGTGGCGACGAAAGCAGTATCCCGGCATGTGGACGTGGTGCCGGGAAAGGTGTAGAGATCTTCCTCACTATTGCAGCGAAGAATCACGCGACGGGTCTTCAGGTCCTTCACAGAAAAACCAAAGGCGTCAAACTCAATAGAACACCGATTATCACGAGTGAATTTTCGAATTGAAAGAAGGTTGCGAATAAGGTGTGGGACAAGAAGAACTTGGTTAAGTTTAAACGAGTGGCCACTAGTGGTGTTGAGAGAAGTATGACCAGAAGCAGAAATAGGGATGCTGTGTCCGTTGCCGACCGTGACATGATGAGGACGAGAAAGAGATAGGAGTGTGATGTTACCCTCATTGTTGGTCATGTGGGAGGAGGCGCCGCTGTCCATGACCCAGCCCCCTTGCTGAAGGGCTAGATTGTTCATCGCGGCGATCAGGCGCCGCTGTTCCAGGATGGCGAGGTGGTCGATGGCGCGGTGGTCTGGTACACGGGCGCGCAGTAGTGTTGTAGGCCTGGGGACGGGGTCCGAGGATGCTGGTAGGCGACGGAGCACGCCACTGTCCGCGCCCGGCGAGAAACAGACCCAGGGCCCGGAGGGAGCAGGACCACGGTTCTGGTTGTTGGAGTAGCCACCGTTGCGGCCAGTGGTCTTGTTCTTTGGCTTGTACGCCGGTTTCGGCTTGCCGGAGGACGAGGAGGCACCGTAGCACGCTGTGGCAGAGCAGGCCGTGCCGGTACAGGGTGGCGGGGCCGCTGGGGTCTGAACGACCAGGGCAGTAGAGGCGGCATTGGCAGCAGCGTTGGTCTGCTGCATCTCCTCCATGAGGAGCATGCTGCGAGCTCGGAGGAAGGAGGGCAGCGGTGAAGTCATGGAGATCACCGTGGCAGCCGCAGCGTACTGCTTCCCGAGACCGCGCAAAGTGTTGAGGACGAGCGCACGGTCCGAGACAGGGGAGTCATTGTCGGCGAGGGCGTCGGCCAGCTGCTTCTGCCGGCGACAGTACGCGGTGATGGAGAGGGCACCTTGCACGAGCTGGCGAAAATCGTTGTCGAGGTAGATCGCTTTGCTCTCTTTGTTGGCGGAGAAGAGCTCGAGCGCGGCAGCCACAGCTCGCGTGCCGTCTGATCACGCGCCAAGATCATGTCGGCGACGTCCTCGTCGATCCCAGCGTGAAGGACGTTCAAGACAGTGTAGTCCGCCGTGGACCAGGCAGCGTCGGTGGGGGCGGCGGCGGTGGTGCCGTCGATGTGGCCAAGAAGACCGGCGCGACCGAGAGAAGCCTGCATGTAGATCGACCACTTCGTGTAGTTTGCGGCATCGAAGGAGAGGACGACAGGGGCGACCTGGCGGGGGGCGCCGCCGGGGAGAGGCGCGCGGAGGAGACAGGGACGAGGGCACCGGAGGAAGACATCGTGGGCAGCGGAGTTGGAGGCGGCGGGAGCTAGGGTTTAGATGCGTTTTTAGGCTGATACCATGTAGAACTCTAGGGAGAGCGATTGGGGAAGCCTCACACGTATAAGGACGTGGGGTTCCAGTTTATATAAGGGCTCAAAGGCCAATTAGGGTTAGGGTTACAAAGTTGTTACATGCCTAAGTATATACGCTAACAATCCTAAATACATACGCTAACAGAACTCAATTGTGCGGATGCACCAGACACATCTTTTGATCGTTATACACTTGTTCCATATGTACCAAAACCAACAACGGATGTGCTTGTGGCCTAGTGACAATAGCGTGGTGCGTGTGTGTATCCCTTGGATTGTCGGAAAAATAATAATACCACACAGAGCATGGCCTTTTCTATGTATGTTCAAGTGAGATTCAGACTGATTCCGCAGCTGGCCAGGATCGGGCCGGACAAGATCCTTGTATAGGAGGGGCGCCTTGTTATCCCCTACAGGTATGTTGGATTTTACTGCTGATCGACCAGTTCAAGCATATGGATCCTCCATCGCCATCACAGCTCAAAAACTATGAGACCGATTGATCTGGCCAAGAACGGCCAACGAATGGTTCTCGCCGATCGCAGCAACGCCGATTCCTAGGAGCGAAACCCGGCCGCGAGCAAGCATTTGCATGGACTCATGCATGCGTACGTGGTGTATACGCCATCGATTATTCTGGAAGATGAGGAAGAAGAGGTCAATGCGCCAATGAAACTCGCGTCGGGATTCCTGGGGCGGTAGCCTGTCCGTGTTCCCTGCCAAAGCAACTGTTCTTGTAGCTCGCTTCCAATCGCAATCGGTGTCGTTGTTCTTAGGCCAGACGATAGGTTTAAGTAAGGATTAACATACTGGGGTCTAGACTAATTGTATTGCTAATCAACCAGGTGTCCAGTTTAATACATATATATATATATATATATATATATATATATATATATATATATATTTGCACGAATCCTGCGATTTGTTGCTAAACGTACACGGGGGAAGTCGACAGCCATGATAAACCTTCCTACGATTTTTTGCTTAAGATAAGACGCCACGAGAAGAGGAAAACTACACTACAGCGATGTAAATGTGGTCATCTTGTAGCTGGGATCTTGGATGCATATTTCCATCTAGTGATGATCCTGTTTGGCTGTTTTCCAATTTCATTTTCATGTCTTTGAATCTTCCCACATGTCCTCAAATAAATTGGTCTTGATTGTGCTAGCTACAAAGAAAAAACACTTTGAATCTTCCCACATGTCTTTTCCTTTTTACAGTAGTATATTCGGACTAGTTAGTCTCCACCATTATTTCTCCGGTTCTGTTAACAGGCATCTCAAGCAAAGGTTTAGAAACTATTACTCCAGGCAGTACAACTTCAGCGATGTGCTCCTACTGCTCCGCAGTACAGTAAGCAGAGTAAGTCGAGCCGGCTCGAACTTGATCGGCTCCCATAGGCCGAGCCGCGTAGCCGGGGCAGAACAAGAAAAAAAACGAAGGCCCATGATTTCCAGCGCACCGAGCCCTCTGTGGTGGGGCCCACTTAGGTGGACGGAAGATTGCGAAGGTGGAAAAATAAGACATCGGATGGCCCACCGGCCCGGCCGTGCGCCTAGCTTTGCCGGCACTTTTCCTGACATCACCCACAACCTCCCCGCAATCATTGGGGAACTCCAATCAGTCCACTGCTCTACTTAAACTATACTTCTCTGTTTATTTTTAATTCCCAATTCACACCTCCAACCCTGAAATACTCCTTCACAAATATTTTTCATAAAATTCACTCCTCCAACCCTGAAATACACTTTCAGAAATATTTTCATAAAATAACATCTGAAATAAAAAATTGCTAAACTGTACATTTAGTTCACCAATTTATTTTATTTGAGGTGGATTGCATTATTCACTTTTAATTTCCAGCCTTTTCCAAGCTACTATCTTTGTTTCTGGACGGATGCTATCTGATCCGATCTCCTGAACCAACTCAATTACACCAACCTACCTCACCCCATGTTGGAGGGAATTATTGGATGGGCCATGCCTGCCTCCCAGTCCATAGTGGTTGTTCTTGTTCCTCCTCCACTCACTCCCGCAACTGCAAAAATGCCTCGCACTTTTGGCCTGATGCACCATATGATTGGCATCCTCAGTTAAGTTTGCGCGTTGTATTACTGTTTGTTAGTACTAACAAATAGCATCCGAGTATTATTTTTCTTAAGAACACATGACTTTTTCTGCACCCTGCATTTTTATATAGTTTGTGGATGTTTGAAAAAAAAATGTGTATCTGACTGGACAATAGATTCTGGTTTAATTTTGTGGGTTGAGCAGCGCATAATATTTTCAGCTAAAAGTTGGGCTATTGATTATGAGCCACACCTAGTTAAGCAAAGTGGTCTTGTATAAGAAATAGGGATAAGAGGATTAATCATGAACTAGCCCAGACTTCTATTGGCACTACCAGAAAACTAATATCCCTGTAGCTACCGCTAGTGGCATGGCCAGTCAAGTTTAGCTTTAACTTGAGGCTGTTTATACTATAGGTCCGTCTGGAATCCAATGCAATTACAGGTCTACATTGTACAAAATGATATGTGTAGGTTTGAATTTTTTTTGTTTAATTTGGAGAGGTAACCCAACCAAGACAGAAGTCGTCGTTTTGGACTTTGGAGAGGTTAAACCAGCGCCAACACATAATATGTTAGGCCAACACATTGTAGTTTTATTTCTAATAGTAAAGCTTAACCGCAGTTAGAATTTAGCATTACAAAGTTAACTAAGCTGGTATTTACTTATATATTTTGCATAAATGATCATTGCCTTTTGGTCCTGTATATATTTCCATTCTGCGCGGAGAGGGAATCAGGGAACTGGTACGCATGGATGCAATGATAGGTCCCATGTTTATGTATCTTGGCATGACAGGGAGGACATGACCAGTCTTGTACTGAAAGCTGCATCAAGAGCAGATGGGGTGTTTGAATAATAAGCGCTCGATCGGCCGGGGTGTGCACTTAGGGTGGCGTTCAAGTCCCCTAGATGTTGTTGTCGGGCCAAGTGGGTGCTTAATTATTCTATCCTCGAATTATTAATTAGGCACACAAGCTACTACTGCTTACCCTACCGATTTCATTGCATATGCTTGAGGAGTGATGAGCACTAATTTGTTTTCATGAGCAAACATTTGTTTATCGCAAGTAGGTGCGGGGCTAATTCATTAAGAAAAAGATGAGCGCCATTCCACAGTTTAAAAAATGCGCCATCGGTGGCTGGTTGGGGATTGAGCGATTTTGTTAAACCGAAAGCACTTGGGCGAGTAGTATGGTTTTTGATAGTATCAGGTGCCAATAATTTGTTTGGTGATTGATCACCTGCCACCGTCTCCATCGGCGCGAGAATGAGTACAGGGATTCATACACATCCTGAAAAGAAAAAAAATCTTTTCACAGCTCACAAGCAGAGTGAGTGGGCAGGACACATGGTGGAGGTGACGTGAAATGGGCAGCTGTCCCTCACGTGCGGGCAATGATGGGAGACCATCTGGGCCCACATGTACGAGGGTGGCGGGGACTGGCCATGTGCCGGCCTCGTGCTCGTGCGCCTCACCCTAATCATTCGCGCCACGCCCGCCCCCACTAAGTGAGGCTGGCTCAAGCTTATCATTGATTATTATTGGATGGGTGGACCGCTGCGTCGATCCATCGGGCGGTTCTTCTTCGGTTCGTTGGACAGCCCGGCCGGGACGACGCTTGCTTGCTTGCTCCATCATTGGTTGCTGCTCATCCATGGTCCTCCTACATAGAACTGTCATGTACTTCTCCTTCAACAAAAAAATTAGAATGGTTATGTACTCTGCTAGCCTATCTTAGAAAGTGGTGATAATTAAGCTGGTCAGTAAAAAGAAAGTACTCCCCTCTCCGATCCATTTTAATTGTCGCTGATTTAGTGAACCGGCACATTATAATATGTATGCATACATATGATTCAGCTTCAGTTAATATGTATAGGAAGATATACTATCATAGTCTACACAATGACGTTTTGACCCGTAGGAGAGCAACTTACATTCACGAACCGGTGGGAGGATTGAAGCTTTGGTCATCGACCAAGAGCAAATTGCCTCAAGATGCAAAGGAATAGAATCCCACCTAACATCACATAAACATGCTCGCTCCCGACCCCCTCGGGGCGATGCTGGCGACGGCCACTTCGGCCACCGCTTCCACCCACACAACCCGCCCTACCGGCCGCTGATCTACACCACCAACCCTCTCCTCCTCGCCTTGCCCCTTCCTTTGGGCTGATGCGAAGGAGGATGGAGAGGAGATCTCAGTTGTGCCGGATTCGAAGCCCGCCATGTTCGATCTGCCTGCCTCGCTAGGTTCCGCGTCCTCGGGTGGCGCGGGCGTGGCGGGGGTGACCATGCCGCTGGGAGTGCTGGCTCGCACCGCCCCACCTCCTCCGTTGGGCACGCCGCCGCGGTACCAACCTCGGTTCCGCCGCGCGTTGATGCGGATCCTGCGGCGCGTGGAGAGCTGCTGCCTCCTTGATATGTCTCAAACGTATCTATAATTTCTGATGTTTCATGTTGATATTATATCAATTGTTACATGTTTTACATATACTTCATAGCATTTTTATGAATTTTCTGGGACTAACCTATTAACAAGATGCCACAGTGCCAGTTCCTGTTTTCTGCTGTTTTTGTATTTCAGAAAAGCTGTTCTGGAAATATTCTCGGAATTGGACGAACCCTGGACATGACCTCCTATTTTTCCAACACGTACACGAAATCCGAACGAGAGACGGAGGCGACCTAGGAGGGCCCCACACCCTAGGGCGGCGCGGCCCCCCTCCAACCGCGCTGTGGTGGGGTGTGGGCCCCCCGGGTCGCTCCAGCCGCCGCCTTTTCGCCTATTTATTCATCTTCACGGGAAAACCCTAAACACCCGAGCCTCCATCCACGAAAAGTTCCGTAGCCGCCGCCGTCGTCAACCCTAGCTTGGGAGGGTTCTGAAGCTCTTCCCGGCACCCTGTCGGAGAGGGGAATCATCACCGGAGGGCTCTACATCACCATGCCTGCCTCCGGAGTGATGCGTGAGTAGTTCATCTTTGGACTACGGGTCCATAGCAGTAGCTAGATGGTTGTCTCTCCGTGAGCTGCCTATCATGATCAAGATCATCTTATTGTAATGCTACATGTTGTGTTTGCTGGGATCCGATGAATATTGAATACTATGTCAAGTTGATTATCAATCTATCTTATATGTTATTTATGATCTTGCATGCTTTCCGTTACTAGTAGATGATTTGGCCAAGTAGATGCTTGTAACTCTAAGAGTTAGTATTTATGCTAGATAGTGGGTTCATGCCTCCGGTAATCTGGGAGAGTGACAGCAACTTCTAAGATTGTGGATGTGCTGTTGCCACTAGGAATAAAATAACCGATGCTTAGCTTAAGGCTGCGCCGTTAGGTCTAATGCATTTGTTTACATTACGCACATTACTTAATGCGATTATCCGTTGCTTGCAACTTAATACCAACGGGGAACTCGGTATGACAACCTGGAGGTGGATTATTATTTATAGACGCTGTTGGATAACGGTCTATGTATTTTGTCGTAATGCCCACATGAATATCATAGTAATCATCATGTCATATATATGCATTGTCATGCACTCAATATTTTGTCAATTGTCGAGCTGTAAATTTTTCACCCAACATGTTAGTTATCTTTTATGGAGAGACACCACTAGTGAACTGTGGACCCCGGTCCATTCTTTTATACCGATAATACAACCAACTGCAATCATTGTTCCTTTTCATTCTCTGCAATTAACACTATTTTCCACACCATACGTTTAATCTTTTGTTTTCAGCAAGCCAGGAAGATTGACACCCTTCCTGCTTCGTTGGGGCAAAGTAGTTTGATTGTGTTGTGTGCAGATCCCACGTCAACAGCCGAACTTCCTTCCACACGCAAGTACTTTTCTGGCACCGTTGACAACCTTCAGAAGTGCTTCTTGCTCCTACTGGATCTGATAACCTTGATATCTTACTGAGGGAAACTTGATGCTGCACTACTTCATACTTTCCTCTTGGGGTCTCCCAACGAATGTGTGTCCCACGTCATCACTCCTCCCCCTCCGGGGTCGCCGCCGGTGGGCCAGCCGCGGCGCATTTCCTCACGGATTGGAGCCGTTCGTGGGGGCTTGCTTGTTCTGGCCGGGACGGGATCTGCGCAGCGCCTCAAGGCTTCCAGCTCGGTCTCGTCTGAGAAGCAGCGACAGGATGGTGGTTTCAGGCCTCTTCAGGGTGAGCGAAGGTGCAGCTCACCTTCTTACTCGAGGCGCGGAAGAGGAGCGGGCCGTGGCAAGGGCGGCGGCTCCTTGGCTGAGACCGGCGCGCCTGGGCGGCAGGACGGCAGTAACGCCCCTGCAGTCGATGGCCGTCACGCGTCCAAGCGAGGTGAGCCGAGGCCGGGGAGGGCCGCCTTCTTGAGGCGGATGCGCGGCCACTGCTTCAGATGCCTGAGCTCCAAGCACCACATCGCCTCCTGCAGAGGCCCCAAGGTCTGCTGGCTCTGCGAGCACGTTGGGCATATTGCCAAGGGCTGCAACAGGCCACCGGATCGACCTTGCCCCCCCAGCCCTCCTCGCCACCGGATGACGTCGGTCAGCCCCTTGCGCTCCTTCGCCTCCATCCTCATGGCGCCGATGAGGGAGCTCGACGTGTGCAATACCAAAGCGAAGGGGGTGGTGCTGGCCTGCGAGCGCTGCTACAAGGGTGGCGTGGACGGGGCTCTATCTGAGGAGAACGAGCGCGGCGGCCTGTTTCTGCTGCTTCCACAAGATAAAGACAGTGACCGCGAGGCAGTTACGCAGGGGCTGCAGGATCAGCCATCACCGGCATGGAATGAGTTTCTCGATGAGTTGACGGCCCGGGACTCGTGTCCGGCTTCAGCTTGCTCCCCTCTTCTAGCTGATCGAGGTCCGGGCGAGGGCCTCGCCATGGTGCTGTTCTCGCCAGTCGACGCGTCGTGCGAGTAGGTGCTATTGTCGGCCGATGAGGAGATGGTGCCGAGCTGGGCGAGCATGCCGCAGGGATGGAGGACGGGCACCATTCCGAGGGGTCCTTCATCACATTGGCCGGCCATGGGCAGCAGGACCTGGAGGTGGGTACACCTACGTGCCCGTTGGCGAGCTTCATCGCCAGGATATCGAAGCCTCTCGAGGCCTCCGTTTTGGGCACGCCGGCCATGGCGTTGGTCCACGAGATGGAGATGGAAGCGCCGTCAGTGTGGAGGAGTGTGAGGTTCGCCAAGCTGCACCCGAATGGCGCCAACATGGAGCAGCTTGCCAAGGAGGCCGTGGCACGCCGTCTCGGCACGCAGCTTGAGTAGGCATGCCGCTCGGAGCGCCTGCGACAGGACTACATGGCCCTGCTTGACGGTCCTCTCACGGACCAGGCGGCGGCTGCCATCGACGACCTTGTCCTCTCTGTGAAGAAGTCCAAGAAGAAGAAGAAGTCAGGGACTGAGATTGAGCAGCAAATGCCGCTCGTGGGGGCCTAGATGATGTTCTTGATGACTGGGCTCTCCTCCTTGCCAAGGTGGCAAGGAGGTCCTGGTTGTGTTTGTGGGCTTTGGTTGTGCCCTTTCGGATCGATGCACCGCGCAATTGCAAGGATGGAGTGCCAGCGCGTCGTTGATCGAGGAAGGCTACTGACTTGGCGGGCACTTGCGGGCATTCCACCCAAATCTCGAGGACGGCTAGCAGGGCCATCATACACTCGCTATTGGGGTTTTGGAAGAAGAGGAACAGAAGAACCTTCTGCAATGTGACGAGCTCGCCTACGAAGGTGGCGGCTTTGGTGTGGGAAGAGGTGGCGCAGCGGGCTTTCGCTCACACGCACGATCCGGGAGACTCATAGTGTTGTTTGTGTTTAAAGGGATTTTTCGCTAGTCCTAAATTTTGTAAATAACATTCTATTCTATCTAATCGGATGGCTCATACGACCGTCTTAAACCTCAAAAAAAAAAAAAAATCCCACCTCCCTGTGTGTCAGGAATCCTGACTCAGGAAGGAACATTACCCACAGCACGGTGCACAGTGTTCTGTACACTTGCTTGGTAGTAGAACAAAAGTTAGTTGTGGGTATAATTGGAGGCGGTGCGTGTATAAACGTGAAATGTACGAACATTAATCAACAACTAGTAGTGGTAGTAGTCGATCTTAAGTACTCCCTCCGTTCCAAATTAATTGACTTCCATTTGTCCAAATGTGGATGTATCTATACTTGTAACATGTCTAGATACATTCACATGTGGGTAAATGAAAGTCAATTAATTTGGAACGGAGGGAGTACGTAGCTAGGCCAGCATGCAACGTGAAGGCCAGCTCGGCGTTCGTTCGTTAGCTTCCCGGCCGCTGCGATGGATGGATCGCGAATGATCCATCGGGTGGAGTCGTTGCGTACAGTTGTACGTGCACCGGCTGGGCCAGATATGAGATCTCGCGCACGAATAATTGCGGCTACCAGACGGACGGTCTATCTAATCGAATCATTCCACTTTCGAGGTGTGTTTGGATCCCCTTTTGACATACGCCATGCGTGAATATACTCACTCTGTCCGGAAAAGGATGTCTTGGATTTGTCTAGATTTGGAATTACGTAGACATATTTTAGTATACACATACATCCGAATTTGGATATATGAAAGATATCCTTTTCCAAACGGAGGGAGTAAAATTTATGCCAAAACGAACAGACACATTCAGTTCAGAAGACACATAGATCGATGAATTTGCGCACAATACGGGTGAATTGAACCCGTTCCTGGATACTTAAGCAATTCTATCCACTGGCATGCATTGTCAATGTCGAGCGCTAGCTAGCTCCTAATACTCCCTCTGTCCACTTTTACCCTGCGTTCTAGTTTTTCACCGATTTTCCCATTTACCCTGCGTTCTGGCTTTGCTTCCAACTTTGCCCCCAACAACCGGCCCGCGTGGACTTAATTAGGCTGCGCATGCACCTCGTCTTCCACCCATTCCCTCGTCTTCCCTCCGCTCTCCTTTTATATGAACCGTCCAGTTCTCCAACGGCTCTCATCTTCTTCACTCTATAAGCTGCTTGAGTGCCCCGGCGACTGATGGAGGACGACGAGGACAGCGCGCCGTTCACGGTTGAGCAAGGAGCTGCCGTCGACGAGCCGAACGAGGATGTCGCCTCGGACGGCTGGCAGTATTGTTTGCCGGGGGAGAGTCAGGAACGAGGATGTTCGCCGTCTATGCCGTGGCCATGCTCGCCATTGCCATGCACGTTCTCGCTGCCACCCCCTGCAACCCAAAGCAATGATGTTCAGTGGACACGGCCAAAGAATGCATGCAGTAAAAAATACTCCTTGCAATGGAGTATGAAAACGATGAAACAGGGTTACGGTACCTTGCACGTGCTCGCTCTGGTCACCCGACGTGCCGCCATGAGCATGATCACCTTCGTCATTTAGGTTGAAGTCCAATGGAGCGCGGCCTCGCCCAGCAAGGCCTAAACGCCCGCGTCCGGCCGGGTTCCGTCCGCCGATGGCTTTCCCATTCAAGCCACCTCGATCGTTCCAGCGAGTTATACCCGCTCTGCCACGTCCAGCAAGGCCCAGTATTCCAGTATTCCAGCAAGGCCCAGCAAGTAATTCCATATGCACGCAGGGTTGCATGCATGCGATTGCCTTTCCGTAGGTTGGATCCCAACCGGTCGGTAACTAACTGCTGAATTATTCCAGGCTCTTCCCCTGCATGTGATGCTACTAATCATTTCCTGTCATGCGTCCTGCCTCAGATCGATCCATGAAAGAATACACTTGTGTATGCGTATAGATTATCTCAATTATTGCGTACGTGCAGGGAGGAAGCTGCGGCTAAGCTCCTTTGTTACTCTGCCTTTATGGGCTGTACTTTGCAGGCAACATGACAGTATGAAATGGATTTTCTAAAGGATATGTATATGCTTCAAATAATCCATTATTATTGGATGATACACTAATTAAAGTGGCAATGGTCCAATGGAATCAACATTGATCCGTATGCAAATGTCGAGCGATTTTTCATGGAAAAGTTTTTTCCTGGAGTCCGGTTAACACATTCTCGTTAAGGACATGCATGTTATAAGTTACGAATTACGACGTACAATGGAGTTCATACCATCAATAATATATATACTCATACAAGCCTTGTTGGCTTGGTACCAGCGTCTTTGGTCATTATAAATACCTCCACATTCTAGTTAACCGACTCGTTTTAGATATACATAAGTGATATCGGTACATCGTATCTACCCTTTTGTTAGGTCAACACGCTAAGGGCAACTTCAACAACTAGCATCCCCATTTTTACCCATATGCATGTTGTGTTCGGGACCCAAAAATTACGCCCCAACAGGATACGCCAAACCGACAATCTCTACACGGACTGTCCATTTGGTCACAAACCAGCCCAAGACCAAACAAGCACTGCCTCGTACGCATGCGTCTTTTCTTTGCCTGCCTTCTGGCCCACCCGTAAGCCACACTGGTCATCCTCACATTTTTCTCTTTCTCTCTCCCGAGACCCCGCCGTCGGCCGTCACCGTCCTTCCTCTCCGCTTCCACCACCGCGCCCCGACACCAGGCGAACCGCCGCTGCCATTGTCATTGTTTCCGTGACTTTCCGGCGTCGGGCGAGCTGGGTTGGAAAAATGGAAACATATGTGCATCTCATCGTCGCTAAGGCCATCTAGGCATCGAACCGAGCAAGAGGAGCGCATGTTGTTCTTCTGCCATGCGAGACGCCAAACCCTCTTACGAGCAACCAAAGGGGTCATTTTTACATCCACTCGGCATGTTTGGAGGGTATGCCGCTAAACAAGCACGTCCCAAATGTGTGTGTGTGGGGGGGGGGGGGGGGGGGGGGGGGGGGGGGGTTGCCGTTGGAGCCGCCCTAACTAATCCCCTCGGCCAAAGTAGCATCAAATCGTATCAATGAAAACATATTGCAACCAACCAATCGATCGATGGAGTAGAAGAAGTGCCATTTGCCATCCCTACATGCATCGATCCTAGGCACGGTAGTCTAAACAGACCGTGCAATCTCTAGCTCAGGTTAGTTAACAATCAGGAGCAGGAAATCCGGGTTACGTCTGGCTCACAATATCATCAATCTTTGACAGCTGATTCGGAGTACTAAACTACTAGCTAGTAGAGCAGGCGACAACACGCGCAATATGCAAATGCCAGTGGTGGCACCACCGTACCTCGGTCGCCGCGCGCGAGCACGACGCGCGCCGGCCGGGCAAGCTAGGGAAGAAGAAAGGAAGCTAGCTACTCCAGCTCCAGCTTCAGCCAGCGACCGACGACCGGATGCACGAGCGCACGTAGCCTAGCCAGCCAGGAATTCGCGATGGCATGTGGCAGCGTGGCGCAGAATCCCGAGGCGGGGGCATGTCGACCGCACGTGCGGCCACGTACGCTACAACCGCTTTATCGCGCTCGCCTGGCTGGTCAAACATTCCACCGGACAAAAGGCCGTGTCTCCATGATCGATCGATCCGGCCTAGCTGTGGCTCTCGTGGCTAGCTAGCCATTTTCTTCTTTTCCTTCTCACATGCGTAAAGTATGCCTTTTTCTCTTAGTTTTCTTGTGTTTTTTCGATTTCATCTGTCTTCAATCGTCCTAGTCGCGATATTTTTTTTATTTCAAGTGATCTTTGACACTTTGACTGAAATTATACGTACGTGGCAACGCAACGAGATCACAAACTAGACAAGGATGTCACAAGGTTAATCAGACGATATGCTCAGTCACCGGATACTACCTACTAGTACTGTACTACGGAGTTCTAATCAAAGGATAAATCGGCTCAAATGCTACTTATTCGGCAGGCAAATTCAATGCTCTGTTCTTAACTAAGTTTCCACTTTTCAACTAGCTAGGCGTCGTGCCTGAATCACCCCCTCTGTCAGACTGACACTTATTCGACTCCCTTTCCGGGCAGTTTCGTCGTCGACGCTAGCGGCACCTGTGTGCTCGTGGTATCTGATTCGTATCGATCCTGTGTAGTACGTGCACTTCGACCTGCCACGTAACGGCCGCACGTGCGACGACGGCCGGCCGGATGCCCGGTTCGATCTACAACGATCGTGCACACGGGATGCGCCTCCTTCTATATTACGAGGAAAGGCTCAGAGAGCCCGGCTTTTTAATGAAAGCCACACAAACTGGTTCTTGCCAGTACAAAACACGTAGTCTTAGCACGAAAAAAAAAAAAAAAAACGCAAAACCACCAACAACCAAGTCAGGACACACCCCCCAACAGCTCACGCAGGAGCAACACAGCCAAGGGCAAACTACTGAAGACTAGCCAACTCCACATCTGGTCCTTGCAAGGAAATGAAGCTTTTTTGATTCCAATCGCAGCTTGTCCAGGAGCAAAGTCCAGTCTTTCTCACGCTTTGCTGGCACCAGCGTAGTCCACTGCGAGAGAAAGGAAATAGATTTGAAGACAAGGTTAGCAGGCGAACTAGCCAAGTTGTTATTGAAGACATAGTCATTACGGGAGAGCCAGATAGTCCAGAAAGCAGCACAGATCACTGCCCAACCAAGGTAATTGGTGCGACAACCAGGAGCATTTAACGCAAGCTCTAAACATTCCTCCACATTACGTGGGGGTTTAATCCAGCCAATCGCTGTTTTAAACCACCACCAGAGAAAGTGCGACACCGGACAACAGAACAGCAAATGATCAACCGTCTCAGACTCTCCACAGAGTTTGCAGATAGGCTCCCCGGCCAGCCTTTCTTCTTAAGTTCCGCAGTCACCTGAATCCTCCCACGAAAACACATCCAGACAAAAATTCGCATCTTCAACGGGATATTGCTTTTCCAGAGATCAAGCATCTGGATGTCCCTCACACCCGGATTCACAATCTCTAGATAAAGCGACCTCGTCGTGAACTTGCCCGTCTTGTTAACAGCCCAATAACCCACATCTTCTCTATCCTCCAAACAGATCAGAGCAGCAACTGCCTTAAGTTGATCCCATTCTTCTATCTCTCTAGCACCAAACGAGCGATGAAAATTTAGGTTCAGAGATTGATTGGCAAGCACATCTTCCACTAAGGCGTCTTGATCACTGCAGTGACCAAAAATGACCGGAAAGTTGTGTTTGAGCGGGACTTCCCCCACCCAGACATCTTTCCAGAAACGAATTTTCTTACCATTACCCACATGGTACGCCATCCCGCGTTGTACCCATGACTTGATTGAGTGTAATCCCTTCCAGAACTATGACCCTCCTGCCGCCTCTGATTGGAAAAAACTACCTTCCCCAAGGTATTTTTTCCGTAGAATTTGACAGCCAAGGTCTTGGTCACCTCGTTCGAGTTTCACAATCCATTTAGCCAACAGAGACTTGTTTCTAGCCCTGCTATCCACAAACCCCAAACCGCCCATGTGTTTTGGTCTACACAAACTGGACCAACGAACCATGTGGTATTTCTTGTCACCATTCCCCTCCCAAAAGAAATTAGCCCTAATCATGTCTGCTTTGTGATGAATCCCATCAGGCATCAGATAAAAACCCAAGATGTGGTTGGGAATATTGTCCAAGCAAGAGTCGATCAGGACCGCACGCCCTCCCGACGATGCTGGCTGCCACATGCCAAGGCGTTTCTGGATTTTTATTGGCCAAAACTCAAAGTCAGAAGCCAAAAGCTTTTTAGAAGACACTGGAACACCCAAATACTTCATCGGCATTGTACCCAGTTCGCAGTTGAAGAGATTTGCAATCCTCAGTTGTTCATCTGGTTCTACCCCAAAGACTAGCACTTCACTTTTTTGGTAGTTAATCCTTAGCCCCGACATAGCTTCATAACAATATAGCAGGAATTTCATTGTAGCAATGGACCTATCATCTAGCTCGAGGAACAATACAGTATCATCTGCATACTGTAAGTGTGTAACTCCTCCATCTATAAGATGCGGCACTAGCCCTCGGAGATGCCCCTTCTCTTTAGCAGCACTGATCATTGCTCCCAGAGCATCAGCTACCGTATCAAACAGGAGAGGTGACAGAGAGTCACCCTGTCGCAGCCCTTTGTATGTTCTGAAAAATTCTCCATACTCTCCATTTATATTAATACAAACTTTTCCTGTTTCAACTGTGAGAGCAATCCACTCGATCCACTGCTCACAGAAGCCCTTCTTCCGCAAAACATCCTTCAGAAAATCCCAGTGAATCTTGTCGTAAGTTTTCTCGAAGTCCAGCTTTAGGATTATCCCTTTAGAATTCGTTTTCTTGAGCTCATGCATTACTTCATGAATCACTACAACCCCCTCAAGTATGTGTCGTCCAGGGACAAAAGCAGTCTGTGCTGGGTGTATGATCCTGTCTGCCACCGCAGACAGTCTACCTGTCAGCACCTTCGTGATAATTTTGTAAACGACATTGAGCAAGCAAATCGGACGATATTGTTTAATCACGTTGGCATCCTTTACTTTGGGAATCAGAGTAATAACTCCATAGTTGAGTCTACTCAGATCGAGTTTGCCCGCGTGCATGTCTTGCAACATTTCTAGGATAAGATCCTTCAATCTATCCCAAAATTCTTTATAAAACTGGACGGGGAAGCCATCCGGTCCCGGAGCCGTATTGGCTTTCATCTCATTCACTGCTTCTTCCACCTCAAGCATCTCAAAAGGTTTAACCAGCCTGTCCCTATCTGTCCTGTTTATGCTGCCAGCCCTTCTCCAGGTATCAGGATGGATTCTAACATTCGACCTTGGTTCCTTTCCAAACAGCTCTTTGTAATACGAAGTAATATGATCCTTTAGTTGTTCCTTCTCTGTAATGACCAGTCCATAATCCTGCAGCGAGGAGATGGTAGCTTTCCTCTTCCTCCCATTAGCAATGGAGTGAAAAAAGGCAGTATTATTATCTCCTTGGAGAAGCCAACGCTCCCCGCCTCTCCTCTGCCAATACAATTCTTCCTCCATATAGATTGCATTAAGATTCTTCTCCACCTCATATCTGCACTGCCAATCTCCCTCCGACAAACCTCCAGCATCCCCCTCACAATCAAACGAGTCAAGAATCCGAAGCAGCTCTTCCTTTTTCCTTCTGCTTTCTCCTCTCACATTAGCAGCCCAGCCGTTCATAAATTTTCGCAGACTTTGTTGTTGAATTTTCCAAAAGTCGAGCACCGGCACCTTTTTCCTAACCGGCCACTTCGCCAACACTTCCTTTTTGAAGTTGGGCAAAACAAACCATGATGGTTCCATGCGAAAATGTCTGGTGACCAGCTTCTTCTCAATCCCCAAATCTACCACAATCGGACTATGATCAGAACCCACTCTAGTCAACGAATTAACAGTTGTAAGAGGATAGAGAGATTCCCAAGACGAGAGAACCAGCACCCGATCTAACACCTCCATCGTCGGGCAGCTTTGCTTATTAGTCCACGTGTATTTACCTCCTCCACGATGTAATTCACGCAACTTCAGCAAGTCAATCATAAAATTAAACTTGAACATGAGAGATCTATGGATGACACCACAATTTTTTTCATTCTCATATCGGATCAAGTTAAAGTCACCACCTAGGATTACTGGGTGAGTTGCACTAAGCACTTTGTCAGTTATTTCAGCAAAAAAAAGGTCTTTGCGCTCACGCAGCACATGACCATAGATGTTGATTATCTCCCAACACTTGTTAGAAACCTTATCTTTCAGCAAAGTAGCAACAAAGAAATCACCACTAGAATGAGCTAACACCTCAAAAGCATCTAGCCTCACTGCAATGAGCAAACCACCAGAATGTCCTGCGGCAGGTTTAACATTCCAATCGAATGAAAAAACCCCTCCAATCAACCTCTTGATCTTATTCGAGATGTCCACCTTAATAGTCTCTTGCAGACATAAAATTCGCACCTGATGCCTAACCACCAGATCACTAATTTGTTGCTGTCTTCCACCTGCCCCCAAACCTCTAGCATTGTAAAAAAGGATAGTCATTATTGTTTCTTTTTCCTCCCTGGGCCTCGCCCTTTCTTCTTATTAGCCTTCCTTTTCGAACTGCTACCTCCCTTAGCAGTCCGATCACGTAACTTCATACGAGGAGACTCCTCTCCTTGTTGAAGTACTTGATTTTCCATATCAAGAAGCGGAGACACAGGATCTGCTTCTTCTAAACTCCCTTTACCTACCACATCCTCTGATGTCAGACTAGAAGGAGACATCTCTCTCTTCTGTTCACCCTCCCCATTCTGCTTATTTTCCTTCGCCTGCTTTTTCTTTTCCTCCTCCTCAGCTTTTAACCGAGCACGTCCTGCCGCCAGGACAGCTTCGGCCATTTCTTTTGCTTTGAAAATATTAACCTGTTGGTTTATCTCTCCCTCCGTATCCCCTAGCACTACATTACTGTCTAGAGCAATTTTCTCCAGGTCACGATTCGGAATAGAATTAAAAACATGGAAAGCATTGTACATACCTGACAAGTCATTCTTCTTGAGGGCCCTTTGTTCAGCTCTGGCTTGAATAGGGAGCCCATCATCCTGCAGCATCAACCTTCCACTGTGCCTTGGCGCCACCACAGGGTCTTTCCCTTTAAACTTCGAGATATCATTCTTCTTCTTGGAGTTAGACACCAGGAACCACTCAGAGTTCTCCACAGCTGTTTTCTGTGGTGAAAGCCGGGTAATAGGTTCCGGGTCCAAGACATCATCCTCTTCTGTAAACCCGTCTGGGATGTCCACTTTCTCTTCAGCCGGTGTGCCCAGTTGCTCATCTGCCGAGCTTTCTTGACTTTTAATCTCTGCATCCTCATCCCTGTACGTTAACATTTTCACCACATCCTCCTTATCTACTTGAGTCAGACCCTCTGTCTCCAGCTCCTCAACCTTCTCTGTAATCTGGACATGGTACACCATCTCCTTCTGTTTCATGCCTCCCCTAGCACCTCCAGCAAAGCTACTTTCTGGCATCGTACTTCCCGAGGAACCTTTACCCTCCTTTTCCCTATCAAAATCTTTCTTCCCTCTCCCCTCATCACCAAATTTCTTATTCTCAGCACCCCCATTACTTTCCTCATCTAGATCATCATCCCTTTTTTTGTGAGAAGGGGACTTTGAAGAAGAAGAAACAGAATTCTTCTCAACCTCCCATTCTAGGCGGAACCCCCTGCCATTGATGTAAACATTGTAGTAACCGCTCACTTGATTTACATCCTTACACACAATCCGTGCACGGACTGGGCTTGGCTCCCTGCCCACTAGCGAGCTCAGATCAATTTCTAGAGGCTCCCCCCACAATGAAAGAAAGCTCCCACAGCGCTTCTTCAGTTCTGGCCCAGTCTGGCAACCCATAGGTTCTTGCCCAAGCTTCCTCTAGCATTCCGAAAGCCTCAAATTCACGGCAAGTTTCCACAACTCTTGCCCGAACAGATTCATCAGTAATAAAAGTGAAGCCATTGACAAACTTAGTAACATATCTCCTACTGGCTGCATCGGGAAATTCCACAAGGAAATCAGCCTCTCCCAGTGGTTTGACTCTCCAGTTCCACTCCATCTCAAAAAGCATATCTAGTTCTTTGACAAGCAATTCACCATCACATCTTCCAGACTGGATCGACAGCACACCAGTTACAGTGGAAGGAGTGGTCACATTCTCAGGGACTTCAATGCGAAGGCTATAAAACATGTTAGCACCAGTGCCTCTCCCGCAAATCTTCAGTTCAGGCTTGCTCTTCTTCTCTTGACACTGATCCGAGACATGCCCCTCCTTCTTACAGATGTAGCAGGTAGGAGGAGCAGTGCAGTCCTTCTGAAGGTGGCCATTCTTTGTGCACTTATGACAGTATAAAACACTCTTCTTCTTGCTTGGCACCGGCTGTTCCTCACGCTGCGTAACACTGACATTCCCCTGCCCTTGCTGCTTACCTCCAGTTCTTTCCCAAGCCAAATCAAGCTTTGCCCTCAGATCTTTCTCTCGACTAATCTCAGCCTCCGAAGGGTATCTCAAACCCCTAATCTCCTCAGATCTAGCAACTTGTGGTGGACGGCCACCACCACCACCACCTCTCCCATCTTGAAATGGTGGACGGCCACCATCACCACCACCACCTCTCCCATCTTGAAAAGACCCTCTCAGGCCATTCCAGTTTCTGTCATCACGCCTCTTGTTCCTATGATCGAACGAATCCTCCCGCTGACCCCCCAAACCGCCATAGCCTCCACCTTGATTGAAATCCCCAACTCGCTTAGGCGGAAAGCGACCATCCCGCCCGCCGCCGCCACCTTGAGGATCCTGCCGGAACATACCCGCCACCACTGAGGCGAAAGACCTGCCGTCGATCAGGCGTACCGCCGCACGCGTGATTCGACGAGCTCTCCCCCCAAATCTCCTCACTTCTTCTCGCGAGGCCAGAAACCCTAAAGTATCTGCGAGCGCTGGCTTCGATCTGTCTATCCACACCCAGTCGCCTCTCGCATCAGACATAGCTGCCCATTCAGAGATGGGCCGGGCTACCCCGTCCCACCTCACAGCATCTGTGTTTCTCGGCCCAACATGGCCCAGTTCCCCAGAAGTCTTATCCAAAATAATTCTCCGGGATTGACCACCAGTGACCGGAGCCTGTGCTCCGGTGATCACCGGACCGCTAGAGGGACCTGCCTGGCCTCTGTCCTTCTCTCCAAACGAGACCCTGCGTAGACGTTGCAGAAACAGCTAGCGCTACATGGCTCGAATTTAAGCTTGCCATTTTCGGCCCTTGGTAGAAATATTATGTTGACCTCCCATAATACCCGTCTGAACTTTATCGAAAAATAATAATACCTGTCTGAATGTGTGGAAGAAATCAGTTTTTTTTCTAACAGAAAGCGCTTGTTTCCGTGGCGAATTAAGGTTTAGTTGTACAAAGTACAATCCAACCAATGCAAAACATAGCGGTGAACTGGTCCACTGTAACATAAAAAAATGGTAACCATTGCAACAATACTTCAAAAGGTTTAGAGGATTATAGAAATTTTGTAGGAATCTTGGAGGATTCTAACCCATAAAAAAGTTCTATGTAAACCCCTTGATCACAGGAGTGAGGACACCAAAATCATATGAAATCTATTCATAGGCCCTCATTTCATATCACAGGAGTGAGGACACCAAAATCATATGAAATCTATTCATAGGCCCTCATTTCATAGGAATATCCACATTAGTTCAAGTCTCATTTTATTTTTCCTTTGGAAAGTCCACTACACTTTACATTCTATCTCTCTCTACCCTCTCTTCTCAATCCTATAAAATTTCGTTGTTTGATTTCCGTGCACCTTCCAAAGACATACACTTCTCTCCACGGCGCTCGGAACGCAATGACTTGGCACAGATGTGTGCCATGAGCTCATCATTGTCGACGATCGTGGCGAGCTCCTTGGCATCATCGTCGTGGAGTCCTCGTCGGGAGAACAGTATGACTCATCGGAGTTGGAGGCGGGGTACTAGTCGTTGTCGGAGGAGGAGGAGAACATGGCCGACAGCGTGGCCTCTGCACCATGGCCGTGCCCGTCGATGTTGCATTTCACGACGGAGGCGATCGATAAATTTCCCGTCTGAATTAGAAACTAAGCAGCGGCGGGAATCAATCTTGCGACGAAGGAGATCGATTTAGCGTTGGAAGGTATTGGGGGGGGGGGGGGGGGGGGCTAATACTGAATCTCCCCGACACTCTTGATATTGTGGCAGAGGGGGTGATTTAGTGGGTACCGCTGAAAATGATTCAAAACCGCATATCGAATAAAATTTTCTTGGCCGATTATAAGGGATATGCTAGGGATGCTCTAATAGATCAGCTCGTTCGCTGAAAAAAAAAAGGAATAATACACCTGCTCGATTTACACTGTTCAGTGTAACGTGTACGACAAGAGGGAGTAGACAATTAAGTGCGAACTATTTAGTTTCTGATGTCATTTATCAACTTTTCACATGCATACATACATCCGGCCGGGTTGTCACCATTCGATCGATCCTAAATTGTCAAAACTACTTAAGTTTCCCTCCGAGACACAGAAAAAGGATTAACTTTCTACCAAGGACTTGCTTTAATTTGTAAGTTGTGACAATGCCGCGATGCGTTCAGTTTGCTTGGCTTTCTGATCGTGGCGGCACAGCATGAAGGTGGATTATTCTATCTGGCCGCCTTCGCAGGGCCACACGAGCCGCCATACGCCGCTCCGTTGTCTCCGAATCCACAGAAGAATTGCCGGTGACTGGGCAGCGCCACCGGAGATGGCATGCCGATGTCGGCATTGTTGGCGCCGACGGCGGCGTGGGCGGTGTAAAGATTGGCCGCCTTGGGCGTGGCGCAGGCCGAGGTCGAGGAGGATGTCGACGCGACGCGCTTGCAGGATAGACACATCGTCAGGGTGGTCAGGGGCCCGGCCACGCCTCCATGCGCTGATGGCGGCGGCGGCGCCGCCTTTAGCGCCCTGAGTTCGGCACCTCCTTCTCGAGGCGGCGGTTCTGCTCGGCGAGCTGCTCGCACCAGCGCTTCATGTACTCGCAGTCCACCTCCGTCTGCTTGAGCTTGGTCCTAGCGCGGCGGTTCTGGAACCACACCTCCACCTGCCGCGGCCGCAGTCCGAGGCTGTTCGCCAGCGCAAGCTTCTGCTTCTGCAAAAATCACAAGAAATCCATGTCAATTGCCGCATTCTTTCCATATATCATCGAATGTGGACGATCGTGTTTCAGCGAGACACGTACCGGAGTGAGGGTGTGGTGCGTCTTGAAGCACTCCTCGAGGACGGCGGCCTGGTCCTTGGACAACCGGAGCTTCTTGCGCGCATTGCCGCCGTCGTCGTCCTGATCCTCATCGCCGCTGCGGGCCGACCTCTCGGCGCCGCGCTTCATTCCGCTGCCGCTGCCGCTCGACACCGGGCTACCGGGCGAACAGTTCCTATCCTCCTCTGGCGCCAGTGTCGCTGCGGCCGGAGGACCCACTTCTAGGACTTGTCGCGCCGCATTGCTGCCGGGGTACCAGAAGGCGCTCGGCTGAGACTGGGGGACAACGCCCAGGCCAAGGCTCAGGCCAAGATCCAATCTCTGAAGCGCCATGCCTAACTCCCTAATAGTAAGATATGGTCAAGCTCTATCCGCGTAGGAAGATCGAGAAGCAGAGCTAGAACTCGCCGGCGGTGGTGATGGTGATGAGCAAATGATGCGAAGGTGCGCGGGCTTAAATAGAGGAATCGATCAACTCACTGAGAATGGATGGAAGCGCGCGGGCGACAATGATGAGCTGGTGCGCGTGGGGTGGATCTCCTTTGGAGATTCTATGGCGAGTTTCCATGGCGGCCCTTGACCCTGAGAAACCACTGGGGATGCATTACCGGAGTAATGAAATGGTTAATTGCTGGCTAATCCAGGTTCCCAGGTGAGGTTTGATTAAGATAGGCATATGTGCTAGCCCGCTAGTACTAGCAAGCAAGAGACTAAAGGAACTCGTCCAAAATGTATTGGTGTAGCTAGTACTTCCGTTGCAAGAAAAATCTCCGATCCGTGTAAAATACGCAGATGATAGTACTAACAATGTAGGAGACGCACGTACAAGCAAGTGGGAGATATGTATATAATATTCAGTACTGTGCAAGCTGTTGCATGATTTCAGCATTACCATGCACATAGTGCTTCCGAAGGAGATCAGGGCTGTGATTTGCCTACTTCAAGAGGTTAATTAAGATCAGAAAACTAGTCGGGAGAATACTCATGGTTTAGTGCTTTTTTTAAGGGGGAAATGGAGTGTTGAGAACTAGGGTTTTGCACTGTTCATTTGTTATGGTCGTTGGAAGTAGTCGTGTGTGATAGTAGAAACTAAAACTAGGGAGATGGCTATATTTTATCTCCCTCTGTTACATCGAATTCTATGGAGTTATCTCACCAATAAACCTAAGGAGGTGGATAAATATAGCCACTTGCCCTCAACCTGAGCGCGAGAGACGCAGCGCCCGAGCTCGATGTCCAGATCGTCGTCGTCCTAGTCTAACGACAACAAGGAGGAAAAGGACGAGGCCAAGCCTAGGTGGCTAGGAGCGTCACGTTGGGCGCCGTCATGATACGCGATGGGGACTTGATACCCGATGAGCAAGTCTTGATGCCTGCACAAAATAAACGGGATTAGGTTGAGACTCCAAGTGCAGAGTGTATAGTATAGTGGAAGACAGTTTTCCCCACGAGGGGTGACTCGAGGGTTTAATATCGAACTCTCGGGGAATCTGCAGTGGTAGATTTATCTTCTTATCCTTCTTTTGGTTACCTACAAAACAAGGTTAGATGTTTTGGTCCTCAACCTCACCTGTGGTTGTCAAGCACAAGGTGTAAGAATGATATCAGGATAGTTATGCAATGCAAACAAGAAATAAATATGCAATGGTGGTGGATGCAATGATAAATGATATTTTTGGGTTTTTGAATGATGTATGCAAGATGAAAAGTATTTTTGTATTTTCGGATTTAATGATGGCTGAAAATAGAAAAGTGGTATATGGTGTTGGAAAGGTGTTTCTTATGATTAAAAATGGACTGGGGTTCATGGTTTCACAAATGCACTCTCTCTTTATAAAGTGGTAGACAATGGAACACACAAAGTTAACATATGAGATTGCAACACAGGGTTTGATAACAAGTTACTTAGATATATGGGCATCACGTCCTAACATAGAGATCTTTTGGTTATTAACCTCTCTTATACTCCACCAAGATGCGAACTAAATCATAACACCTCAGTAATTAAGATAACTCAGAGTATAGCATTAAGTATCATGACATGAAGTGAAAATAAGAACATGCTAGATCTAGTCATGGAGTAGTGGCAATGGTCACGCCCACATCCCCGGTAGCATGGTATTTTAGTTTATCCCTAGTGAGGTAACAAAGTAAGGTAAAGATACCAAAGTGGATCGCAGAACTTTCTCTCACGTTCACTGCACTAGCCACCCCCGTTACTCCAACTAATGCACACGTTCCCCCTCACACGCTCTCATAAACATGCTTGATCAAAACAAGTAGACAAGAACGGGGTACATAATATGCATCTATACTCATAACTGAAACAAACATTGCAATCTCAAACATATATTAACTCATAAAGATCCACCACAAAGGTATTACAACGGTGACCGTAATCATGTTCAGCAGCTCATACGGTGCTAATTAGTGAAGCTCAAGAGAGGAGAGATACATAAGTTACTTCCACAAACCCATAGTCCAGAGGTGGACTACTCCCTCTTCATCATGGAGACGGTGGGGAAGTCGATGGAGAAGATGGAGACCACGCCGGCAGCGCCCCGCCGGAGTTTTCCCCCTCCAATCTGCAGCTCCTGATCTCCGTTTCGGTGTTTCTGTGTTTGTGCGGCGCTCCTTCCAGAGAACGACGGGGGACCTTTTTTATAGGCGTTTTTAGGTCAAGACGAAGGCGGTGGAGCGAAGATCGACGGCAACGGAGCCACGAGGCCCGAACGGGTGGCCCTCGGGTCTCCGTTTGCTTGCTTCCTTTTTCCGTAGTCCTTCTTCCTTCCAAATATTGACGCCCGTAAATTTCCAGGTGATTTCGTTGACGTTTGGGTCCCTGAAACATTAAAATACAAAACTAGGGTTTTCTGCCTGTGCAGGGTTAATTCCAAATAAATGGGAAAACTATGAAGTATTCCCAAAATCATGATAAAACATTGATATAACCCTTATATGATGCAAATATGATTGGAATATAAGCAATTAAAGTGCAAAGTTCATGTATGCATTTTACATGCATCAACATCCCCAAGCTTAATCCATGCTCGTCCTCGAGTATGAAGATGATAAAACTAACATGGACTTTGCAATTTAATACTTAACAATGGATATCAAAGATGATTACTATTGCTACATATAGTCAAATGATTCATTCTTCAAAGGAGTAGCAATATGCAAATAGTTTATGAAGTGATATCAAGTATTCAAGACAAGGATGTTCATTGATAGTTCACAAAGTGTAACATAGTAGCAAGTAATATGGAACACATGTATGCATAATGATAAGTAGAACATCCTACAATGGTCATAGAGTGTAGATGAAAATCTGAATATGATAGGTGTACACTTTGGAAAGATGTATATGTGAGTAGAGGTAAAGCATGCATAAGTTTCATCCAACTTCCAAACTCTTCTACTTAAGTTAATGATTGCAATAAGGTATTCATTGGTGTCAAGCTCTCATTGCCCCTATCATAGCATCTTGAATGATTAAGGTTAAAGTGAAAGCAAATATGAGTAGTGTGCTTGACAAAGTAAAGGTTGGATGTCTCATGCCCCTTGAATACAAGTACCTACACCATGATTACTCAACTTAGGAAACAAAGCAAGTTCAAGTTATATATCATTGTAAGTAATAATAGTATCATCAAGAGCGTCAACTGGGGTACCTCTTGTCCCAGGATATGGAACAAGCCCATATCAAAATGACAAGACAAACAAACAAATGAAAACCTCAACACCCTTTTTATTTACCATTGGAATAGCTTTTTATTGTAAGGTGTGTCATAGAATTCACCATAGCATGTAAGTAAATTTCCACCATGAATGATGCATGGCTTAGATTAGCGGCCCAGGCGTCTCTCTAACCATTTATACAAACTCATTTGAACTACTTCATTTCCACCTCATTTCACCATGATAGGCATCCATAAACAAAAGTACATGATATCAACTAAATGAGATGAAGGAGCATGTTGAAAGCTTTGCATGTGACAGCACATATGGGCTAACTCCCAACCTCGAACATTTATCAAGCCACTAGCATCATAATCTTAATCACAATGGGTCATGTTTTATTATGCAATAAAAGAAATTGTGCATCAAGTTCGTGAGAGCTATATAACCAATTTTTTCCATTGCAATCAATAACATAAACATTTTCATTCAGAGGTAAGATAACACAAACAACATGTTAAACATACTCGGAATAGCATAAAGCCAATAGGTAGATATGGTGGACTCACTGGAATAACTTTGGTTGAAGGTGTTGGAAACAAGTTTTTGCTTGTTGGAGTTTTTGGGCTAGCAAAAGGGAGAAAGTTGACCATCTAGATGCATGCATGAGTGTCCATAGAACTAACTAATCCATGTTAAACCAAGTGAAATAACAATCAGCACCAAAACATGAATAAGTGATAGCTCTACAAAAAGAATTTGCAAACTATTACTCATAAACAAGCTCATGAATCATGCAACTATATGTATCATTAAAAATCAAGTCAAACATCCCTTTTCCCAATCTTATAAAAGCATCCAACATATTTCAACCCATATTTCCAGTAGCTCTCTCATATATAATTGATAGTGTGGTGGTCTCTCAAGACTCAAACAAAAACAAAAACGACGCTCCAAGTTTATGCGATAAAGTGTTTCGATCGAAAAACAGAAGTTGGACGTGTGCAAACCGAGAGTGTGTAGGTCCAGTGGGGTTGTCTTCACATCCCCAAGCTTATGGTCTTCACCATCCTTGGATAGCTCTTGGTGCATCTCCTCCAATCCCTGTGAAAAAACTTCAAAACACCGTTTCTCCCATCTCTTTTCTGTGGGGTGCATTAATAGTGATAAACAAATAGGTTCCTTGCTGCATATAATCCTTGAACAAAAATTCATATGACATGTCCAGAAAGTGTATAATGTTGTATGCCTACTCATAAACTCAATTGGATCAAAAAGATTCAACTTAAAAGCTCAAAGCATGCATCAAACAAAATGGGACAGAATCTGTCCAGAAAAACAGCAGCAGCAAAACGTATTTTTCTACCCTACCAAACTTTCTCGAAAAATTCCGAAAAAATTCATGCATACAGAGGATGAAAAGTTGCAACTACAGTTCAAATATGAGCTCATTCGGAGTTACAGAATAAGAATTAAAAATCATACCGTGCACTGACTCGTGCAGGAATAAAATCTCCGAACGCTATAAGCAACTTTTTCAAACCAAAAAGGGTAAAACTTGGCACTTTATTAAAAACTCCAGAACCTAACTAGACACAAAATCTCTTGTTACAGCAAGAGGACACAAAGAAAAATCACACAAAAATAACCGGGTTGCCTCCCGCAAAGCGCTTTCTTTATAGCCATATAGCTAGGCTTCTTACTTGTTGTTTTATTGGACGAAGCTCATGAGGGAGCTTGAACTTTGTGTTCCCTCTTCCTTGGAAGTGTTCCATGCATATACCAGGGTCCCATGTTGCTCTCAAACCGATCAAAATAATAGTCAAGTTGAAACCTGGTTGAGAGAAAAATAGAACACAAAAGTAATAACAACGAAGTCTAACTTTCTTTCTATGCATTGGCATTTTGTATATGAATGAAGTTTTCCAATGCATATTAACAAAAGTTACTTGCAGCCCATAATTATTAGTAGCATAAAGAGGGTTCTCATAACCTCCTCTCTCATAATAGTTGCAAGTAGTAGAAGTGTATTTAATCACGTAACCAATAGAATCTTCCAACTTAGATAATTTGGGAACATAAAGAGAGTCATTAAATTTATTTTGGAATTTATTAGCATGCTTCCCTCTTTCAAAATAGTTGTTAAGATCAATATCAAGTTTAATATCATGGTTGCAACAAAGATTTGGAACTAAAGATAATTGCAAACCACATAAGTATTTCTCAACATAAGCAAATTTCTCCTCTATGGTGTTATTAGGAGAATTCAAGAACAAAGTGGGACTCTCATGGTGAGAGTATTGTCACAAACAGCAAGTATATCATTTTTATCCTCACATAGAGAAGTAACAACTTCCAAACATGTAGGATTATCAATAAGCATAGGACCATCATCTAAAGCATTATCATATAGCTCATTTAAGCAACACTCCTCATTATCATCAATGAGTTTACTAGTAGCATTATTAGTTTCATCATAATAGCATGGGTTATCATATATAACAAAGGATTTTTGAGTTTGAGTGTTACTATCATTTGTTGAAGGTGAAGTTGGGAGATCCAACTCTTCATTCTCCAGTTGTTCATCTTTTTCAGCATCTTCTTGAGATTGCATGGGCATCCCCAAGCTTAGGTTTTTATCCTCTTCTTCACATTCTTCCTCTTCCAAGCTTATGTGTTCATCATCTTTTTCCTGCAAAATATTAGTACTTTCTTGGGGAGTAAAATATTTAAGAAAAACCTCCATCAAAATACTCCAATCAGTTTTCACTTCTTCATCCAAAGACATGTACCAATCACGAGCATTACCAGATAAAGACAAATATAATAGCTTCCTTTTTATTTGATCATCAGAAATACCAGGAAGCCTAAATAAACCACATATTTCATCAATTGTTTCTATGTGTTCACATGCAGACTTAGTTCCATCCCCTGTAAATGGATTTTTCATAACTCTTTTAACATGGCCAATGGGAATTTTATATCCCACTTTAGGTACCTCAGACACAGTAGTTTCAACCACTTTAGCAGTAGTGGCATAAGCACTTTCATATAAAGCAAGGTGCAGCGGTGCATGATTCATAAAAGCCATAGTCGAAGCATCAATAATTTTTGGCTTTTCTCTCAGGTGTGGCAATGGGCTTTTCTCCCATTTTAGCAAGTTTTTATGTGTTTTTAGATTTTTTATGCAAAACTGAAATAAATATGATATGATATGCAATGACACTAACAAAACAAATAAATTGCTTTGTAAGTAAAGATGGATAAGATGGTGCTCACGTAGGTGCAACCTCCCCAAGCTTAGGTGTTAGCACAAGTTGGTGACGTTGACTTTGTTGTGAGATGAATGCGATGATGCACACCCTTGGATAAATCTCTCAGCTACGATTCCCCGGCAACGGCGCCAGAAAACGTCTTGATCCCGAAGAGCAAGTCTTGATGCCTGCACAAATAACGGGATTAGGTTGAGACTCCAAGTGCAGAGTGTATAGTAGTGGAAGACAGTTTTCCCCACGAGGGGTGACTCGAGGGTTTAATATCGAACTCTCGGGGAATCTGAAGTGGTAGATTTATCTTCTTATCCTTCTTTTGGTTACCTACAAAACAAGGTTAGATGTTTTGGTCCTCAACCTCACCTGTGGTTGTCAAGCACAAGGTGTAAGAATGATATCAGGATAGTTATGCAATGCAAACAAGAAATAAATATGCAATGATGGTGGATGCAATGTAAATGATATTTTTGGGTTTTTGAATGATGTATGCAAGATGAAAAGTATTTTTGTATTTTCGGATTTAATGATGGCTGAAAATAGAAAAGTGGTATATGGTGTTGGAAAGGTGTTTCTTATGATTAAAAATGGACTGGGGTTCATGGTTTCACAAATGCACTCTCTCTTTATAAAGTGGTAGACAATGGAACACACAAAGTTAACATATGAGATTGCAACACAGGGTTTGATAACAAGTTACTTAGATATATGGGCATCACGTCCTAACATAGAGATCTTTTGGTTATTAACCTCTCTTATACTCCACCAAGATGCGAACTAAATCATAACACCTCAGTAATTAAGATAACTCAGAGTATAGCATTAAGTATCATGACATGAAGTGAAAATAAGAACATGCTAGATCTAGTCATGGAGTAGTGGCAATGGTCACGCCCACATCCCCGGTAGCATGGTATTTTAGTTTATCCCTAGTGAGGTAACAAAGTAAGGTAAAGATACCAAAGTGGATCGCAGAACTTTCTCTCACGTTCACTGCACTAGCCACCCCCCGTTACTCCAACTAATGCACACGTTCCCCCTCACACGCTCTCATAAACATGCTTGATCAAAACAAGTAGACAAGAACGGGGTACATAATATGCATCTATACTCATAACTGAAACAAACATTGCAATCTCAAACATATATTAACTCATAAAGATCCACCACAAAGGTATTACAACGGTGACCGTAATCATGTTCAGCAGCTCATACGGTGCTAATTAGTGAAGCTCAAGAGAGGAGAGATACATAAGTTACTTCCACAAACCCATAGTCCAGAGGTGGACTACTCCCTCTTCATCATGGAGACGGTGGAGAAGTCGATGGAGAAGATGGAGACCACGCCGGCAGCGCCCCGCCGGAGTTTTCCCCCTCCAATCTGCAGCTCCTGATCTCCGTTTCGGTGTTTCTGTGTTTGTGCGGCGCTCCTTCCAGAGAACGACGGGGGACCTTTTTTATAGGCGTTTTTAGGTCAAGACGAAGGCGGTGGAGCGAAGATCGACGGCAACGGAGCCACGAGCCCGAACGGGTGGGTCCCACGCGGCCTGGTACTGTGGCCGCGTGGGCCATGCCCGTTTGGCCCTCGGGTCTCCGTTTGCTTGCTTCCTTTTCCGTAGTCCTTCTTCCTTCCAAATATTGACGCCCGTAAATTTCCAGGTGATTTCGTTGACGTTTGGGTCCCTGAAACATTAAAATACAAAACTAGGGTTTTCTGCCTGTGCAGGGTTAATTCCAAATAAATGGGAATCTATGAAGTATTCCCAAAATCATGATAAAACATTGATATAACCCTTATATGATGCAAATATGATTGGAATATAAGCAATTAAAGTGCAAAGTTCATGTATGCATTTTACATGCATCAGGACTCCCCGGACGCGCACCGGGACGGCAGACGCGGAGGCCGGGTCCTGCATCGCATCAACGTTGAGCCCAACCACGTAATGGTCCTAGAAAACTAGCCGACGCTGGTGGTCGATGTATCGTCGGGCATTGTGGCACCGGCCAAAGACAAACATGGAACTCCGTTAGTGATGAGCCCCGAAACGGAGGAGAAAACCGACTGTTGCCAATAATAATGGAAATACATAATTGTTTTGTCCGTTACCGATGTGGGAAGCCCACCGACGACACATTCCACAAAGGTCTCATTTGCAACACGTAAACATATTTAACTGCTATCCTTTCTCGCTGTCGTTTCCAGTGAGGAGTGTCCATTGCACGGCTCTATACTAGTGACAGGTGGTCTCCACCTGTCGTAGGCAGAGGGAGAAGAGGGCGCGTGTGGGATTGGGCCGTGGCCTGCTGCTACGCTCCGCCCTGGGTGTTATATAGGCTAAATCTAGTTGGCTGGGCTGCGTTCCTCCTTTTGTTTGTTCTTATTCTTTTTTTATTGATTAAACTTCAAACTGGGTCAAAATCACACCAAGCAAATTTAGAATAAATTGTAAAATTTAAAATAGTAAAATTAAACAGAGGGAGACCTTTTTCATTGTGAAATTAGGTTTTATATGATGTCCAAATTCATTATTTTGAACTTCTTGACCTTAGAAATAGAAATGAATTTTTAGATTAAACATTTCCGATACCAAATCTTCATGAAGATATCATATTATCCTTTGTTTTTTGTCTTTAGTAAGATTTTGAAATTACATTTAAGTGATCTGAAAAAAGTTTTTTTCCTTCTGAAATTTGGAACATTTTATTCCATTTATTTTAAAATGGATATGACACATCGGGAATGCGGCCGGGGAGCTCGATGCGGCCGTGGAGCTCTTCTCCATTCGAAATTTGTTCTAGGAAAGTGTGGCGGGGAGGAATTTCAGCGAGTCATTGGGCCTCCCGTGCGCGATGGGAAACTGGAGGGGCATTTAGTTGGTGCCTATTAGGGCCTAAAAAATTCCAGTGGTAGGGGCCGTTTAGGGACTCGGTTGGAGCTAGGTTTTGCTCCTTTTTAGAGACCGGTGATGGTTTATAGGGTCGGGATTTGGTATAGGGGATCTGCTCAAGATGTAATCAAAGGAACTTATGTTTGTGGACAGTGCAGGGTCTTGGAGTTGAAGAATGAAAACCACATCCTTCCGCATCATCTTGATTCATGACAATTAGCAATTAAATAACAATGCTCAATGCGAACTTTTTTTTATTGCATCGTGTCTCATGATAAGCTACACTACTACACTAGCTAGGTAGCAGGGTCCTCATTAACCCTTTGATGGCCACTTTTAGCTTTCCGGTGGAAATCATAAGGATCTGTTCAGTTAGTCATTATACTACAACTGTCGGTTGGTGCAGGTACTTGAAAAAGATTTAGACCCGGAGAGATCAGCAGTGCAATGTAAGCAATATCGCAGAGCCTGATGTTTTCTTATGATCGTATATATGCACATGGGCTCTGCATCTGGCATTTTCCAGTGTAATGTAATAATCTGGTTCCCGGCCTAGAGAGATTTAACATATAGTGGGTATATGTTCTAAGCTCCCATGTAGCTGCACACACTCTTCTCCTTCAGTAAATTACTTTTTGCCCAAAAAACACAACATATAAATTCAAACCTTTGTTGGTACACAACACATTAGTTCTACAATTTGATGCACCAAATTCTTTGAGGAGAATTTTGCACATTTTAGTAATAATTAATTTTAGAAACAACTATTTAATTTTTCACACCTTTTCTGCAAGTATATGACGGCATTTGTATAAAGACAAATACCGGTGCTCCAAAATGACTTTTCCCGAGAGATTTATTTTTATTTTCTATATAGGCCACATCATTGTCCTTTTTTGGGAAAAAACTTTGTGTGCGAATAAAAAATGTCTGGATGCACACCCAAAACTTTTTGTTTGAAATTTCTTGACATTTTCAAATAAATTTTCCACAACAGGTGCATTTAGACCTATGATTCAAAACATCGTGCTCTTGTATTCTGACCTACAAAAAATGACAAAAGTGTGGATCTAAGTATTGCATATTTTCAAATATCCAAATTCTACCGATTTATCATTTTTATGTAGCCCGTAATAAAAATAATGTTGCATCGCGATTTTCCATACTTGTAAGACATATATCATCGGCTATGTCTAGATTTTTTAAACATGTTAATATTATTTAAATACTTTAAAAGAGAGGGATCGCTGGAACTCGAGAGCCAATGACACTTTCCGCACAAGGCACAACATCACAGTGACTACGGCTGACGTGGCTCCTGAGCTGGCGAAATCAGTTCCAACCAGTCAATAACCACCATAGTATATAGTCCATAAATCGAGCATATATATATGTGGAAGGTTGGATCGATGAGCGCACAGCACATAATTCCCCGACAAGTGCATGTGGTGGAAATCATGCAATGCAATGCAACAAACGAGTAAAGGCAGGAGTGGTACGTGTGCGCGTGATCATCGATCCATCGATCCGATCTATCTAACCACAGCTCACAACTCGCGAGCGAGCGATGATACCTCATCATCGATCGTCCACTGATCGATCGATGACTAACCGTCGAATCATTGCGCTCGATCGACCTCAACATATCACATGGGGCTCTGTCAGACTGTCAAGCGTCCCTAGCTAGCTAAATGCTGCTAGCTGATGATCAATGCCGTCGCTGCTGGCGATCTAAATGATTGTGTGCTACTAGCTCGATCGATCGTAAGTTGTTGCTAAACTAGTCGTTACGGATGGTAGTACGTGCAAGCCATATACTAATGCTTACAATGTGTATGTATGTGTATATTGTACTGGAGAATAGTGTAATAATGAAGTATCAAATGATTCCCGAGAATCATTTTCCCTACGAATGATCGCATTCAGATAATAAAACGTATGTATACTTCATCCATGAATAAAATATTTGTTGACCTTTTCTTAGCACGTACTCCCTCCCAGGGCTGGGCCCACAGTGGTTCCAAGTGGTGCGGCCCGCACTGGGTCCATGAATTTTAGGGGCCCCAAAAAAATTTTATGCATATGTATAGCAGGAATTGGCCCATGTATCAGCCAAGCAGCCCAGCATCTCCTAGCCGCACCGTTTTTTTCATGGGCCCTGCCCTGTCTCGCGAAGCGAATAGAATCGTACAGAATAGAATCGATTTGGAATAGAATCGATGTGTGGGCTGGCCGGTCGTTTCCTTTCCTCGTACAGAATAGATTGATCCATTCCCAGTCTCACGAAGCGAATATGAAACGGCAGAAACAACACGAAAGGATTCATCGATTCCCAGGCTCCCCCCCCCCCCCCCCCCTCGCCGACGCCTTACTCGATCTGCTCCGCTGCCGACGGGCGTTAGCGGCCAATCCCAGGCGCGGCCTCATCGACCGGCCGACGCAGTGACGCACGTCATGGACCGAGGCACGCACAGTCAGGTTTGTTGTTGTTGATTCCTCAATTTCTGCTCGCATGATCGCATCCTCACTTAAATTTTATTTTATTCATCTTTTGTCAATAATACAGGTTTGATTCATCATAGGGAAACAACAGTCTGGTTCGCAGAAGCGTAAGCAAAAAGAAAAGTAAGAAAATTTAATTAAATCTCAAAAAGGTGCTATGCACAATTATATAGGTATGATTCTCAATATATTCAATTGTTACCTAAATTTTCTGTCATATACATTACAATTATTTATCAGTTCAAATGTTTGTGTAAGATATGGCCCCGTTTTAGATTTTCGCACAGGGCCCCGGATTTAGCCGGCCCGGCCCTGCTCCCTCCGTTTCAAATTAATTGACTTCCATTTGTCCACATGTGGATGTATCTATACGTGTAACATGTCTAGATACATTCATGTGTGAACAAATGGAAGTCAATTAATTTGTTGACCTTTTCATAGCACGTGCACTTCTATTTTCTGACCAGGACGTCGACTGCATCTTCTATCGCACTCCTATGCTGGAAAAAAAATCGGAGTTATAACTAGTATCCTGTGCTGAAAAGTATTACAGTAATTTGCTGCAGAAATATACGTGCAATATTTTCTTCAAGCAGTTCATTTGCACACTTCTCTACATAATAAAATGCATGCTATTGGTAAAAGATCATTGTTAATTGCTCTCTTTTCTCAAGCAAAAAATAGTACCATCTTTTCTGTCCTAAAAGCACATATACACATACATGTAGAAGTAGGACCTGTGCACTACATATTCTAAAGACATAACAGTACAGTAGTCCAGATCTAGCAACTAACAAAGCAAATGATCAAGCAGCTCGTAGAGGAATATGAAAGAGGCAGGCAGGGAGGGTCAGGTGTACAGGAGTATTCAAGGCAGGACAGCCCAGGACACGGTATTCTCCACTAATCATTGCCCTGAATAATTGGAAATATTATTGGGGTGCCCGGAGCAGTATGTGCAGCAGCAGTGCAAGCCGGCCACGCACGCGCGCGCATGTGGCCGAGCCGGGGGATCACGAGGCACGCCAGCGCGGGCGCTCGTACGGCCGCGTCGCCCGCACGTGCACCGGCTCCGGCTCCGGCCAGTCACCGGTCCTCCTTCCGGAGAAGAAGAAAAAACACGAATCTTGGCGCATGTCAGCATATGCATGTGCCGTGTCTACAAGCCACACAAAAAAATATCGGTTTTCCTCAGAACTAGACGTGCACACATATGAGGGCACCTCCAACGGTTCTCCGCATCCGGACAGCCAAATCGGACCGATTCTGTCCGCTTTGGGCGGACCGCGGACAGATTTTGGGCCTCTGTCCCTTTTAGGGTGGAGGTGCCCCCAACGGCCGGCCGCATTTCCATCTTGGGACGGCACATTTGCACAAAGTTTGCAAGTTTCGGTTCAACAAATTGATAAAAACATGCTGAAATATCGTTCTACAACAAAGTTTGAATAGAAAGAAATACGCTGAAATATCGTTTATTACAACAAAGTTCGAATAGAAAGAAAATTGAGCAGGAAACGCTACTGGTTTCCCAGATGAATCCACATGTGCTCTATCAAATCATTCTGGAGACGTTCATGTAGTGACTTATCACGCATCTCTGCATACACGTCTGAAAACTGCTGGTCCCTCGCCAGTCCAGGTGTAGGCGCAACCAACTCGCCCTCAAATTCCCATCCTTGATCAAATAACCTCGCATCATCCCGTTCATTCTCGACAATCATGTTGTGCATGATCACGCAAGCAGTCATCACCTCCCACATGACCTCCTTACTCCACGTTCTTGCGGGGTGTCGAACAATAGCAAACCGGGATTGGAGCACACCAAATGTTCGCTCCACATCCTTCCGGCAAGCTTCTTGTTGCTGAGCAAACTTACGAGCTTTCTCACTTTCTCGTATGCGAACGGTTTTCACAAATACGGGCCATGAAGGGTATATACCATCAGCAAGGTAGTACCCCTTGTCATATGCATTTCCATTCACCTCAAAGTTGATCACCGGTGCATCGCCCTCGGCCAGTCTGTCGAACACTGGTGACCGCTGAAGCACATTGATATCGTTGTGACATCCCGACATGCCAAAGAAGGAGTGCCAAATCCAAAGATCTTTAGATGCAACAGCCTCAAGTATGACTGTGCACTCTCCAACGTGTCCCTGGTACTGTCCTTGCCAAGCAAAAGGACAGTTCTTCCACTCCCAATGCATACAGTCTATGCACCCAAGCATTCCAGGAAAGCCTCTGCTCGAATTCATGTTCAGAAGACGGGCAGTGTCTTCCATATTTGGCTCCCTCAAGTACTCGGGACCAAACACTTGAACTATAGCTTCACAGAACCTGTACATGGCTTCTAGGCAAGTTGACTCGCTCATGCGCAATATTCATCTACTAGATCACCGGCTACTCCATATGCAAGCATCCGTATAGCTGCCGTGCACTTCTGATAAGAAGAGAAACCGTACATACCAGTAGCATCAGGTTTGGCCTCGAAGTAGCCGTCATATGCCCTCACTCCTTCGAGTAGACGAATGAACAGGGGCCTTGACATCCGAAAACGGCGACGAAACTTGTGATCCGGATATGTTGGCTTCACGGGATGGAAATAGTCCTTCCAAAGTTGGAAGTGACCTGTTTCCCGGTCACGATCCAACGCCGGAGCCCTTCCAACAACCGAGCCAACATGCCGAGGCTATTCCGCCTGGTTGAAGTTGTGGATGAGCGTGGCCGCGACCATCATGATGTCGGTATCATCGTCGGATTCCTCGTCCGACGTATCGATGAAGGTCTTGTAGAAGAACTCATCATCACTGTCCATCTAAGCAAAACAAACAAATTAGGATGGAATTCACATCAATTTTAGCAACAAAGATAGAGATTGAGTCTCATATACCTTTTGTCGAACACCTGCCGGGCGGTGGACTTCGCGGCCGCCTCTGGTGCAACGGCCGAACGTCCCGGGAAGCAGCGGTCGCGGCGGACGACGGCGACGGCGGCGCAAGGCGGCCCTTGTCACGGCTCGACGAGGCCGAATAGATTGGGGACGGCGGCGGCCGATGCGAACCAGGCGGCGGCCGATGCGATCCAGCAGCCGGCCGGTCGAGATTTGGAAGCAAGGGGGAGAAAGGGGATTCTGTCGCTGGCAAACGGGCCCGGCGCGGACAAGGAGGACCAAGGGAGGACCGGCTGGCTGTCCGTTTCTCCCCCAAACCTGGACCAAACTTGGGCCAGGTTTGGGGCCAGAAACCTGTCCGCGGGGACAATTGTCCCTTTGCGCCGGGCCGTTGGAGCGGCCACTCTGTCCGGAAGGACAGATTCGGACAGGGCCCGTCCGGATGCGGAGAACCGTTGGAGGTGCCCTGAGTTCGTCGAGATGTATGTGTCAAATTTTTGTCTGATTTTTTATTACAATTTGAAATATTTGAACCTGTAGCAGGAGCATATATATATGCTCCCATATGGCGAAGTGGATTTCCGCTATATGCTTGATCCAGCATATATTAGCGGTAAAAGGTAAAACTAAGTATTCTAAATGAGAGACTGGATTATAGCATCTGATACTTGGCCCAACATATATGAGGGAAAATGATATTGCGGTTCAACCATTTATAAAGTACTATTAGCAAGTGATGCTGCTCTTTGGCACAATGTCGTATTGTCTTTTTCCAACTACCCTCGCGGATGGGATGGACGGTGGCACGACGCCTTATACACGAATCTCATAGAATCACACTTGGCGACAATTGTTGTCCTTTTTTCTTGAATTGTTTGCTCGGTAGTATCGTGCTAGTGTCATTGTGTTCGATCTTCTTGTACATGTAAGTTAAGTTGGTCTCTGCTAAAGTGTTAGCTCGTGGGTGAAAATCCTAATATGAGTATTTGTTTTTGGAGGCATTGTTTTTCACATTGGGGCTCCTTCTCTTGAGTAAAAATCCTGATATGAGTATTCGTTCTGGGAACCATTGTTTTTCACATTAGACGACGTCATTAGATGCGTTGTTTTGGTTGGAAATTTGCACCTTTACTTGTTTGATGGTAGCGAGCGATAAGTTAAGATGCTCTTTGGTCCAGTGTTAGCTTGTGGGTGAAAACCCAAACTTCACCCAATCCGCTAGCGGATTGGGGATCAATCCACTAGGTAGGGGTTAATCCTCTAGTGTATTGGGTGAAACCCCAAACTTCACCCAATCCGCTAGAGGATTGGTGGGGATAATCCACTAGGTAGGGGTAGTGTATTGAATCCCCTAGGGGATTGAGAAAAATGAATTAGAGTTTGGGGATTTGTGGGAAAAGGTGGGGATAAAACCTGTCCAATACTCTAGAAACAAATGATGTTTTGGTATATGTGGGGATTTGGGGGTTTGACCGGGATAATCCCCACCAATCCCTAAAAAAACTCTAGAAACAAACATAGCCTTAGGCCCTGTTTGTTTCTAGAGTTTTTGTGGGGATTGGTGGGGATAATTTTCTAGTGTATTGGGTGAAACCCCAAACTTCACCCAATCCCCTAGCGGATTGGGGATCAATCCACTAGGTAGGGGTAGTGTATTGAATCCCTCTAGTGGATTGAGAAAAAAATGAACTAGAGTTTGGGGATTTGTGGGGAAAGGTGGAGATAAAACCTGTCCAATACACTAGAAACAAACGATGTTTTGAAGTTTGGGGTTTCATCCAATCCACTAGAGGATTATCCCCACCAATCCCCACAAAAACTCTAGAAACAAACAGGGCCTTATGAGTATTTGCCATCATTCATCTATATTGAAGGCATTGCTATTGATTGTTTTCACATTGGGGATCCTTTCTCGTGAGTGACAACCTATGAGGAGGCCTCAGTAGGTTAGGAGACGATCATAGATGCATTGATTTGAAGATTTTTCAACTTTACCTATTTGATGGAAGCGAGCGCAGGGACGGAGTCAGCCATTAGGCTTGGGGGGGGTGCTAATCATGTTGAAGGGGGTAAAATAGCTTATAATTACTAAATATAAGCATGATAAATAAGGTGTTTATGAAGAAAATCAAAATGTTGGGGGTGGCTTAGCCCCTGCTCGCCCCTCCCCTACTTCCGTCCCTGAGCGAGCGATAATTTGGGTGTAGGCATTTTCATATTGATTTGTCATTGTCTCACATTTGGATTGTGGGTTTCGTCGAGACACATCAACGATGTGGTTGTATCTGATTCAACTATATCCAATGCGTCAGTTTGCAAGATGTCATCCTTCGTCTTTCACTTTTTTCTATGATGTGGAACAAGTAGTTTCTTTATGAAGTTAGGACTTAGTGGGGGTGGTTGTGCACAATTGTCGTCAATGTTCGTCATGGCCTCTTTTTGTTCTCCAGTTTTTCGTTGGTGTATCGAGGACATTCTCGATGCTTTGCCATACAACAACAAAAATTGTTTGTTATCTTAAAAAAATGTCGTTTCCAAGTATACACAAACACCAATTTCCACAAAAGGCTACGAGAAGCTCAACAGAATCTCGAATTTGAATAAGAGAAATGATAATGTTACTTTTAAGTCGTAGGAGACATAGTGTTTTTGTAAAACAGACACATTGCCAAACTACTTGAAACGTGCAAGTACTCTTTTTTGTTAGAAATGATCGACCCTCATATCATTAATCTGACTATGAAAATAGACACTTCCTAAATATCCAACCTCATTAATACCAGACCAGTCACAAGTCCATCATGATTTCTCCAAGCGATCGAACACGAAGCCCATCACCTCTAGGAACACCATCTCGTTGACAATGGGACATGAACAATTTTATTTGGCATGTCTGCATTATTTCCACCCGCTAAGGGATACTTGATGAAGAACCACCATCAGCACACACCATGTCCACAAAGAAAAGCTCACTAGCATGGCACTAGAAGGTGCACAGGTTTTATGACCAATGAGTCATGAACTCTACATTTTTTTCAAGGAAGGATAGCATTTTTTTTGACGGTCAGGATAGCCTGTTTTGTCAATCAATGTTTTTTAAGGTAGGATAGCCTATTTTCCCTCCGTTTCATATAAGTTGTCACTGAAACGGATGTATCTAGATGTTTCAGTGCTAGATTAGATGTATTTCAGTACTAGATACACAAGTTTCAGCGACAACTATTATGGAACTTAGGCCTATGCCAATGTTAGTTTCTTAGCACGTTTTCATATGCATTTTGCTGACGTGACATACTAATTAATAAAAAAAAAGAGTGAGGTTGTATCTTAGCACGTGGCCATAGGTAAAAAACGGTTCTAACCCAATCATATGCATGCATTAGCCTCAAATCATTAAATTTAGATACAACTCATAAGAAACAATGCATTGTACTACTTGTATCTTAAATATTTATTGTTCATATGATACCGTGCTAAGAAATGGTGCATTGTCACACGCCTTAGAGTATTTGATTAAGCGGTGTGTTTTTAAGTTTAGATGGCGTTTAGTCTAAGTACACCAAAGCAGGCCATGAATGATCGATCGAGATTTGTTAATCCAGTTTAACTCGTGTCGCCAATACTCGTCAACAGGGATCGATGATCATGCCGTGACTCGGATCTAGAGAAGTTAATTGGTCGTTAATTCCATGATTGTAGTACGATATGATTGTCATGACTGTCCAATCCAGCTATAGGCCTATAGCTAGCCGTTGGCCTGTTTGAGCATCTCGAGAGAATATCGATCTGTGGTCGACATGCATAATTGAAAAAACATGTACTATACAGTTGCAATAATAACTAACAAACGTCATAATTAATCGTTACATGATCTTCAGAATAATTGGAAGATTAGCACATGCTAGTACACTATTAATTCCCTCATGGCCATTAACTAGCTGCTAGCTGACGCAATAATTGATGCTTAACACGAGATCTTACTTGGTATTATTATTAGCCCGATCGACAAGGGCATGTTATTTGAATCATAGTGTACTGATACAACGGCTGCCTAACTGTACTTTGTAACTAACTCGATCGATGATCAGGGGCTAGCTCTCCCATCTCTAGGAGCTTGATTAGCCAAGTCATAACTATCTGGCTAACTACTGAATCATTTGGGCCGCACATGGCATTTTGGTATTAGTGATTATTGCGATCTAGTACATACCTATGCAGGATTAAGGTACAAATTAGTGCTGTTCATGTAGCAAAGCACACGACACTACATTACTCCTCACGTGCAAGTTGCAAATTACAAATGTTTGGGGGCATCAGTGCGGCCTCTCTCCAATGATACCTATGACTTCATTTGACTGCTCATTAATTAGTTTATACTACCACATTATATGGGTATCAAGGCATATTTGGTAGAAAGAAATGTCAGAGAATTTTTATTCTTGGATTTCCATTCTTAATATTCTTTAAGTAATCAAATAGAACTAAAGTGTACGGCCGTGTGGTTGTGCATGTGTGGAAAAAGTAATTTGCATGCATACGTTAATGTCCAAAGATTATTTGCAGATTCAAAACTTCAAAATATTTTATATTTCAGCTTTGTCTCAACAAGATCTTGTTCAGCAGCTGCTGTCGTTTTCCAGTTTTCTATAAACTGTTTGTACCTTTGCCATTCCATATGGAGATTCTCTCATTTCTTAGTATAATACATGTAGCCCTCCTGCATATATGATTTAAAAAAAATCTCGTTCAAGGTTCACACGTGAAGATTTATGAAGTTTTCACCATATTGGTACAAAATTTGTAATCATATTGGTACCAAAGTTTATTTTTAGCTAACTGTAACCATATTGACTCATGAATAATATCGTCTCCCCTTAAGAAAAAACAACATTGATCTTTATATATTTGTGCTTCTTTAAGTGGTACATTTCTGCATTCAGACGTATCTAAAACCAACTATAGCTTGTGTGGCAATGAAGGCCCAGTTCTTTTGGTCTTCCTGGATGGCCGTAAAGCTGCTCTACCCCAGCCTTTCGGAGCAGCTTTTTGGAGAAGCCGTTCCTCAAATTTGGGTGGGCTTCCAAACTAGTTTAGACTAATCTAATTTGGAAGCCTATTTAAATTTTGGGGACGGCTTCTCCAGAAAGCTGGGGGTTCGTGAAAACAGCCCAAACGAACGAGTTGTGTTCTGTGTCGAGTATGATCAAATTAAGTATCAAATGCAAGTTTGGATTTTTTTTCAAGAAAATCTAGAGTTCCACGGTTGAGATTGCACAATATATCATCAGAGTGGATTATAATTGCCGCGGTAATATTCGGCGGCGAGATGTATGTGCTGACTTGCTAATCTTGGGATATTGCTAATCAGTGTGCACATACACTACTCGATGTTAGAAAAGGAAAAATAACCGAGCGAATCGACAACCCGATCAAGATGCATGGTATGCGAACAAACTAACGGAGGTCGGCCATGCGCGCATGATCGAGCAATGATCCGTGGTTAGATCCAGGTCCGGCCATGCAGCAATAAAGATGAGGCAGCCAGCCGAGGTGCGCTGTTGCGGTCATGGACCGTGAAATTTGACAAAATTAATCCTTTTGACAAAGTTTAACGAAAATAACTCTTTTTGAAAAAAAATCTAAATCTAACCATTTTTTGCGGCGCCTGTAGGGCGGCGCCACACATTCAAGAACCGCGCCAAAGCATGGGGCGCCACACCACTGCCAGCGTGGCAAGGCGGGACCCAACTCGGGATAAGTAGCGTCGTGTCCAGGGGCGCCACACCTCACACTACCACGTCCTTAGCAGCGGGGCTACCAAAATGTTGGAAAACGACCCGAGAGCTGTTTTTGCCAGGTCATGCGAAATTTTCTAAGTTACGGTGCAGCGCCGCAGGCCGCGGCGCCACGCATGTAAGTACCGCGCCGGAGCCAGGGGCGCCGCACTACTGCAACGCCGACCTGACCGGCGCCGCACCTCACACCACCACGCCCTTAGCAGCGGCGCTGCCAAAATGTTGGAAAACGACCCGAGAGCTGTTTTTGCCAGGCCGTGCAAAATTTTCTAAGTTAAGATGCAGCGCCGGTAGCTGGGGCGCCGCAGGTGCACGTGCCGCGCCTATGTATCTGGCGCCGCACGTGTGCAACTCCTTTGCCGCCGGCGCCACACCTTCAAGTGCAGAGCCGTCGTTGTTGGCGCTACACTTGCATTGGCGCTCCCAAACACAACAATAAACTTGATACAATATCAGACCTAACACGGTAGTTCAAAACAACAAAATATCAGAACTAACACACCAGTAGTTCAACAAGTTCACGACAAGTTCACATAGCAGGAAGTTCACGACAAGGTGCACAAATGAAACGACAAGTTTACGACAAGTTCACATAGCCAGTGCATTACAATCAACCTACTTCCTTTTCCTCAGCCTCCTCAAAGGCTCACTCGGCGCCGGATCCGCATTCTTTATCCTGCACCTAGGCAGGTGCTTCGGCCCCAGATTTGCATTCTTCCTCCTGCACGGCAGCTTCTTCATCGGGGAGGACTCTTCCTCGGACTGCTCATCCTCCGACATGTGCTCATCCGCATCCTCAGACTCGTGATCGTCCGAGTGCTCATCCACATCCTCGTTCGCAGCAGGACCCTTATTTTTGTTGATGTAGTCGTCCGGTGAGTAGCGCTTGGTAGCCTTCTTCTTGGACCTTAAGTGGAAGGATCGCTGGTACGCCTGCAAAGTCATGTCATCATCCACGTTTTCATCAAAATATGCCTACAAATGAAGAAATGTAAGGTGAATATCTCCTACATGGGCGAGGTTCAAGAAATTATTTTTGGGTGAACGGTATGTAACACAATTATCATACCTGAACCTCCTCATCATTGAGCTCAGGTGGGTTAGAACCAGAAGCATCACCACAGACAGGGGTTGAAGGGGAGCTCGAGCGGGTCGGCATGCTTTCATCGGTACGACAACCAAGCAAACCAACTAAAGTACGTAACCGAGTCGCGGTCCGCTGTGACATTGAGATATCAATGTCTTAGTGAGAACGAACATGAATATACACACGAAGGGAAGATCTTATCACTTACCTTCACAAAGTCTCTAACTGCGTTGTCACCCTTCTTGCCACGAGGCAACGCGTCTGCCTGCTCGGCTTCACCGGCCTGGCGCGAGATCTCATCACGCTATGAAAACAAATATGTCAACTATGGAACTCCATTATGATGGTACGAAGGAAATTTGGGAAAAATTACCATAAAGTTGATTAAGGGAGCGAAATTGGTGTGGTTGCCTTCTCTTACGGCCTTGTTGTACCGAAGCTCAATAAGAGCATCATCGTCGTTCTCCTCCAAAAGCTCCTCAAAAGCCGGCGGGCATAGCCGGACACGGGTCCGTGCAAGAAACCAACCAAGATATGTGTTGAATGACTCTACAGTGTACTTGGAGCGTTCCCACATATGCACCTTCCTGTCCGTTGCCTCCTTCAACTCGGCATTGAATGTAGTGATGTAATCCTTGTGATGTGTATCCCAATTCTTCACCTTCCTCTGTCTTCTCCGGTCCAGTCTACACATTTAGAAAATGAAATGTTAGTACCTACATTTTTGTAGCTGACAACTAAGATATGCATTGAATTGTAAGACGAAATATGGACCCTCACCCGTGAAGCGAAAACATCGTGTTTATCCACTTAGGCGGTGTATTTTGAAACAACCCAAATTGGCTCATCACACGGTGTGGCAGGTGGAACTCAACTGGATACAAGCATATCATTGGGCACTGCAACAACCAAAGATATTCTTCCTCGAGACACTTCAGGTTCAACTGGAATTCCCTTGCGATACCAAATCTCTCCCAAACACCATATATCTGCCAATTCACCTACAACATAATACTCCTTTCAATATGTGTAGTTGGGATTTAAGATCGAGTTAATGAAAGCATATGAATTATTGCCTGCTGGGGGGTCAGCGAGTCGAACTCGTTTGTGTACCGCAAGTACTCCCTCACTGGGTGGCCTTGGAACTCCGCAACCCTGTCCCACTTGTACGCCCATGTAGGCTCCCGAAGCCGGCTGCCATGGTCGTCCCAAGGCTTCCATTGCAACAGCTTTGACCGTCCAACTGAGAAGTGTTCCCACATCCAAACCGAAAGTAGGAGCATTGGACCACCAATGCCAGCATCGTCTCCCCACCTACGACACGCATCGTCCAACTACACATATAGTACACAAGTTAGAATTTGATAAGCAGCTGCACGCACAGGAAAGAAAAAAAGATAAAATATTTACCTAGCGGTACAAGTAAGCAAGCGTAGCGGTACCCCAGCTTAGATTACTCTCCCAAAGTGTTAATGCCTTCAGCCACATCCACGAGCGTTCCGTCCACTACTGTCAGCAAACAGAGTCCTCGTGATCACGTACCACACGTATGCGCGTGCATGATTCTGAATCACCACTTCATTAGCCCCTTCAGGGCACTTAGCAAAAAAAATCCTGATCCAAACAAATGTGGCGCTGGCGGAGAGTCTATCCGTACTAGAGTCTTCCTTCTCTGGAGGAGATGCACCGATAAGGTTGAACATCTTCTCGCGCCATCCGTCAGATTCGGTGCTAAAACATACGGTCTTCCCCTGATGGGAGTGCCAAGATCATCGACACGTCCTGGAGAGTCACCGTCATCTCCCCGGTGGGGAGGTGAAAGCTATGCATCTCCGGCCTCCAACGGTCAACAAGAGCACTGATGGCTGAAGGATTGAAATTTTGCGTGAACCGAGAAACAAGCTGGATGAATGGAAGGAGTCCAAGCTTCTCGATGTACTTGGTATATCTCTCATCGTATGGCATGCCCTTCTCACCAACTTGCAAGGAGGCCTCGTGAGACCGAAGACGAAGGGGGGCAAATACCTAACAAAATAATTACAAGTTATAACAATGTCCATGCCAAATATAAATATGAACTAACATCTTAACTATGCTAAAAATTACAGGTTACCTTTCCCTCCACCATCTTTTTGGCACGGTGATCCTTATCATAGTGTTGGTCAACAAGTTCCATCCTACATATTTCAAAAAACTACCACTAGTAAGAGATAGCAATTTCAATATTTTTCAATATTCATTTCAAACTCATATATATCTTCTAGCACATCCACACATACATCACGTAAAAATTATATAGACATTGGGTAACCACTTTTACATCCACAAATACACCTCACATACACGTGGTTCTCATATACACATCTATACCGAATTAATTAAAAAAATAAATAAACACTCCACATGATTAACAACCATTACAAGTGCCATACAAATGCTAGGGATAAAAAAAATAGCCTCATGCCATACTAATTTCGAAATCTAGGATGAACTAAGATTTCACCTAGGGTTGCAAAAACGGGACAAATATGACAGATCTATTGGATGAAATTGAGGGGAACGGAGGAGCATACCTTGAGGAACGATGGGGAGACGAAATCCTTCCAGATCGGGCCGGATTTGGGGAGGATTTGGGAGGGAGAGAGGAGGAACCGCCGTCGCCACCCTTCTGTTCTTCTGTTCGGGAGAGGAGGGAGAGAGGAGATACGACCGAGTGGTCGACGCGGGTCAGGCTGAATAGGTCGCGGGGTGTGGCGCCCCGGCTGCCGGCGCTGCACGAAGGTGTGGCGCCCCTGGCCACGACGCTACATAACCCGACTTGGGTCCCGCCTTGCCACGCTGGCAGAGGTGTGGCGCCCCATGCTGGGGCGCGGTTCTTGAATGTGTGGCGCCGCCGTACAGGCGCCGCAAAAAGGGTTAGATTCAGATTTTTTTTCAAAAAAAAGGTTATTTTTCATTAAAATTTGTCAAAAGGGTTAATTTTGTCAAATTTCACCCATGGACCAGGCAGCCAGACACGGGCACACGGTCCGGTCGGGTCTGGTTCCAATCATTTGCTCAAGCGTGGGCTCGGCCTAGTTTAATGTGGACGGTGACTGTGCCGCACGTACACTGCCTCACCGCGCTTCATCATTGGCTAGTCAGAGCTCAGACCATGTGGCTGGTCTGCTCGCCCGACACGCCAGGTTATGATGGTGGGGGAAGAAGACGACCTCTGGTGGGCTGGGCTTAAATCTGGGCCGGGCCGCATGCCCGAAGGGTGGGCCTACCCTTCTGTTTCGACGGCCCACACAACTCCACAGCTATCGGGCTAGGTCGGGCCCAATTACATCGGTCGCGTCTCCCCTTCCTCCAGTCCGCCCTGTCGCCTCCCGTGCAGCACCGGTTCTCCCCTCCCCTCCCGGCGCCCCCACCGATCCCCGCCGCGCACCGAACGAATGGAGCAGGCAGAGGCGGGAGGCGGCATCGCAGCCGCGAGGAGCAGACCGGCAGCCGTGCAGGCCACCAACGACGACGCCGCCGCCAGCAAGCTGTAACCTCCACCCCCCCCCCCCCCCCCCCCCCCCCCCCCTCCTGCTCTGCTTACGCACGCGCCGCGTCTCCGCGTCCCATCGGCCGCTGGTATCCGCTGCGCGTTTCCGTTCATGTAGTAGAGGCTGCGATTTGTTGAAGCGAGCTCGGCTAGCTCGGTTGCTGCGCAGTTCCTGTGATAGTAATGCTTTCCCTTGCAATGAATCGCGGAAGGGTGTTTTCAAGACGGTTTACCAGGGGTAAAACTTCGTAGCCCATGCTGTTTCGTCTAGTTAGGGGAAGCATGAAAGCTGGTTGATCCTATTTTCAGATGAGTCTGCTCCTAGCTTATTCATGCCCCCATTTCCATTTTGCCTGCATCCTTTCTGCAGTGGAGCACCTTTAAGTGCTTCCGGGCTTGGGGTCTCCATATGCAGAGCTGACATGGGCTTTAACTGTTTACTTACATGAGACGACCATCATCTTTTGTAGGTCATGTGTTAATAAAGGATACATGAAGGATGATTACGTGCACCATTTTGTTAGGAGAACAACAAAAAGGGCGCCCATAATCAACCGTGGTACATAGTGCCTCTGTATTTTGTCCAATCTGATATGCTGAATGTAAAGTATGTGAAATTTTTAATTCACTTCTCTTTAATTTACTTTGCAAAGGCTATTATGCCCGCTGGTCTGTCCTTAGGAAGCTTATGCTCCAGTTCCTCAGTGCTGGGAATGACAGTAATGGTCAGAAGAGGAAACAAATATTATCTATTGGCGCTGGCTTTGACACGACATTCTTCCAGTTGCAGGTTAGTCTTCAACTCCGTATTTCATGGACATCACGAGTTCATGATTACTGCCCTTTTCCGGACCTATGTTCATTTACATTGTTTTCCTGTGTCATTCATGCCATTTTAACATTTAAGTTAACCTGCTGCGCCCTTCATCGTTATTTGTATTTCTACGGGTTATCTATATGCTGTTGTGGTTGGTGGGACCGATGAGATTAAACTGTGTTGGTGATTCTATAAGAAACACTTTCAACTTCTCTTTCTGCCCTGTATTTCTTATTGTAGGGCGAAGGGCTTGCCCCGTACCTTTATGTAGAGCTGGACTTTCAGGAGGTATGGAAATGATTTTCCTTGCATATTCAAGTGTAGCTTACTACTCCATCACTACCATTTCTGTGTTAAGATTCACTATGCTCATTGATTATCTTCCAACACCAGCTTCTTATCTTTGTACATGCATGGCAACTTCTGATGTTTGGCAGGTAACCAGCAAAAAGGCTGCCATCATCAACCACTATAATGAAATGAAGGAAAAATTGGGACCTGAAGCTTCTATTTCAATTGGTAGCTCTCTCATTTACTGTAATGTTTTTGTCTACTGCCTGCCTACCCCTATTCATCTAACGGCACTCCTAATTGTACTGAAATATACCCACAAATCTCAATATAACTATTTGTTTTCGCGGTTTTACGTATAGCTAGTCGGTGTGTTATATTGGTACATTTGACAGAAATATTGATGTCAAGTTGTCAACAACAGGCAATGATGGATTGCTTGTTGAGTACACTTTGACCATCAAATCTGACAATATCCCTAGCTTATTGTCCATTTTGCCATCAAGTTAGGTGGTACCGTTGATTATGACTGGACTTACAGCAAGTTTGTCGTGGTGGGAATCACGCAGATGCCACGGGGTGGCTTATTCTGGGGCCGAACAGATGCTTGTGGTTTCGGGGAGGGATTGCGCGATGGAGTCGCACACGAAGAACACACGAAGAACACGAAGAACAAGCAAGAACGAACAAGAACCGCAAGAACACAAAGCACACACAATGTACCCTGCTTCGGGGCCCTCGTGAGGAGGTAAAACCCCTACTGCAGCACTAGCCTACTCTCTTTATATCTCAATGGTGACAAGTACAAAGTGCTCCTTGAGCTGTATCAAGTAACAATGGTGAGAGCTCTAGGATGAAGATGAAGGCACAGGGGGGAAATGAGCTTCTCAGGGTGTCTCTCCTCCTCCAGAGAAAGTGGTGGTGCTGTATATAAAGCTTGGCCGGATTACTTCTTTGCCCCTGGCTCAATGAGGTAATGGCATTGCCCTGTCAGTCCAACGGCAGGGCTAGTACTCCACTTCGGGTAATGTCAGGCGTAGCTCACCGGGGTCTAAGCCGTAGCCCCTTCCCGAATTGGCTGGGTCAGCGCCTAGGTCCTCGTGATCCAGGAAACCCGTGGCTTTACCTCGCTGGCTTCTGCCAGGCTTCGGGCCTTGAGCTCTGGAGAACGTCTTGTCCATCCTTTCCTTTGTCTTCTAGCCCTTGTCTTCAGGATCTCCACGTCCTCTTCTTATCCTCTCCCGAAGATATTTATGATGACTCGAATAAATATCCCGGCATCTGCGGAGAGTGATCCCGTTAAGGATGTCCCGGCATCTGCGGAGAGTGATCCCGTTAAGGATGTCCTGGTATCTGCGGAGAGTGATCCGGTTAGGGATGTCCCGCCGCCTGCGGAGAGTGATCCGGCTGAAATAGAGTTGGTGGAGATGACCCGGTCGAGGAGATGCTGGGATGTCGACGTAGAAATGGCGTCTGGTAACCTTGGTGGAACGAGGAGTAGGAGAAGATATCAGGCCGTCCAGGGCATTGTCATCCCTGCCCAGCCGAGGCTGACGACCCGCGCTGGATACCTCGGTCAAAGGAGCAACCAGTGATCTCGGCTCGATCTGGAGTTGGAGAAGTAGCGATAACTTGACCTGCTGTAACTCGGTCACCTCTGCTCAATACGATCCAGGCCCAGCTGAGCTTATCCGGACCTCGGCCCATCCCGGCTAGCCGAATCATGGCCCACCCGAGATACGGACGCTGGCCCAAACCGGATCATAGAACCTGGCCCAATCCGGGTAACAGCAGCCGAAGGCCTGCCCCGAGGTAACGATGCACAGGTGCGATCGATACTTAACCGAGATGAGCGCTGGGTGTCGGTCCAGCGGGAATCTGGCCCATCCGAGGTGGAGATCCGGTCCAGCCCGAGTCAGAGGTGTTTCGGCCTGGTCAGACTGAAGCCTTGGCCCAGCCCGAGGCTTGAGGCGGAGGCCTGCCCGAGGCTGAAGGGAGGTTTTGGCCCAGCTCGGCCTGCCTGGGACACTCGGTCCAGTTGAAGTAAAGGGCCTCGGCCTGTCCGGGTTACGCTGAGACTCGGTCCACCAGAGGTCAGCTGAGCGATTTTGCCTGCGCGTGATAGCGATACTCACCCGAGGTAAGTTGATTTGGTTCTCTCCGTAAGTTGATTCGGTTAAAACAAGACTCGGGCATCAAGAAGAGCTCTGGCCCAGACGTGATTTCTTCTTACCCAGCTATTCCCTGATTTATTTCTTTTATCACACCACAAAAATCATCAACTCTGGGGTACCCGGGATTACATCCCCGACAGTAGTCCCCGAGGCTGTGGGGGACTCGCAGAGTCGCGCACAGACTTATAAAAACCTAGTATTACAGAGTTGATGCCAACAACAGCCATCACCAACAAATAATTTCAAGCTGCCCGCATAGGCATGTGTACGCCGGTCGTCTAGCCATGCCCTCCAGGCCAAGTGTGACATCCGGTTGAACGAGCTCACCCGAATCAACAACGAGATGGACAGTTTGCACTGGAAATGTGTTGGCTGCATGAGCATGGTCACACACAGACGTCTCTGCCGACATTGGGCAATTTGGCATACTGCCTGCATGGCCACCATTGTCTGTCGGTTGCTAGCCCTCCTGGCCTTTACCGAATTGAGATGCCGCCAGCGTCGGTTAGCCCTCCTGGCTTCTACCGAATTGAGATGCCGCCAGCGTCGGTTAGCCCTCCGGGCTTTTACCGAATTGAGATGCCGCCAGCGTCGGTTAGCCCTCCTGGCTTTTACCGAATTGAGATGCCGCCAGCGTTGGTTAGCCCTCCTGGCTTTTACCGAATTGAGATGCCGCCAGCGTCGGTTAGCCCTCCTGGCTTTTACCGAATTGGGATGCCGCCAGCGTCGGTTAGCCCTCCTGGCTTTTACCGAATTGGGATGCCGCCAGCGTCGGTTAGCCCTCCTGGCTTTACCGAACTTGGATGCCGCCAGCGTAAGCTGGACCGACATAAACCTGCAAGTATGTATCTCATATGTCTCGGTATCTCGGCCCCTCTGGGCATATCACACATGTCTCGGTATCTCGGCCCCTCTGGGCATATCACACATGTCTCGGTACCTCGGCCCCTCTGGGCATATCACATAACTTTGTACCTCGGACTCTTTGGGCATATCACACATGTCTCGATACCTCGGCCTCTTTGGGCGTATCACATATTTCGGTATGTCGGCCTCTTTGGGCATAACTCATATGTCGGTTCTTAGCCACTTCGGGCGTATATCGACATAGATGTCTCCAGCCACCGCTGGTTTGACATAAGCATATCTCGAATGCCGGTTTTAGCCACTCCGGGCGTATACCGACATAGATGTCTCCAGACACTGCTGGACTGACATAAGCATATCTCGAATGCCGGTTTTAGCCACTCCGGACGTATACCGACATAGATGTCTCCAGCCACTGCTGGACTGACATATAACCTGCAAAAACATATCTCAAAAGTTGCCTCTAGCTAACAAACATAAACAAAGATCTGGTATGCAAATGATGCCATGATACGCTGGCAAACAGAATAAACAGCAATGTGGGATATGGAATAATGTCATGATATTGTGACAAACCGAAATAAACAGCGATCTTTGATGTGGAATGATGCCGTGATACTGTGGCAAGCCGAAATAAACGGCGATCTGTGATGTGGAATGATGCCGTGATACTGTGGCAAGCCGAAATAAACGGCGATCCAGAGAATACCGATAATGCCTCGATAACTTGGGTAACTTGAGATAACCAATAGAACCATGATACCTTGGATCTCCATTATGACCCGGATTTCCAACATGATCCGGATTTTCAATACAATCCGGATTTCCAACATGATCCAGATTTCCAATATGATTCGGATTACCAGTATGATTCGGATTACCAATGTGATTCGTATTACTAACATGACCCAGATTTCCAATGTGATTCGGATTACCAATATGATCCAGATTTCCAATGTGATTCGGATTACCAATATGATCCAAATTTCCAAGGTGATTCGGATTACCAATATGATCCAGATTTCCAATGTGATTCGGATTATCAATATGATCCAAATTTCCAATGATATTCGGATTACCAATATGATCCAAATTTCCAATGAGATTCGGATTACCAATGCGATTCGGATTACCAATGTGATTCGGATTACTGACATGACCCAGATTTCCAAATTGATTCGGATTACCATGCACCTCGGATTTCTGGAATACTTTGGTGCGAACGTTCTCAACATCACCGATGTCACCTTTCAACGTTAGTCCAACATACATATCATAAAAAATATTTGACGGGAACAACAATTATACTAACCGAGGCAAACTAGCTATAGCACTTGATAGAAAACGAATCTAACAGCAGATACTATGCACAAAAAACTAGACTCGGTCTAAACCGAGTCCCCGAGTCACTTTTCTTATCTAGGAGGTGGTGTAAAACAGACTGGCTACCCAGTCCCCGGGCCAAGACATCTTGTCCGGGGTAAAACACTTAGACAAAAAGCGAGGGGGCAGTCCCCGAGTACTGTTTGAGACTACGCAGAAGCATAAAGCAGACATATAAACGATACTTACAAGGCCAGGTTGTTGAAGAAGTCGAGGAAGACGCTAATGCCAATATGAATACCCAGAATAGACTCGGATTTCCAAGATATGATTCGGATTACCGAAACTAGATTCGGATTGCCAGGTTGATTCGGATTCCAGAATATGCCAAAACTTGATTCGGATTCCAGAACATGCCAAAACGTGATTCGGATTCCAGAACATGCCAAAACGTGATTCGGATTACCGAAACTTGCCAAAACTTGATTCGGATTACCGAAACTTGATTCGGATTGCCAAGTTGATTCGGATTCCAGAATATGCCAAAACTTGATTCGGATTCCAGAACAGCTTGGATTCGCACTGTATCCAACTCGAAAATGAGTCAACATGCGGGGACGATGCCGAAGTCGAGTCCCCGAGTCACTTTTCACACCACGGATCTGTCGATGATGTCAAGCTAGAGCGCGGGGACAATGGCGATGTTGAGTCCCCGCGTTGATGATGAAGATCCCATCCGAAATTAACCCAACAAGCACCACTATCAGCCCCACGGTGGGCGCCAACTGTCGTGGTGGGAATCACGCAGATGCCACGGGGTGGCTTATTCTGGGGCCGAACAGATGCTTGTGGTTTCGGGGAGGGATTGCGCGATGGAGTCGCACACGAAGAACACACGAAGAACACGAAGAACAAGCAAGAACGAACAAGAACCGCAAGAACACAAAGCACACACGATGTACCCTGCTTCGGGGCCCTCGTGAGGAGGTAAAACCCCTACTGCAGCACTAGCCTACTCTCTTTATATTTCAATGGTGACAAGTACAAAGTGCTCCTTGAGCTGTATCAAGTAACAATGGTGAGAGCTCTAGGATGAAGATGAAGGCACAGGGGGGAAATGAGCTTCTCAGGGTGTCTCTCCTCCTCCAGAGAAAGTGGTGGTGCTGTATATAAAGCTTGGCCGGATTACTTCTTTGCCCCTGGCTCAATGAGGTAATGGCATTGCCCTGTCAGTCCAACGGCAGGGCTAGTACTCCACTTCGGGTAATGTCAGGCGTAGCTCACCGGGGTCTAAGCCGTAGCCCCTTCCCGAATTGGCTGGGTCAGCGCCTAGGTCCTCGTGATCCAGGAAACCCGTGGCTTTACCTCGCTGGCTTCTGCCAGGCTTCGGGCCTTGAGCTCTGGAGAACGTCTTGTCCATCCTTTCCTTTGTCTTCTAGCCCTTGTCTTCAGGATCTCCACGTCCTCTTCTTATCCTCTCCCGAAGATATTTATGATGACTCGAATAAGGATGTCCCGGCATCTGCGGAGAGTGATCCCGTTAAGGATGTCCTGGTATCTGCGGAGAGTGATCCGGTTAGGGATGTCCCGCCGCCTGCGGAGAGTGATCCGGCTGAAATAGAGTTGGTGGAGATGACCCGGTCGAGGAGATGCTGGGATGTCGACGTAGAAATGGCGTCTGGTAACCTTGGTGGAACGAGGAGTAGGAGAAGATATCAGGCCGTCCAGGGCATTGTCATCCCTGCCCAGCCGAGGCTGACGACCCGCGCTGGATACCTCGGTCAAAGGAGCAACCAGTGATCTCGGCTCGATCTGGAGTTGGAGAAGTAGCGATAACTTGACCTGCTGTAACTCGGTCACCTCTGCTCAATACGATCCAGGCCCAGCTGAGCTTATCCGGACCTCGGCCCATCCCGGCTAGCCGAATCATGGCCCACCCGAGATACGGACGCTGGCCCAAACCGGATCATAGAACCTGGCCCAATCTGGGTAACAGCAGCCGAAGGCCTGCCCCGAGGTAACGATGCACAGGTGCGATCGATACTTAACCGAGATGAGCGCTGGGTGTCGGTCCAGCGGGAATCTGGCCCATCCGAGGTGGAGATCCGGTCCAGCCCGAGTCAGAGGTGTTTCGGCCTGGTCAGACTGAAGCCTTGGCCCAGCCCGAGGCTTGAGGCGGAGGCCTGCCCGAGGCTGAAGGGAGGTTTTGGCCCAGCTCGGCCTGCCTGGGACACTCGGTCCAGTTGAAGTAAAGGGCCTCGGCCTGTCCGGGTTACGCTGAGACTCGGTCCACCAGAGGTCAGCTGAGCGATTTTGCCTGCGCGTGATAGCGATACTCAGCCGAGGTAAGTTGATTTGGTTCTCTCCGTAAGTTGATTCGGTTAAAACAAGACTCGGGCATCAAGAAGAGCTCTGGCCCAGACGTGATTTCTTCTTACCCAGCTATTCCCTGCTTTATTTCTTTTATCACACCACAAAAATCATCAACTCTGGGTACCCGGGATTACATCCCCGACAAAGTTCGTTTTGTTGTGGGTAGCATGTTCTATTGGTTATTGTAGTAGAGAATTCTGTTTTATATTCATCTTCCATTCCGCCTGGAAGAAAATTATCTAGTTAGAACTTAAACTGAAAACGTAGCAGTCTTAGTTACAATACTACTTCTAAATTTCAGCAATAGTTGTTAGTTGAAGTGACCATTCTTTATCACAGAATTTGCCAATTTGACACTTTTCTGTTCCTGTGTGCCTGCACAATAATTTATACTGGACATGGCCAAATATTTCAGAAAAGGCGAAGTGACGAGTACACACTACAAGCTATTTTCTGCCGATATTCGTGATATACCAAAACTAGATTCAGTTATTCGCATGGCTGAAATGGATCCTAGGTATATTCTGTGTACCTTATGTTCTCTTTTTTATGATCTACAAAGTGGGCAACTTCTGTTAGCTTAATCAAAATTTCTAGCCTGCATGATGGTCACATATACTATAACTATTATTTATATTTATATTTGTATTAATGTGCATGCCACAGAAACTGAAAAGCAGGGTTTTACATTCTTGTTTATACGAACATATCTTTATTTTATTTAGGATTAGTCTGTTTCTTTTTGGGATGAAAACGTTTAGCCATTTTATCTGCTAATGAAAGTTATACTGGTTTGGGGTTATGCTGCACAATTATTTCCATTCTTGACTTAAATCACAGCTTTCCAAGCTTTTGATAAATCTTTCTGTTGCCATCAGCTTGCCGACCTTTATAATTGCAGAGTGTGTGCTAATTTACTTAGATCCAACTTCAACCGATGCTATTGTTAGTTGGGCATCTGAAAAGTTCTCCACTGCAATTTTTTTCTTATACGAGCAGGTTAAATAATTCTCTCTTGATGTACTTTTGCCACTCTTATATGTGATAGTTTTTCGCACTGTTGACTTATGTGTTGATGCAGATCCATCCAGATGATGCATTTGGGGAGCAAATGATTAGAAATCTTGAGGTACCATTTAACCTGTGTTTCACTGTGGTTTCATGAACCATTTGTACTGAGGGATGATTGAAAGTACTGGGACATTGTTTTATGACTGTTGGGTGATATTTTGTCCATTTAGGAAATAAATATTTGAATACCAACTGCGTTTCCATATTAAAGTTTTAACTAAATAGACAATACCTAATATGTGAGTTGTGACCTTTGCTTATCATAGACTATTTATTTGATTTATTCACCACAATCAGTGCAATGATTATTTGATCGTCTTTAACCATGAGTTGCTAGCTGTATGGCAATTAAAGGATAGAGCGTAGGAATTATTATATGCATACCTGAAGTTAAGTAGGCAAAATAAAAGTGCACTGGATGTTCGCAATTCAGGAGGATGTGAAGAGTGCAGTTAAAACTGCATTGCCAAGTTGAAGTTTGCGATCTTAGAAGTCATTTGGTCAAGTCTGTTGTATTTGTGGATCTCAATTGATTTGAGTACATCTTACTCGCATGAATGATGCCAGATGTGCTCTTGTTGTTGGTCAACATCTATTATTTTCTCTACTGTGGAAATATATATTGATTACTGAGGTATCTGGTACTTCATCTTTAGCAGTGATGCATAGCATAATGCTTCGTGTTGTCCTACGCAGAGTAGAGGATGCCCGCTCCTTGGTATAAATGCTACGCCAACATTAAGTCACAAGGAGAAACTATTTCTTGACCATGGATGGAAGGTATACATTTGATCAACCATATAATTTTAATATAGGAGGTATTTCTAGGGATCTTACAGTTGATTTTCCAGAGAGCTGTTGCGTGGGATATGCTGAAAATATACAATGATTTCATTGACAGTGCAGAAAGGCGTAGGTAATGTTTCTGACTGTCCTTGAAAAATACACAGTAATACTGTAAGATTCAGAACTGTTCCAGGTTTAAAGGGTGATTAATTTGTTTTTAGTTCCTCTCAACTAATAAGTGATGGATGAATGCGGAACTCAACTAATAATCATGTATTTGTTAAGTGGTGCTGGTTGATATCATTACCCTGAACTGGAGAAAGCAGGTTATCCAATTCAGTGGGGTACTCGCCTGTTAAGCGCTTCATGTAAAACCAAGTGTGGCATATTATTACAGTTATATTGACCGTGTAGAGTTGTAGTATCACAAGGGAGAGCACCTTAGTCTTCTAGACTTGTTTGCGTACAACTTTAAAGGTCACTCTAGAGGGTCCAGTGAATTATTTATTTCGATTGCTCCATAGAGTTTTAAATATGATATTGACAAAGGATGTAAGTTTCAGTTTATGTTACTTTGCACTCCTTTGGTTTTCTTTCTGCACAACTCATGAAACTGCATGGTTGCAGGATTGAGCGGCTAGAGTTGTTTGATGAGTTTGAAGAGTGGCATATGATGCAGGTAATTCATTGAAAATTACTGCTGATCAGTTGAGGGGATCCCATTTCCCATACAAATATCTGTACGTATGTTTGTGCTCTGAGTTTCCATGCATTAAATTTTCTGCTTTCAGGAACACTATTGCGTTGCATATGGAATAAATGACGCTGAGGTTAGCTTTTGATGTTTCAGCAACCAACCGTTATATCTAAAATAATTGAAAATGCCCACAGGCATATTTGATGATTTTGGAATATACGTTCTAATCAACCCACTCCTGCAAGGCTCTAAGTGCATTTGAAAGGGCTAAGAAGTTCCCTCTTCCACTTTCAGGGGATATTCGATGATTTCGGGTTCAAGGAGGAGTAGCATTCGTCTGCATTAACAGGCAGCAGAATCATGTGTATCCAAAGATGACTTGAACTAGAAGCCCCACAGAAACAGTTTTCGAGATTACAAGGAATAATGTCTGTAACATTGTACATACTATGTTGGCAAGCACGTGGTTGAACTTAGTGTCACACCTCACTTGATAATCTCTCTAATGACTATTGTCGCTGGTGCTATTGTTACTCTGATACTCTGATGGTATTTGATCTGTGGCATCTACTTCTGTGGAGCCTGAGTAGGCCTCCCTTCCTGAATGAGCAGAATAGTTTTTGCGATTGTATCTTCATCCAGTGAAGGGTCTGTCAATGCACCGTATTTTTCCAGTCTTTGATCTTGTCAAGTGAGGTTGATGTTCTTGTAACAAGAGAACTGGTTTGTGTGTTTATTTTCTAAACAGAAAAATCAAGTGGCCATAGCATTATTGTTTATGTATTTATTTTAATTTGTTTGTGTACGGGACATGTAAATCAAAGACATCCTAGCCTTTTAATTCTTCTTGAAAATAAGTTGCTGGCCATTTGGGGGGTACTCTCTGTAATGATATGTCGATTTAATGAGGTCAAATCTTAAAACCAATATTTGACATTCTCTTTTGATGGTTTATAAAAGGTCAGTCAAAAATTAAGACCAAAAGTGTCTCTGTGGGGAAATATTGCATAGCCATGTTCTCGTCGGCCCTTGATTTTCAAAAACTATTTTCAATTGGTTGCCTAAAAAGTTATCTGTTCCCAAAGACTTGTTAGTACTTAGACATACTTATTTGTGATCACCGCAGATAAACGTGCACGGTGTTAAGAGGAGCTTTCACCCTGGTGACAAACTGCCACTGTGGCATGAGGAGCTGGAGCCCCAGAACTCTCTGCTTGATACTCTCACCACCGGAAACCCTGATGCGATGGTCAAGTGAATTTACCGTGCATATTTCCTTTGTCAACTTACTGTAGTTTATTTGTTCTAGATTTGAACTAAATACCTGGAAGAGATTCTGTTGAATTATGCCACACAAACATGTTTTCCTCCGCAGTATTACTACTCCTACTTAATAGTACATTTCTTGGTGTTCATCAGTGTCGTTGAGTCGTGTCCCGTGCAACTCAACTATGGCATGCTTCTCAGAATCCAGAAATGGCCCATCCAACCAAACAAAAACTTTCACTGAATGTACCATAGTACATGCTTCCTGGAAGTTCCATGAAACAAGATTAATCCCAGATCCAACGTTTACGGTGAAACTTAACCATTTGCGCCAAGCAGGAGAACCAGCACCTGTCAGTGAAGAAGATGACTGACAAGCTTGAATACTTGACACAAGAATACAGCTCCCAGGTTTTTGGATCAATCAAAACAAACAGTCATTCACTCATTCGTAGCCTGGCTAATGCAAAGTTTATCCGTCTGTTGGTTTGTTTCGCCAGATACAAACGCGTGATTCAATAGAATAGGCACAGGATCGGAGTTAGGGTCAAGCCAATACAGAAATCAACTTCTGGATGCAGTGCAGGGACGGAGCTGCCTTAGAGGCGTTGGGGTCAGCTGACCCCAATGGAATACCCAAAAACCTTCACTAATTAGCATTAGCTGATGATTACTGATAGAAGATGACACCAATGAAATGGAGAGAATATACACATGACCCCATTGGCATTTTTTCCCAGCTTCGTCCCTGATGCAGTGTCATGCTTACACAGAAAGCAGCAGGAACATGACTGATCAATCAAGACACATATAAATACTACTCTGGACTTCCTTACCAAGCATGACTTGTTCACGATACTACGCAAATAGCTCTACATCTTAATTTTAGCATATACTACTGGATACGCTGATAGATACAGATGAACAGCTTCAGACAGGGTCATGGTATATACTCAAGTTCCACCTGACAGAACAAAATGGTTTGGTTGCATCAGATACCATAGGACTTCAGATCACTCACGTTGGCGAGGCAGGACCAACCGACGGTGAACCGAACCGTACAGAAGGAAAGCTTGCATATACCGATACTCACGGATGATCTCTTGGGTATCAAGGTTGTAACACCAGATTCCTCGTAGATATCCCCGTTTCTCTTGTAGGCCACCAAAGAAAGTTTCAGCCTTCCGTCTTTCTCCACACACACAATGTGTCTGGAAAGGGTGATGATACCGTCAGCTAGGTCGACCCGAAACCTTCCGTCTCTAGCATCAAGAAGTACAAGATCCTCATCTATGCTGGCAGTACCGGAGACGACACAGATTCCCAAGTTTTTGGCCATTGGCCCTGGATAAGCTCGGCGGAGATGATGGTGGCCTCGACCGCTCCGACGATTAGTGCAGAGGTGACCTCCATTGAGCAGAACTCGCCTGAGCAAGAGCTACGCACAAGGTGCCGTGCACCGCCAGAATTGTCACATCCGAAATCACGTTCGTATACCAACACTTTGGAGATCAAATCTTTATCTTCAGGCTCTGTCCTGCCCTTCACTTTTAGTTGAATTTCAATGCCAATAGGGTCGGTGAACACGACTGCACGAGACGGGCCAGTCAACATCAAAGATCCCTGCAAGCATCGTTTGTACTACTCGTTAACAAAGTATTTAACTACGTCCAGAAAAAAAGATGCAGGACATCGCCAACCCACATAAATAAAAATAAACATTGACCTCACCAAAGTCAGCTAAAGAGCATAATCTTATCCAAAAATTAAACGAAAATAAACATTAACCTCACAAAAGTCAGGTTCAAACACCGATGGAAGAAGTAAAACTGGCACAACCATTGTTGGACAAAACATTCCTATGGCTATATATTCTCATTTCAATAGCTAGAGGCAGCAGACAGCAAAACAGTCTTTTTAAACCATGAGCAAAACAGTCATTTTGGTAGTTCAAGTTTAAATTATACAACGAGACACAGTATACTTGAAAGCAATCCAGTGGGAACTTCCACCCCTTCACGAGCAAGAGAGTTAAGAAGAAAAACCTGTTCAGTGAGAACTTGGCAGACATCACTTCCGCGTCTGAAGATAATGTTGCGATTATGATCCACAGAGTCTCGGATGGCAACCAAGCCGTAAACTTCAAGCGGCCACTCGAGGCCCTCGTTGATCTCCGTGACTCCTATGGAGAAGATCTGCAAGCAGGGTTTGACTGCTGCATGTGGTGGGGTGGGTCTGCACGTGAAGAGCATGGCTCTCACACAAGCTGCACCAGCAGAGTCTCGAATCAGCATAGAAACCAAACATTAACTGTAGAATTATGATTCTACAACCTATTAGCTACAAGCAAGGGAACAATTCTAGTCGAGGCATAGCCGCATAGGACAGGAAGAAAAGCTGATCAAGAACCAGATGAGTAAGTGGATCATTACTGTAGTCTCCGAAGGAGCCGAACTTGCCACCCCAAGAGGATTCCCAGTCGCGGCGGTACAAAGCCGGGTCCTTCTCCTCCACCAAGATCTCCATGGATGGCTTCCCTTCTTTGCCAAGTGGTCGATCTGAGAGCGAATCGGCCGGCTCATGTGGTGTTCGTGCAAATGCCGGCCCAGCAGCGTTGCCGACGTGTTCGTCGCACCTGAAGGGGAACAACAAACGAGCGCCATGAGTGGGGATAGTTTGTCTCAACAGTCCCAAGTGAGTCGCCTCCTCGTCTCCCGGCAATCCCGATCAGTAAGTACACCGGATAGAGGTCGGGGTCCTTGCATTCAGCAATTAATCAGGACTCGCAACGCAACAGCGAAGAGAGAGACGGTGGTCGTACCTTGGAGGCGGTGACGGCGGCAGCCAAGAGGGCCCGCTCCGAACGGGCGCCTTCGGCTGACGGGGAGTCATCGCCGGCCGGCGTGCGGGGAGAGGGAAAACGGGAGGTTTAGAGTTGCTGTAGGTCGGCGCTTGGTTGAGCGTTAAATATCCAAAGCCGACGGAAAATTAGATGGACCTCGCGACGTCGTGCAGAAAATCCGGCGAGCTGGCGGAAACAATTTCGGAACTGCAAACTAAAAGGGGAATCCAAGAGGGCGTAAGGTAATTAATTCCAATTCGATCCGGAGAAGGTTCGTGCACTTTTCTTCTTCTTTGAGAAACACAGTGCAAAGAGGGTTCGTGTTCACGACATATTTTCTTTGGAAATACGATGAAAGTGAGAGAAACAATAGTCATTCTGAATCGACATTTCAGCTGTACTTTGTACTCGTTAAGACTAACGAGGCTAACATACTAAGTTACTAACAAACTGTCATAATTGTGTCTGATGTGTTAGCCGTTATAATCGAGCGTGTAAAAAACGATGGCCAGATTGAGGGGTAGTCCCGCATCTCGTTGATGGCGGATTTCTATCTTTGACACGATTCTATTTATGAAACATGAGTTTGAAAAGGCTAAGAAGCTGATATTAGTCATTACTATTAAATGAGAGTCTGCGGTTGTGATGGTACGTCGTGGTACGTCGGTACGTCCGTGTTCCGCCCCACGGCAGAAAATTTAACGCCGACAGGTGGGGCCAAATTCTACCTCTCCATCTCCCTTCAATCTTTGCGTGCATCGGAACACCGCGACGCCGCTCCTACCATCGCCTATCTGCTAGGCCCAATCTGAGCCCGCCGCCGCCGTCCTCTACCCCGAGTGTCGTTCGCCGCCCCCACTACATCTCCGCTATCTCTCTCTCCTCGAGACACAGCCCTCGTCCTAACCGTGCGCATCCGGGTCGGCGATGACTCGTGCTGCGCCGCCCCTGAGATCCACCGTGGTGATCTGGTTTCCCCTACCTCCCAGCACGAGCTCCGCCGGCACGCGACAGCTCCAGCCATGTGGACCACGATCTCCCACAAAAATCGTGCCCTTTCCTTCTCCGTGCAATCCAATCTGGCTGCGTTTTCCTCTCGCGATTCTAGCGGTGTTACTTCTCCCTAGCTATGGCAACCGGAGGCAAGGATAGCAAAGCTGCTCGGAGGAGAGGGGCAGTGGACAGGTCGAACTTGACCTCGAGCAGGCCTTCGAGTCTATCGGCGCTGACGCCGTGGTGGACAGGGATGCCCCCTGTCCTAATCCATCAGTGCACGGATGGGCCGGACCCAACAAGGTGCCTCGCTCCAGCGGCGCGCCGAGCCTGGTGCTGACGACGGCGGAGCACTCCAAGCCCCGTATCCGGTGGACCGCCGACCTCCACGAGCACTTCGTCGATGCCTTCGCCCAGTTCGGCTGGCCGAGAGTGAGATGCTCGCCTTCAACTTCCTCCCTCTACCATTTTCTCCATTCTTTGTGTCTGCCTGCTGCTCACCAGTTCGTCATGGATGGCTATGCGTGCAACTCCCCTGCTCCGAGTGATGATTTTTCCTTCAACTCCCCAGCTCCTTCCCATGTCTGCCCTCTCTGCATTCTTCATGTATGACTACTTCGCGTGACGGGTACATGAAGGGTCCTCATGAATTGACGCCTCCTGAAACCAAGCTGTCCTCATGGTAATTAGTTGGTTTGCTTTTCTACTTGCCCCGATTGTGGATTGAGTTGATTGCTGTTCAACCGCCTAATTTCTTGATATCACATACATGTGTTTATTGTAGCCAAATTTATATAAGGCCAGAGATCAATTTTCATAGAACGAGCTATGCAGGCTATGCCCAAGTTTGTGTACCAAAGCAGGTACTTATTTTGGTGGACTTCTTCATTAGAGATTGAATCTTTACTAAAAAAATAAGTTCATGGAGGATTTGAAATGAAAATTTGATATTGTTACTAGAATAAAATCATATGTTGCATAACACACGCAGTTATATTTATGGGAAATGCACATCTTGCAAGTTTATTTGAGTTCAGCTTTCAATAATAGGGCTAAGAGATGTTTCTTATATTTACAGGTCCATAACTAAGTTAAATGGTTTTGTATGGTCATTGGAGATGTTTCTGCTTGCTATCTAATTAGTCAGTGTGGCAACCAGGAACAAGATAAGTTAATCTATTATACAAGCTTACAGTTACAACTTAGGTTGAAATTGTTTGTCCCTTTGCGATTACTTAATCTTGAGTAGAGGAGCCATGGAATTGTTTATCCTCCTGTATGCCCACGCCATTCAGTGAGATTTCAGATCGAGCTAAGTGACTTCTATTGCTCTGACATCCTATCACAAGCATGTGCATGTGTGGTTGGGTTTCCTATACCCGATTTTGAGCTTAGGTCATTTTTTTGAAACTAAGGTAGGTAGAACCAATTGCCTAATCAACCGATCAAATCTTCCAGGACGCAACAGTGCAACATCAATTTCTGCTGGCTGGCTGTGCATGTGCGTTTAGCGGACCTATAGCTGAATTTAAGTTAAGGGGAAAGGGTGGAAGCTAAATAGCTAGAACAATTTGAGAGAATCAGTAAGGCTCTTTACTTGGTATTACTGTGCCCGAAGTAAAGTTCTCTATTTGCAACATCTTGAAGGGAGCAATGTTTTGATATACTTATTTCCTCGCTTCATATGAAAACAGCAACTGTCGGAGCTCTAAATTTGCAAACTGAGTGTGTAAATGCTAATATTGTGTGATATTACTCTGAATTTGAATGTGTTTTTGCATGGTTAGATCAGGATCTGAGAGGGCATGTCCATGAACATTTTATCAAGTAGATTGTTGCACATGAGAACTTGAAACTGAACTTTGGTGTTACTTCTGGAGGGTACATTGTCCCTGAGGCACTGGCAAGGTACAGAGCGCGATACAGACTACGCAACCTGGTGCAGGGCTTTTCAGAAGGTATATACACATTCCAATTGGTGTTTCTCGTACATCCTAATTAAATTCTTATGCTCTCCTTTAAATGTAATTGCACATAGCAGTTCATCTGGTTGTTAGAACAAATGTGACCACCTTATCCACTTAAATATTCACATGAGCCAGATCACCTTGGGTGTTGTGGTTGGTAACTGGTAACTGAACTGTGAGCAGCCTGTCTACATGTATCCATTCTGAATCTATTTTCAGCTTAATTGTTTCTTTGACAGTCTAATATTTATCATCCTTCAGTGTAACACCTAGAGGCAACATGATCTGGATATATGTCATAAAAGCTTGAACCAGTTTATAGTGAAAATTATGCAATCTAGAACACTAAACGACATTACTCTCCACTATTTTGGTGTGCATTTTTCATTGAAACAAACACATTGTCCAATATAGATTGTTAGTCCATACAGTACACAAATTTTTTATTTGTTTATTTCTGGATGCAACTCAATATCGGAGTCAACTATTAAAATATCTTGGGCTTGTCGGTCTTATCACTTGCGGTAGTGTGACGTGTATTTTCCATTGACCAACTTCTACATAATATTTTCGGCTATTAGCTATTGTTGTTGATCCAGAACCTAACAAATTAAATGGTTATAACTCTCTATACTCCTCAATTCAATGGTCAGACCTGCCATGCTATTTGTAACGTTCCCTTGATTTATAAGGAATTCATGGAATGCAGTTCCATGAGCACATTAATATATTACTTCAGGGCTGAATGAAAGTTTTACTTATTTCTTGGTTCCAAGATTTATCATTTATCAACTTGAGATGCATAATCAAAATTTAGGAGCATTTTCTGTTAATGTATGTGGTATTCCTAAAAATATACATCACTTCAGCTCATGCTTCTTTGTGTATTGTCAAGCACTTTGGAGGTGTTCAGATGATTGAGGTATGCATACAACTTCTCCGTCATCTGCGCAAACATGGAAGACCTCTCACCGGCGGCAGCTGCTTGCATGCGGTGGCATCGAGTGGTCGTGAACGGGGGAGTAGAAATTAGCGTGTGAGGTGTCCACTGAAGGGGCATGCTTCATTGCAACATGAGCTATTTGCAAAGTCTTTTTGTACATGCCTAGATTTTTTGTATCACCTTTCCTGGATCTAACATAACCGTGAATTTGTTATTTTTTCACTCTTGCGTGCTTTTCATCTCGGACAGTTTATATGTACCACTTCAAGTAGGTTAGCTTATTAAGATACTCGTATGTTAGTTTGAACTCATTTGTGGCATAGATATTGTTGTCGTGCAAAAACAAATGGGGAGACCATGGAGGGAATGCATATTTTGTAAACATCTTCCATCCATATACATGGGCACTCATTGTTTTTATGCACCAAGATAATTGTCGTTTCTATGCATATGATTCAATTTATATGTTTTAATCTAATTAATTATGACAAAGTAGAGTCTTATTGTTTTTGCAATATTATTTGGCTCTCTCTCTTTCTATACACATTATTTGTTCATGTGTAGCAACAAAAATAATTGAAGCTCCCGTAGCAACGCACGGGCATTCAACTAGTTTTATTAGCGTTCGAGCATCTAAAAATAATTTTATAAAAATGAATTGTTCTGTTTTGAATAAGCACAAAAGAAGTTGGCTTAGTATGCCAAATTATTTGATGACGAGCAAGGCCACTTTTCTGTTAGTTATTTGGATGTTCCGACATACTATCACAGACACACAAATGTTGAACGGAAATATGTCGAGAAGCGGAGGCTACACAAGAGAGTAAGCATATGAAATGAAAATTACATTCTCTTGGTGGATGATTAGTTCTCATTAATTCATTACTAAGTAATATGATATTTTGTATTATTTCTTTCTTCCAGTAACCTAAAAGAGATTGGATTATATCTAATCTCAAGATTTTTTAGCGAAAGGATAGTGAAAAAAAGAAGTATCGACTGGCTAGATGGAATGTGGTTTGCCGACCTAAATATTTAGGGGGAAAGATATCCATGACATTAAGGTTAAAAATATAGCCCTTCTAGATAAATGGATTTTCAATCTTCTTACCGAATATGGGAATGTGGCGAAGTCATCTAAAAATAATATATATATAGGCTCAAAAGTATTGTCCCAAGTTTACTGAAATCCCGGGGACTCTCATTTTTGGGCTGGTCTAATTGCGAAGAAGAAACAATTTCCTCTTGCGATCACTCATATTTAAGAAAGAAAGGCTCGGAAATTAGATTCTACGAGTGGTTGGGTCTCTGGAAACAATATCCATCCGTTAAAAGAGTGATATGGTCGCTATAGTTATGGAGTCTTCTCCACCAAATGTGATGTTCAGACAAGATTTCGGTCCCAGATTTGTGTCATGGAATGCTCTACTCGAGCGATTGGCAATGGTCAAAATGTCGCAAGGAGCTGATGAATGTATAGAACACTGGTCCAGCTAGTTTGTGCCAATTGATGACAATAAAATTATGAAAAATGTAGATACCGCTAAAATCATAAAACAACGTGTGGTATATTCTTTTTTGCGAAAGGATCAGACAACATTACACCTCCGTTCATACAGAAAGACCCAGAAAGAAAAAGAAATTACAAAGAAGTCCTTCTTCTTCTAGGTCCCGACACAGGCGACGCCGAGGAGCCGTCGGTGACGCGCCGCTGCCGCTGCTCCGCTTCACGCCTTGGATAGGAGCCAACCCCTTAGCAGTCGGGAAGTCGCCAATCGTCGGGCCCGAGGACCCTACTCGCCGGAGCACCGCCCTCGCCGCGGAGAGGTACAACGCCGTCTTCACCTGGAGATTCAAACACCGGAACCACCACCTACTCGATCCCGGACGGGGCACGACGAACTCGACAGATCCATGGACCGCCGAGCTCGAGGAAGTCAGCCGCTTGACGAAGAAGCTCCCAGGAGCGCCGTCGCCGGAAGGGGAGCGCGCCGACACCAAACACCGAACCAGCAGCTTCCCCGCCTCCAAGACGCCGCCGGCCGGAACCAGACCTACCCCTACACTATGTACAAGCCTCGATCCGTGGATTCCCCAGCCTCCCGCCGCCGGAGCGGCCGGCGGAGACGGAGGGATCCACGGATCGGAGGCGAGCGAGGTGGGGAGACGCGGTGGTTTCAGAAAATCGCCTCTCAAACACTGTAGATGGGGAGAGAGGAGAAGTCCAAGTCTTCTAACTTTTCAACGTGTGGTATATTCGTAAGAGTAATATTTTGTAAAACGAATTGGCATGGTACGAAGTGTGTGTTTTATCATCAGGATGCATGATACTATCAAACATTATTCTTCCATTGCAAATTTGCCCATTCTATATGGTGAGTCATCCAGATAGATTCTAACTTGTATTGACTGTAGTGTTGAAAATATATTCAACAACTAGTTACATGGCATCGATCAAAAAATTAGAAGTAATTTTAAAGTGCCTCCAATTATATTTTTCTAGGCACTTGTTAATAGTGCCTCCACAAAAATGTCTCGGAAAATCAACCGTGACATAGTGACTGTTGGGTGCTGAAGATCTCTTGGAACGTTCCGTAATAAGCTTAAACTTAAGTGAAATATATATTGTATACGTGTTTGATGCTACTTGGCTGTAGATACAAAGTCATTTGAAATCGTCAGAATAGCGTGCCAGCAAATATTTTGTCTAAACTACGGTATTACATTAGTAGCCGATCAATGCATTTGCTTCAAGACTCTATCAGGTTCAGTACTGAAGAAATCTTTAGGCGAGAAACATGAACACTTGCAGTTTGGGCTGTGCAAGAAATATATTTGTCAAGTATCACAGACTCTAAGATAACCAGAACCAATCCGTTCAACTAGCAATCTGGCATGTGTAGGAATTTGTGTCTTGCAACATTTTATTTGTACACTACATTCTCCGGAATTAAACTTCATGTGGAAGTATCATGGAAATAACAGGGAACTAATGATGTGGAATTGTACTTAAGGAAATATACTTAAGGAAGCCGGTACGTCTATACTGGAATACAGTGTATGTGAATATGCTGGAATTATACCCGGGACAGTATAGAGTGGAAAGCCAGGTTGCTCATATGTTGGCTATATGAATTGATTAAAGCCTGCGAATTTGAATTATTCAAATTCGGCACGTGACTCACACACGTGTGCTCGTGAGACTAATTGCAGATTGAAACTCCTAGATGGTTACTGATGATCGTGATTGGTTTGGTTAACCTGTAGTTTCTGGAATAAATATCTGCGGAATTACGGTTTAAATAAAACCGGAATTAGCACTATATAAAGGTCCCTAACCCCTAACCTCAAATTGATCATTGTGAGCGGCACCACGGAAAAGGATCGGAGAAATAGGGGTTAGACCGGATTGTGCTAAACCTAACAGCATGTCCACCAATCAGGTCAGATCACAGGAAGAATAACTAATGGGCAATTCGAATCGAACAAACTTGTTAAGGATAGTACATAATTAGTTGGGCATCTTTGTCATAGTACTGGGAACACCAAATAGATGCAATTGAACTAGCTATTCAGTTACCATCGTACAACAGATCAAACTTTGTGGCCGTGAGAGACCAACCAACAATGAACTGGACCGTGCAGAAGCCAAGGTTGCAAGTACCGATACTAGTGAGGGAATCTTTGGGCCTGAATTCAACACGAGCTGCTGCAGAGATACTATCTTTCGAGCAGGCTTCCACAGAAACCGTGAGTATTTCGTCACGTTCAACACAAACAACACCCCTTTGAAGGATTATATGACCATTTGAATCCACATGCATTGGCCCATCTCCAGAATCAAGCAGCACAAAATCCCCATCTATGCCAGCAGTACGGGAAACCACACGACCTCCAGAATCATCCGGCCATGACCCTTCAATAACGTCGGCGGAGATGATAGTTGCTGCAACCGCGCAACCAAGTAGGGCAGAGGTGATCTCTAGTGTGCAAAACCCACCGTCCCAACGACGACAGGCAAGGTCACCAGAAGCTCCAAAACCATGTCCATACACAAACCGGTGAGCCACCAAAGTTTCATCTTCAGACTCTGTTGTGCCCTTCACTTTTAGTTGAATTTCAAAGTCGACAGGGTCCATCAACAAAATTGGGCGACACGGGCCAGTCAACTGCAAGAATGGATCCTGCGAGCATCATTTGTTACAAAATCAGTGGACTACATCCAAGTAATTGGCCACCCTAAAGTCAGTTTCTGTTCATGATTAGACAACATGACCACCACCTAGCAGCACTTGGACACCCGTATCGTCTTTCATTTTTTAGGATTTGTCATTATTTTTCATGTCCGGCTGGCATTTGTTTTCTCCAGATGTTGCCGAATCGGACACCTAAATTGCTTAATCCTAATGGATTCTAATGCATGTGCCCATGTGTGAGCAACACAGGTACCACCACCTTGACTAAAACTGGGGTGGATTCCGTCCTACGGTTATCTGCTCCCAATTTTATAGGTAGAAGAAGCAGAATAGGCACTTCGGTATTTAATGGTTGAAATAAGACACCGTTAGACGCTTGAGACTTGAGAGAGTAAACTGTATTTGTTCCATAAACCGACTTAACAAGCAGGCAGACAAAAAGCTTCTCAGCTTCAGTGACTTTGAGCTCAAAGTCTAGCGGTGATTTTGCACTAGATGTACACTGTATTATGTTTAGAAAAAATTAAAAAAATTCTAGTAAATCTTATATGTTATATTATGCATTGTGTGAAAATTTCGTCGTATTTGGACAAATAGTTTGTCAATAAACATCATTTTAAAATTCACTACACAAATTTGAACTTAAAATTCAAATTTCCTAGAAAAAATGGAAAAAAATCCAGTAAATCACATATTCGTTATTATGCATTAGGACAAAGTTTCGTCATATTTGGACATACGGTTTGTGAGTAAATAATATTTTAATTTTTAGTCTAAAAATGTTCACTCTTTTCTATCCGTTGGATCACGTTTAGATGGCTGAGATGAGGGCAAAGTCACGGCCAGAATTTTGTGCTCAAAGTCACTGAAGTTGCGTCCGTGTATGTATAGGTGAAGTTTGGATAAAGGAGATGCCCGTAGTATGGAAAAAGATGGACAAGTGCATAGGACGATAGTAGATTAGTTTATGTTATTACCAACAGCAAGAGAATTAAAAAGAAGAGAAAACCTGTTGAGTGAGAATTTGGGGGTCATCCCTTGTGCGGTTGAATAGAAGGTTACGATTGTGATCGACGCTGTCTCGAGCGGCAATAAAGCCATACACCTCCACTGGCCACCTGATTCTCCACACTTCATTTTCCATGACTTCGATGGAGAAGATCTTCAAGCAGTCGCAGAGGCTACCATGTGCTGGGATGGCTCCATATGTATACAGTATGGGAGTCACAAACGCTGCAGCCAAACAAAGTGCAAGATACAACTAATTAGATCTTGTCACGTCGCTTAATTCAGGCCAGAAATCTATAACTGACCGAAAAGATCCCCTTTCTAGAAGTAGAAAACAGAAAACAAGGTACCAATGACAATGAGCAAGTTACAAGGAACAATGTAATCTGATTGAGACATAATATAGCAAGAAAAAAGAAGAGCGTGAATCAGAGAAGTAGATTACTGCAGTCTTGGAAGGAACCAGACGTGCTGCCCCAAGCGTATTCCCAGAAACGACGGTATGAACCCATGTCTTTTTCCTCGTGCGCCAACATCTCGCTGTATGATCTGCGTAACCCAGCCTGCTTGGGACTAAAGATTGTGCTGTTGTTTGATTGTTTCTCGATCCCACCATGCATCGATTTTTGTGTTTCTGTATCATCAATTAGTTGCCCTGAGAATGAATCAGCTAGTTCTTCCATCGTTTGTGCTGATGGTGGCTGAGCAGTACCCAGCGCGTCCTCCTCGGACCTGGAGGAGCAAAGGCATTACGAGTAAGATAATTTATATCTGTATAAATTCCTTTACCACGCACCAGTTTATTGCTGTTTGATCTGTTTGAGATTCCTCTCACAAGGAATTCGATCGCGCAAAGTGATACTGAAAAAAAAAGAATCAGGGGAGAGGCCGTACGGGCTCATCATCATGCTGTTGCTGCTTGGGGCTCGGGAAGGAGAATTTGACGGTGTGGGACGCAGCCGAGGACGAAGGCCGGAGATACAGGTGCGGTTGCAGGGAAGGACTGCCACGGCTGCGCCGGAGGACGACGACCGCGGAAGAATCACTCGTAGGTGGATGACGCAGGGGAGGACTGCGGGCGCGGTATCTAGGAGAGAACGACCGACGACGGCTTGGCGAGCCGGCGGACGACCGGTGGAGGCTAGAGGAGGACCCTTCTCGGAGGCGTAGCCGGCGGCGGCGGGCAGAACCCTAAACGTTGGCGAGCCGGCGGACGACCGGGGTGGTGCCCGTGGCTGGAATTAAAATTCGAAATTCGGGTGCTAAACGAAATCGACTCGCCTTGACTTAACTCAGTGTCTAAAGTCGAGTAGATTAACTGGACAATTCTCTTCTTCTTAATAAATAGATTGGGGCAATTCTTTTGCCCCTATTTCAAAAAAAAAGTCGAGTAGATTTGACCTCGTTTTTTGCCCAAGCAAACAAACCGCCTACTAAGTTGCTCGTTTATCTCGTTAAACTCGTTCAAGCATAAATACAAAAAATTTACATATATTTGTACCGAGTTGCTAATGTTTTTTCATTGATAATGTGTAAAATTGTAGAAGGATTGTCATTGTTTTAGTTCTTAATTAGTAAGAACAATACAAAAAAAATCATATGTGCTCCTGTTCGAATACTTAGAACGAGCTAAATGGGCTAAACAAGCTGCTCACGAGCTACTCAGGGGTTTACCGAGTCGAGCCGAGTTTTAGATCTAAACTCGTTGGGTTAAGAGCTGAGTCAAGCTAACTCGTTGTTTTAAAGGTTGAACGAGTCGAGCCGATATACTCGAATTTCAGCCATTTTGTATGTAGTATTACTGTCATTTTTTGACTTAAGAAACTTAATTGATGATGCAACAAGATTACACTCCTGAACAATGTTACTTTCTGTCTAGAGAGGTCCAACACTCAGGAAATGGAATCAGCACCATCAAACAAGGTAACCTAATTAAGAAGCACATAAAAGTCTACCGATTGGGAGGCCCCTACCCGATCCATGGTACGATCTAGACGCACAAGACCCGCAACGACTTGAGCCACCGAAATAGCTTGGTTCTTACACATAGCGGAAAGAAGAGGAACCTATCCTTAGGCAGTCCATCACCATTCCACTAACCAGGCCAAAAGAGAGTCTAGGAGCCATTCTAAACTTCATGTTTCGCACCTAGCTTGAACGAGTGCTTAATATTATGAAGGATTTTCCAAAACTGCGAGCCCCCATGGCTTTAGCCGGCAAAAATTCCATTGGAATGGAGCTACTTCGCCTAAATGATACTATTCTGAATCGAAGTAAAACCCATTTGAGCATTATCGCAATGTTCATCTTTTGAAACTAGTGGTGCCTAGCCTGCCACACTCCTTAAGTCGACACCCTGCATGCCCATGCACAAGGTGGTACTTGCGCTTGGGGTACGAACCCTCCCAATAGAACCATGCGTGATGATAGTCGAACTTAATATGAATACCATCCTGGAGCAAAAACATTTCCATCGCAAACATGGAGAGACCGGCTAGGCAGGAGTTAAATAGGACCAATCTTCCCCAAAGATAAGAAACTGCCAATCCATGGCTCCCCTCGAGAAGAAAGTTTCAAAAACAAGAAATTCCACTTATCTCCATTGAGAATCCGCAAGTTTCAAAAACATGTAAATAAAAGTTAGTTATTGTAATGTAAAAGAAAAATAAAGTTAATGATAGTGAGTGCGGAGTATCGGTGATAAGTGTGGCGGAATTGTCCTAAGCAATTGGTTAAGTTATGAGACCGATCCTAATAATTGCAGTTATATATGCGCGAGATGTCCCATCTAACATGCGTGCAAGATCTATTTATTACATGTACTTATGATTGACCTACCAAGCAATCCAAACATACCAGAAGATTCATTAAGGTAAAGCCCAACCATAATATTAAGATATCTTGGTCTCCCATCATTTTCATATAAAACAATCCCTATAATCGGGAGAGGTATTTTGTCACTCCGGCATCCAATTAAATAGTTTTCTCAACATACTACTAACCCTATGCTCTGATCCACGCAGTGTCTCATATGATGGGCACCAAATGACAGTAATATAACAATATACAACTCAAATCAATCATAGACATTCACCAATTAACCATAGAAAAAGTAGAACATGTAGAAGTAGGGGATTAGAGAAATTTGTGAGAGAGTGGACCACGTTAGAGAGGGTGGAGATGGCGATGGAAGTGGTGGTGAAGGTGGCGGACACAACATGGGCGGCGGCAGTCGCCAGCCTAGGGAGCGCCATCCCTCGGTCTTCTTCCTCCATGCCTACTGGATGTTGTAGATGAGCGCCCCCACCCCCTTGTAGATGGCATCCAAGGGGGAGACAAATTCATGATAGTTTTTGGCCTCCTATAGATTTGTTCAACGCAAAATTTTCTACAACTTCCATGCTGTATTTTTTCCGTTTGAACTCATCTTCAGACCGTCCCATGGTGATCTCTAAAAGGTTTCAAGTGAGGATAGATTTTAGCAAAGTTCGGATTGTGTAATATCCAAGTGATTCCTACACATCAAGCTGGACATCAGAACTTGTGCATTCTCGCAACTATTAATAGGTTAGTCCAAATAAGTATGATAAAATATGTCAAAATTTCATAGATAATTTTATAGTAAACTACAAAATTCGACGATACCGGATCATAATAAACTGCTCCATGGGAAACACTAGATCTTGGTCTCCCAGATCGAACGATGGTTGCACGGTTGGTGCCATTCTCCCTCCCGTGGGCATCATTTTGGGGTAGGTTCTTCCTGGTAGGGCCAGGAGGTGAGCGGTATTGCATCAACTGCATCGACAACATCGAGTCTGTCTGTGTACTACAGCGGAGTCTCAGCGAGTGTAGGGCGGTGACAGTGTCTGGTGTCGAGGTGGCAGCCTGGGGAAGGTCGCTTCGATCTACACCGTGGAGATGGGTTGGCGGCAATTTCCGGAGCGTGCACATGGGACACTCACTCTAGTTTTCGCTGGTGAGCCGACGATGGCTGTGGTAGGGATGTAAGGCCTCATTTTCTCTATCGTTGTGCTACTAGTGGTGCGTTGTCACCTTGTTTGGTGGCTTTGGTTTGTATGTTCGTTGTAAATTTTTTTGGCGGTGTTTGTTGATAAATGAAATAAATCGAAACCGTGTATGCATCTCTACGATGCAGAGGCTGGTATTGTCCCCTTTTGAAATAAAAATAGTTTAGGCACTTCATCAAACATGACTAAGATACTTGACTTAACATAGACTCCTGATTCCTAAACAGTTTGGACACTTGATCTCACAAGACATGTTAATCCGTACATAAACAGTTTGACATCTTCAAAACCTACTACTGGAAACGCCAAACACATAGTCAACCCAGCTATTCAGTTGCCATCATACTTCAGTTCAAACTTTGTTGCCGCGAGAGACCAACCAACAACGAACATCACCGTGCAGAAGCCAAGGTTACAAGTACCTATATTTGAGAGGGAATCTTTGGGACTGAATTCAACATGATCTGCTGCACAGATACCTGCCTCCGAGTAGGCTTCGACAGAAACCGTCAGTGTCCCGGTACGTCGTACACAGACAACACCCCTTTGAAGGGCAATATGACCATCTGGATCCACATGCATTGGTCCATCTCCAGAATCAAGGAGCACGAAATCCTCATCTATGCCATCAGTACGGGCAACCAAGCGACCTGCATAATCGTCAGGCCATGACCCTTGAATAACGTCAGCAGAGATAATAGTTGCTGCAACCGAGCTACCAAGCAGAGCAGAGGTGATCTCTAGCGTGCAGAAATTGCCGTCCCAACAACGACAGGCAAGATGACCGGACTGTCCAAAACCATGTCCATATACGAACCGTTGAGCCATGAATGTTTCATCATCAGACTCTGTCGTCTTGCCCTTCACTTTTAGTTGGATTTCAAAGTCGACAGGGTCGATCAACGCGATCGGGCGAGACGGGCCAGTCAACTGCAAGAATGGATCCTGCAAGCATCGTTGCGTACGAATCAGTGGATTACATCCAAATAGTAATTGACCGGCCTAATGTCAGTTTCTCTTCACGATTAGACAAGTGAACAGAATTAGTTAGAAGAAAACTAAATACCTGAGGAGTGAGAATTTGGGGTCATCCCTTGTGCGGCTGAACAGAAGGTTGCGATTGTGATCCATGGTGTCTCGAGCGGCAATAAAGCCGTATACCTCCACCGGCCACCTGATTCTCCAAAGTTCGTTCTCCATGACTTCCATGGAGAAGATCTGCAAGCAGCTACGGAGGCTAGCATGTGCTGGGATGGCTCCATATGTATACAGTATGGGAGTCACAAACGCTGCAACCAAACAAATTGAAAGATACAACTGATTAGCTCTTGGACATGTCCTTAATTCCGGCTACAGATATGAAACTGACAAAAAAATCTTACTGAGTACTGAGTAGAAAACAAAAATCAAGGTACGCATGAGCAAGATACAAGAAGAATGTAATCTGCTTGAGACATAACAATAGAGTAAGAATAAAAGAAAAGCATGAATCAGATAAGTAGCTTACTGTAGTCTTCGAAGGAACCAGATGATCTGCCCCAAACGTCTTCCCAGAATCGACGGTATTTAACCATGTCTTCTTCCTCGTCGGCCAACATATCCCTGTATGACTGCCTAACCCAACCTGCTTGGGACTGAAGACTGTGCTGTTGTTTGCTTGTTTCTCGTCCCCACCATGCATCGAATTTTGTGTTTCTATAACACCAAGTAGTTGCTCCGAGAATGATACAGCTAGTTCTTCCATCGTTTGTGCTGATGGTGGCTGAGCAGTACCCACACGCGTGCTCCTCGGAAGACGCCCGGTGGTGGCGAGAGGAGAACCTTCCTGTTTTCGTCGGAGGCGTGGCTGGTGGCCTCGGCGGCAGAACCCAAACCCTGCGCCGCTCTGTTGACGGTGCTGTGAAACGATTCGCCGGGGAGAGGAAAAATTGTGAGAGCCCGTCTGTATGTACTGTAGCACTTCTGTCCAGTCTCGAATTCATCTGTTTGTATGGATACCACAGCCAGAAAGGAGCACGAATACCAATCGGTATCGAAACCAATTCGGAGTCCGCAACCTCCGTTTTCAGCAGAATATTCGGCCCTCTCTCTCAGACCTCCCTTTTGCCGCAGACCTGAAAAAGAAAATAGAACATATGCGGGGGGACAGGTCAAGACTCAAGAGGAGGAGAAGGCACATAACATATGTCGGCGGGGCGCGGGTCAATGGTACCTGGCCGTCCTCTTCCTTCTCTCCTCTCTCCCGTATGTTCTCCAACTGTTGGAGACAGAGTCGTGGTAACAAAGTCACCAGCCGTTATGTCAACTAGGTGAAATTGGCGCGCTTTGCCGCGCCCGATTAGAGTTATTGAGGGTGTTTTGTTTTCTTCTGTAGTTTTGTAAAAATTGGTCAAATTGCTGAAACTATTAGAAATGTTTGGAATGTTCAAATATGTTTGTATCTTGCCATAAATAATTAGCATTTATTTTTCTCAGCATTTTGATATATTATTCATTTTTTTATAGATAAAGAGTGTTTATTGATATCGAGCAGATACAACATGCACCCAGCCTCTGCAACAACGCAATAACCGAAGCCATTACGGATGCACACAGCCAAAAGACAATAAGAAGAAGAAATAAAAAGAAAAGTCCCGCTAAGAGTTACATTCCTTGCAGCAGCCGCACAACACCACCAAAACAACACCTGATGTCCAATTCTTCAAAAGCAACGCCTTCAAGAAGAACAGTGCCAGGCACAACCAATTAAGGCCAGACCTTGGGTTTTCACCCTGAAGATAATCCTCGCTCTCAAACAATGTCTTCAGCAAGACCACTGGCAGGCACAACCAATTAAGGCCAGACCTTAGATTTTCACCCTGAAACGTAGGACTTTGGACTTCACGAATGTTGTCGCCCCCACTTACATGCCGCTGCTCCAAGTCATGAAACACCAAGCCAATTCCTCATCAGCACAAGGAATCAAACCACCATTGCCAGTCCTCAGATCTCGCCTTCCATGTCATTCTCCGCCAGCATCATGGAACGAGAAAGCGTGCTCCATGATATTAACAGCCAGCAGAGCGTCGAAGCGCTCCCTCTGAAACCAAACGGTCAGAGAAAAACATGGGTGCGCTCGATCGAATACCATCCGTTCCAGCAATCTCCAGGCATGAGACACCCAATGGAGTTCGTCGGCGGAGCTTTCCGAAACACGACTGTCCAGCCAGATCGATGGGGATAGGCATCTGGTAGATCATCATCTTCGCGCAAGAAGAACCCTAAGACCACCACCATTATTCTTCAACCTCGCAAGCCCCGACGCCGCGAGGATTCCTTCGGAGTCTCGCGGGTGGGATGACGGGATAAGCGAAGGCGATGCCTTCGACAAGGTAACGACATGAATGCCGCCACCGCCCGCCGTGACCGTAGTCATGGCTCGGTTTTCACCGGAATCCACGCCTCCCCAACCCGCCGCCTCGAACATCTGGTCGATCTCCTCCAGCGAAGGAGGAGGCCACCTACCACCATGCCGAGGGCACAGCCCCCGACCTCCTCAGGCTGCGGGTGGAGCTCAGGTCAACCAAGCCGTGATGGCCCGGCCACCCTGACCGCCGATGCTCCACCGTCGCCTTGCTGTAAATCCCGTCGTTGTGGGCGATGCCACGCTGAGAAGACCCACCGCTGAGGAGAGCCGCCGCCACCACCAACGCCACCCGGATTCGCCAGGATTCGCGCGGCGGCAGCGGCGGAAGAGGGAGTCGCGCGTGGAGGGTCGCGGCCGGGAGGAAGGGGACGCCCCGGCGCGGCGCAGCACCGCCGCGCGGAGGCGGGTGGCCGCCGGGAGGAGAGGAGAGGTGGCCGCCGATTTTTCTGATGGATAGATTTAAAGTTATTGATTTTACAACATTAATCATTTTCTGAAAATTGTTTAATATTTTCGGGAAGAATAAAATTTTGACAGGCCGGGCCCACTGTGATGTCGTGGTGATGTCAGCAATGACCGGACAGGGCTGTGTTTTTTTTGCAAGAAGGTACCTGGGTTTTCCGGAAGTTACGAATAAATCCCTGTGATTACTGTAGATTTCTGTTTTTATGAAAAGGTACCTGTGTTTTCCAAAAATTACAAATAAGTCCCTACATGTACTGTAGATTACTGTAGAAATCTACAGTACCTGATGGGCCAGGAGCGAGGAGAGGGCGCGGATTGTTCCGTCTTTCATATATATTAGTTGAATTAGTTGAATTTCGTGCGGCGACACGCCACACTCGTGTGGTTGAAATGTGAATTTTGCATGTTGGTGATTTTTTTTGAAAATATTTAGTATGCGCTGATGCATGTAAAATGCATACATGAACTTTGCACTTTAATTGCTTATATTCCAATCATATTTGCATCATATAAGGGTTATATCAATGTTTTATCATGATTTTGGAATATCTTAAGATTTCCTATTTTTATGGAATTAACCCTGCACAGGCAGAAAACCCTAGTTTTGTATTTTAATGTTTCAGGGACCCAAACGTCAACGAAATCACCTGGAAATTTACGGGCGTCAATATTTGGAAGGAAGAAGGACTACGGAAAAAGGAAGCAAGCAAACGGAGGCCCGAGGGCCAAACGGGGCCCACGCGGCCACAGTACCAGGCCGCGTGGGACCCACCCGTTTGGGCCTCGTGGCTCCGTTGCCTCGATCTTCTCCACCGACATCGTCTTGACCTAAAAACGCCTATAAAAAAGGTCCCCCGACGTTCTCTGGAAGGAGCGCCGCACAAACACAGAAACACCGAAACGGAGATCAGGAGCTGCAGATTGGAGGGGGAAAACTCCGGCGGGGCGCTGCCGGCGTGGTCTCCATCTTCTCCATCGACTTCTCCACCGTCTCCATGATGAAGAGGGAGTAGTCCACCTCTGGACTATGGGTTTGTGGAAGTAACTTATGTATCTCTCCTCTCTTGAGCTTCACTAATTAGCACCGTATGAGCTGCTGAACATGATTACGGTCACCGTTGTAATACCTTTGTGGTGGATCTTTATGAGTTAATATATGTTTGAGATTGCAATGTTTGTTTCAGTTATGAGTATAGATGCATATTATGTACCCCGTTCTTGTCTACTTGTTTTGATCAAGCATGTTTATGAGAGCGTGTGTGGGGGAACGTGTGCATTAGTTGGAGTAACGGGGGGTGGCTAGTGCAGTGAACGTGAGAGAAAGTTCTGCGATCCACTTTGGTATCTTTACCTTACTTTGTTACCTCACTAGGGATAAACTAAAATACCATGCTACCGGGGATGTGGGCGTGACCATTGCCACTACTCCATGACTAGATCTAGCATGTTCTTATTTTCACTTCATGTCATGATACTTAATGCTATACTCTGAGTTATCTTAATTACTGAGGTGTTATGATTTAGTTCGCATCTTGGTGGAGTATAAGAGAGGTTAATAACCAAAAGATCTCTATGTTAGGACGTGATGCCCATATATCTAAGTAACTTGTTATCAAACCCTGTGTTGCAATCTCATATGTTAACTGTGTGTTCCATTGTCTACCACTTTATAAAGAGAGAGTGCATTTGTGAAACCATGAACCCCAGTCCATTTTTAATCATAAGAAACACCTTTCCAACACCATATACCACTTTTCTATTTTCAGCCATCATTAAATCCGAAAATACAAAAATACTTTTCATCTTGCATACATCATTCAAAAACCCAAAAATATCATTTATCATTGCATCCACCATCATTGCATATTTATTTCTTGTTTGCATTGCATAACTATCCTGATATCATTCTTACACCTTGTGCTTGACAACCACAGGTGAGGTTGAGGACCAAAACATCTAACCTTGTTTTGTAGGTAACCAAAAGAAGGATAAGAAGATAAATCTACCACTTCAGATTCCCCGAGAGTTCGATATTAAACCCTCGAGTCACCCCTCGTGGGGAAAACTGTCTTCCACTTACTATACACTCTGCACTTGGAGTCTCAACCTAAATCCCGTTTATTTGTGCAGGCATCAAGACTTGCTCTTCGGGATCATCAAGACGTTTTCTGGCGCCGTTGCCGGGGAATCGTAGCTGAGAGATTTATCCAAGGGTGTGCATCATCGCATTCATCTCACAACAAAGTCAACGTCACCAACTTGTGCTAACACCTAAGCTTGGGGAGGTTGCACCTACGTGAGCACCATCTTATCCATCTTTACTTACAAAGCAATTTATTTGTTTTGTTAGTGTCATTGCATATCATATCATATTTATTTCAGTTTTGCATAAAAAAAAAAATACCAAAAAAAACTTGCTATCATGGTGCTTGGAAACAAACAAGGAGGGAGTTCTCTAGGGAATTCTGTTTCTAGTTTTAAACAATATCATGGAGAAACATTAAAAGATGCTTGGGTAAGAATTAATAGGATGCATTATGAAGATCCTACACCTTGTGAAGATGAAAAGCTAAATCTTTATTTCTATTATGGAATAGATCCTTGGTATCAAAATGCTTTAGATGGGGCTACAGGTGGAAGTTTTGTCTTGTCAACACCACCTTGTGCAGCCATGACACTTAGAAGGATTTTTGGTAGCTTTGTGGGTAGCAAGAAAAAGTTGGAAGACACCACAATAGCACTTGCTTCATCAAAGGATAAATTTGAAACTAAGTTAGAAAAGCTACCTAGTAAGGAAGATTTTGAACAACTAGTTTCTTATTCTGAAAACATTATTCCAAAGATAAACAATGAATTGGTTAATGTCATGCATAAGTTGAGAATTTGTGAGAAAGAATTTCTGGAAAAAGATGTTTACCTGAACAATATTGAGGAAAAATTGGTTCGAGTTAGTGATTCATTGAGAAAAGATTCATCTCTTAAACATGTGAAAGAGGTTCCTGTAGCAACAAGTTGGGTTAAAAAGGAAAAGAAAGTTGAGGAAGTTAAAATGCTTAATGAAGTCAAGGATCCTTTGCTTGACTTAGAAAATTGTAGCTTGCATGAATTAATATCTATCTTACAAAAATTTGCAAGTGATCCTTCCATCAACACTAACCAAGCAGGTTTTGGTTCTTATATTGCTAATCATGTCTTGAAAGAAAAGATTGCTAGGTACAACCAAGAGGCTATGATACCACCTAAGCTTGGGGATATGTGGATACCTAAGGTACTAGTAACTATTGGAAAAGAGACACACCATGCCATACTTGATCTAGGATCTAGTGTCTCTGTTTTATCTAAAGAACTATATGAAGTGCTTGAATTGAAAAATCTTGAAAAATGCTCTATTGAACTAGCACTTGCTGATGACTCTATTAAACATGCTTTGGGAAAAGTAAGTGATGTTATGGTAGAGTTACATATGACTTTTGTGCCTGTGGATTTTCTAATCATGGATATGGGGAATAAAACCTCTAGTCCTATTATTCTTGGAAGACCTTTTCTTCGTACCACAGGTGCTATCATTGATTCAAAGGAAGGGAATGTAAAGTTTCAGTTTCCACACAAGAAGTGCATGGAACACTTTCCAAGGAAGAGGGAACCACAAAGTTCAAGCTCCCTCATGAGCTTCGTCCACAATAAAACAACAAGTAAGAAGCCTAGCTATATGGCTATAAAGAAAGCGCTTTGCGGGAGGCAACCCGGTTATTTTTATGTGTGATTTTTCTTTGTGTCCTCTTGCTGTAACAAGAGATTTTTGTCTAGTTAGGTTCTGGAGTTTTTAATAAAGTGCCAAGTTTTACCCTTTTTGGTTTGAAAAGTTGCTTATAGCGTTCGGAGATTTTATTCCTGCACGAGTCAGTGCACGGTATGATTTTTAATTCTTATTCTGTAACTCCGAATGAGCTCATATTTGAACTGTAGTTGCAACTTTTCATCCTCTGTATGCATGAATTTTTTCGGAATTTTTCGAGAAAGTTTGGTAGGGTAGAAAAATACGTTTTGCTGCTGCTGTTTTTCTGGACAGATTCTGTCCCATTTTGTTTGATGCATGCTTTGAGCTTTTAAGTTGAATCTTTTTGATCCAATTGAGTTTATGAGTAGGCATACAACATTATATACTTTCTGGACATTCATATGAATTTTTGTTCAAGGATTATATGCAGCAAGGAACCTATTTGTTTATCACTATTAATGCACCCCACAGAAAAGAGATGGGAGAAACGGTGTTTTGAAGTTTTTTCACAGGGATTGGAGGAGATGCACCAAGAGCTATCCAAGGATGGTGAAGACCATAAGCTTGGGGATGTGAAGACAACCCCACTGGACCTACACACTCTCGGTTTGCACACGTCCAACTTCTGTTTTTCGATCGAAACACTTTATCGCATAAACTTGGAGCGTCGTTTTTTGTTTTTGTTTGAGTCTTGAGAGACCACCACACTATCAATTATATATGAGAGAGCTACTGGAAATATGGGTTGAAATATGTTGGATGCTTTTATAAGATTGGGAAAAGGGATGTTTGACTTGATTTTTAATGATACATATAGTTGCATGATTCATGAGCTTGTTTATGAGTAATAGTTTGCAAATTCTTTTTGTAGAGCTATCACTTATTCATGTTTTGGTGCTGATTGTTATTTACTTGGTTTAACATGGATTAGTTAGTTCTATGGACACTCATGCATGCATCTAGATGGTCAACTTTCTCCCTTTTGCTAGCCCAAAAACTCCAACAAGCAAAAACTTGTTTCCAACACCTTCAACCAAAGTTATTCCAGTGAGTCCACCATATCTACCTATTGGCTTTATGCTATTCCGAGTATGTTTAACATGTTGTTTGTGTTATCTTACCTCTGAATGAAAATGTTTATGTTATTGATTGCAATGGAAAAAATTGGTTATATAGCTCTCACGAACTTGATGCACAATGTTCTTTTATTTGCATAATAAAACTTGACCCATTGTGATTAAGATTATGATGTTTGTGGCTTGATGAATGTTTTGGGTTGGAAGTTAGCCCATATGTGCTGTCACATGCAAGCTTTCAACACGCTCTTCATCTCATTTAGTTGATATCATGTGCTTTTGTCTATGGATGCTTATCATGTGAAATAAATGTGGAAATAGAGTGAGTTTAAATGAGTTTGTGTAAATGGTTAGAGAGACGCCTGGGCCGCTAATCTAAGCCATGCATCATTCATGGTGGAAATTTACTTACATACTATGGTGAACCTTCTGTGATACACCTTGCAATAAAAAACTATTCCAAATGGTAAATAAAAAGGGTGTTGAGATTGTTCATTTTGTTTGTTTGTCTTGTCATTTTGATATGGGCTTGTTCCATATCTTGGGACAAGAGGTACCCCAGTTGACGCTCTTGATGATACTATTATGCTTACAATGATATTTAATTGAACTTGCTTTGTTTCCCAAGTTGAGTAACACATGGTGTAAGTACTTGTATTCAAGGGGCATGAGACATTCAACCATTCTTTATCAAGCACACTACTCATATTTGCTTTCACTTTAACCTTAATCATTCAAGATGCTATGATAGGGGCAATGAGAGCTTGACACCAATGAATACCTTATTGCAATCATTAACTTAAGTAGAAGAGTTTGGAAGTTGGATGAAACTTATGCATGCTTTACCTCTACTCACATATACATCTTTCCAAAGTGTACACCTATCATATTCAGATTTTCATCTACACTCTATGACCATTGTAGGATGTTCTACTTATCATTATGCATACATGTGTTCCATATTACTTGCTACTATGTTACACTTTGTGAACTATCAATGAACATCCTTGTCTTGAATACTTGATATCACTTCATAAACTATTTGCATATTGCTACTCCTTTGAAGAATGAATCATTTGACTATATGTAGCAATAGTAATCATCTTTGATATCCATTGTTAAGTATTAAATTGCAAAGTCCATGTTAGTTTTATCATCTTCATACTCGAGGACGAGCATGGATTAAGCTTGGGGATGTTGATGCATGTAAAATGCATACATGAACTTTGCACTTTAATTGCTTATATTCCAATCATATTTGCATCATATAAGGGTTATATCAATGTTTTATCATGATTTTGGGAATATCTTATATTTCCTATTTTTATGGAATTAACCCTGCACAGGCAGAAAACCCTAGTTTTTATTTTAATGTTTCAGGGACCCAAACGTCAACGAAATCACCTGGAAATTTACGGGCGTCAATATTTGGAAGGAAGAAGACTACGGAAAAAGGAAGCAAGCAAACGGAGGCCCGAGGGCCAAACGAGGGCCCACGCGGCCAGTACTGGCCGCGTGGGACCCACCCGTTTGGGCCTCGTGGCTCCGTTGCCGTCGATCTTCTCCACCGACATCGTCTTGACCTAAAAACGCCTATAAAAAAGGTCCCCCGACGTTCTCTGGAAGGAGCGCCGCACAAACACAGAAACACCGAAACGGAGATCAGGAGCTGCAGATTGGAGGGGGAAAACTCCGGCGGGGCGCTGCCGGCGTGGTCTCCATCTTCTCCATCGACTTCTCCACCGTCTCCATGATGAAGAGGGAGTAGTCCACCTCTGGACTATGGGTTTGTGGAAGTAACTTATGTATCTCTCCTCTCTTGAGCTTCACTAATTAGCACCGTATGAGCTGCTGAACATGATTACGGTCACCGTTGTAATACCTTTGTGGTGGATCTTTATGAGTTAATATATGTTTGAGATTGCAATGTTTGTTTCAGTTATGAGTATAGATGCATATTATGTACCCCGTTCTTGTCTACTTGTTTTGATCAAGCATGTTTATGAGAGTGTGTGGGGGAACGTGTGCATTAGTTGGAGTAACGGGGGGTGGCTAGTGCAGTGAACGTGAGAGAAAGTTCTGCGATCCACTTTGGTATCTTTACCTTACTTTGTTACCTCACTAGGGATAAACTAAAATACCATGCTACCGGGGATGTGGGCGTGACCATTGCCACTACTCCATGACTAGATCTAGCATGTTCTTATTTTCACTTCATGTCATGATACTTAATGCTATACTCTGAGTTATCTTAATTACTGAGGTGTTATGATTTAGTTCGCATCTTGGTGGAGTATAAGAGAGGTTAATAACCAAAAGATCTCTATGTTAGGACGTGATGCCCATATATCTAAGTAACTTGTTATCAAACCCTGTGTTGCAATCTCATATGTTAACTGTGTGTTCCATTGTCTACCACTTTATAAAGAGAGAGTGCATTTGTGAAACCATGAACCCCAGTCCATTTTTAATCATAAGAAACACCTTTCCAACACCATATACCACTTTTCTATTTTCAGCCATCATTAAATCCGAAAATACAAAAATACTTTTCATCTTGCATACATCATTCAAAAACCCAAAAATATCATTTATCATTGCATCCACCATCATTGCATATTTATTTCTTGTTTGCATTGCATAACTATCCTGATATCATTCTTACACCTTGTGCTTGACAACCACAGGTGAGGTTGAGGACCAAAACATCTAACCTTGTTTTGTAGGTAACCAAAAGAAGGATAAGAAGATAAATCTACCACTTCAGATTCCCCGAGAGTTCGATATTAAACCCTCGAGTCACCCCTCGTGGGGAAAACTGTCTTCCACTTACTATACACTCTGCACTTGGAGTCTCAACCTAAATCCCGTTTATTTGTGCAGGCATCAAGACTTGCTCTTCGGGATCATCATGCGCGTATGCTGTCATAAATATTTAATTTAACTTCATATTTAAAGTGAGTTCTTTTAGATTGTATGCAAATATTTACTGAATTTACATGGTGAAATATGGTCATATTTTGCCGTAAATAGGTAGCAATTATTTTTCGAGCATGTCGGTATGTTTTGGAGTATCTCCAATTTTTTTTTAGCAAATTGGAATGTTGAACCATGATTTTATTTTCCCATCCTAAAATGTTTTAAAAAAAGAATAACCTTGACGTTAATTTGTGTGTTGCGGTTAAATATTATCGGCTGGAAATTATCGTGGATGAGATTTTTTTTTATGAATTTATAATGGATTATTTTGTTGGGAGATTTAGCGTGGTGGCTCGCCGTGCCCGTTGTGATCGCAAATTTTGAAATCCGTTGGAATTCCAACAAATCTTCAACAAAATGGACATTTATTATTTTATGTGGGAAGTTTGAAAATTTCGTAAATTTAAAAATTTCTGAAATTAAATATTCAACAAAAATGGACATTTATTAGTTAATGTGGAAAGCTTGAAAAATTCGTAAATTTTAGAATTTCTTAAATTTTGAAATGTGCACAATGTTCTTTTGTTGCACATTTTGTGTGGGAAGTTTGGAAATTAAGTGAAAGCTGATCTTATATTTTAATTCAAAATGTTAAAATTCATCGAAACTTGTCGTCTGGAGTATCTTCAAAATTTTAGCAATTTTAAATGTTCAAATATACGTCGGTTTATGTTTGTATTTCGCCATATTTAATTAAGCTCCATAAACAGTGGAAATACAGTATATAAGTATTTTTTAAATTCAATTCCATTTAATTGCAGGGAATGCATTTAGGTTGTCTCTAAATATTTGCCAAGTTAAAATTTCCAAAAATGTTTGTATGTTGTTGTAAGTAGTTAGCATTTATTTTTGGTGGACATTTTGATATTTTTTTATATATTTTTATGGTGGATAGATTTTGAGCTATTGATTTTGCAATATTAATATTTTTCTGGAAATTGTGTAAGCAAAGGGGGCCCACATGTTAGGGATTTAGCAATTTCTTAATTTTCTGCGGGAAAAAAATAAGTTGCTGACAAAACGTGCCCACCGCGACGTCAGGGTTACGTCAGCAGTGGCCACGGCTGGCACGGCGAGCTCGCCGGCGACGAACCAGCGCCATCTGGGACCCGGGCCTGGCGTGTGGGACGCGCTTGGATGCGGGGCACACGGAAGTGGCGGCGCCGCTGCGGTTTGTTCGCCGGAACGTCACCGGCGGCGAGCAGTCGCGGCGGAGGGAGCAGGGGCACGGCGGCGGTGATTCCGGCGCGGCTCCGGCGTCCTAGCAGTCGATCTTCGGTGAGGAGGGAGAGGAGGCGACGGTGGAGCTGCCCGTGTGCCTCGATTTGAGCGTGGAGGAGCAGTGCGGTGGCGTGCCGCGTCGGCGGCCACGGCGACGTCGGGTCGGGCGTGAGAGAGAGGAAGAGGGAGGGGATCTGCGTGTTTTTTTTGCAGGGAGGGCCCTGTGTTTTCTTTTAATTTAAAATACATCCTTCGCAGCGAGGAAAGCTGGACCGCGGTTAATTTGTCGGTTTGTGAGTTGTTGTTTGCAAATTTGATGCGCCAAAAATCGTGCGGGAATGTGTGGACCGTTGGATCGGCAACCGACGGCGTGGGATCGAGCTCTATTTTGCACCTCTTTTATGTAGGTAGTAATAGGTAGGGTTTTTTATATAAAAAAAAGGGGAAAAGCAAAAAAAAAGGAATTGCTACCGTTCGTGCGCGCGCACTGTTCATAACTGTCCACATGAACAGTGCGCGGCTCGCTGTGAGGCGACGTGGAGCGATGCTGGAGCAGCATTTTGCTCTCCCTTTATATAGTTAGGTAATTTTGCAGAAGTAAAAAGAGGCACGCAGGCCCAGCTAGAGTTACACTGAAAGCTATCAGGAGCTAGTTCCAGTGCAGGCGGTATCGAAACTTAGAGTAGAACTTTTTAGATTCTTACACTTCACTTTCTAACTAATAAAAAATATCTTGCGGAGCTCTCGCGGCCGAGCTCGCGCACGGCCGCCGCCGCCAGCACCTGATCTCCCGCCTCCGCTCAGCCGAGCACAGATCCGGAACGCTCCCGGCGTCCTCTCTCCTTCCATCCAGAAGCCCAGCGCAGTCTTTGCCGGGGGCCGCGACAGTCCTCCGACCTCGAGCTCCTCCCCCCGTGCCGCTCCCCAGGCGCACCGGGGGACTCAGCACCGCCACCTCCAGGCCCTCCTCCGCCGCTCTCCTCGGCGCCGCTGCCGCCGGCCTCTGTGCCGCGGTGGCGGCGGCCCCCGCTGCCAAAAAAACTTGGTGGCGTGGGTGGTTCCCCTGCTCGCCGTCGTGCGCGGACGGCCGTCGGGCTCGTCTGGGGCGGCGATGGCGGCCTTCCGACGCTTGTAAACCTGAGCGGCGGCTCCGGAACCGCGTTGTGCTCGTCGTCGCAGCGGCCGGCAGCGGGGTGGCGGATCCGGGGGCCTTGGCACCCTGTTCTGTTGGGGAGGCGGGCCGTCAGTTGGTGGCGGCGGTCCGGCAGATGCGCCGCTGCTTCGGCCTTGGGGATGGCAGGGCATCGGCGCGGGCCACGGGGTGCTTGGCGTGGTGCGCCGGAACGGCGGCCCCGGGGCGAGGTTGGCGGCGTGCTCCGGCATGGTCGTGCCTCGTGGTGGCTGGAGCCCGGTCTTTCTCGGCTCCGGGGAGCTGCGGCCTTTGACGTTCATGGAGTAGCGTCGGGGCATGGTGGCGGTGGCGGCTGGCGGCGCAAGGGCGCGCTATCTGCTTCTCCGGCTGTTCGTGAAGTCGGATGCGAGGAAGCCGCGGCGGTGGCCCCGGATCGATGGCGCCACGCGAGGACGAGGCCTGGGCGCATCGGTGCGGTCGGGGTAGTCCCGGCCGTGTGGCCGGCATGAGGTGGCCGTGCTGCACCTCCGGCTGTGTGTTCATCATCCAGTCGGACGAGAGGATGCCGGGGCGGCGGCCCCGGGCGTGGCGGCGTCATGCTACCGGCCGTGGCGTGAGGTGCCACGGTGGCTGCGGCATGCGGGTGTCGGTGGTCTGGCCGGTCTCCGTCGAGCGGTTGTGGGGTTTGTGACACATCGCCGGGCGAAAGCCCTGCCCTGGTTGTCGGCCGGGGCCGACGACGGCGACGCCCTCGGGCGCCGCTTACTTCTTGAAGGCGTCGTCGAGGTGGTGCTCTCGCTTCCCCACGCCGGTTCTCCGGGGAAAACCCTTGATCCCACACGGGATCGGGCGAGGGCGGCGCTCCGGCGTCGCTTGCCTCTTGGAGCCTCGCTTTGGATGTTCCACCGGCCAGGGGGACCAGTGGAGTCAGTTGGCGGCGGCGAGCCTTCGTCTTCGGCTAGGGGTGCGCGGCAATCGAACCGGTGTGGATGTCGGATCGGCGGCTCTGGATTTCGTCTTGCGTTGAGATCGTCTCCGCCGTGTTGGTTGTCGGCTATGGTCGCTAGGGCGACATGGTCGTAGACTCGTTTTCGGGGCGTGGCCTTGGGGCCGTGTGGATGTCGGAGCGGCGGCTCCGAGTTTTGGCTTGCGTTGAGTTTGTCTCCGCCGTGTTTGTGTCGTCTATGGTTCGCTAGGGCGACATAGTCGTCGACTTGTTTTTGGGGCGTGGCCTTGGGGCCGGTGTGGTGCGTTGTGTTGTACGGTTTTCGACCGGTTTCCCTCATAAACTGTCCAACACTTTCCCACTTTATCAATCAAAGGCATTGCCGAGGTTCGAAAAAATAGAGTAGAACTTTTATTACAGCACATCACTCTCTGGAGTGCAAATGGCACGCAGGCCAGGCGTTCAGGCAAACTGCAGGCAGCAAATCTCTGCTGCTTCAGCAGCCCTCCTCTTCTTGAGCCGGGTGTTGGCCATCGTCTCAGGTTTCAAGCGGGGCGGGACGCCGGGAGCTCCTATTCGTCGACCCGTGCGACGATAGCGCGGCGTCGCACACCTTCTTCCTCCCCTAGCCTCGCCTTGCCATTCTTCCTCCCTCGCCTCGCCGCGCCGTTGCTCCACCGCCGCCACGTACCGCCGGCCAGGCCGCCTGCCACCGTCACCCGTGCCCGGCTCCGCTCCCGCTCCGCCTCGGCGCCCCCGCCCTCCTCCAACCGCCGCCCACCGCCGGTCCGCCGCCGCCCGACCTTCCCTCTAAACCCCCCACCGCCGGCCGATTCTCCGGCGTCGGCACCCCCACCCCCCAGTTAAGTTTCTTTGCTCCCCTTCACCGCCTCCGCCGCGGCCAGCCGCGTCTCCGGCGGTTCCGGGTCGCTCCAGTCTCCTCATCGCCCGCCCGCCGCCGACTCGTCTCCGGCGCCGTCACCTCCCCTCCTCTCCCCTCGCCGCGCCGCCGTCTCCTTCTGCGCCGGCCGCCGTCGCGCCTCCTCCGTCGACGAACTGGGCCAGGCCCACTCGCGCCTCTCCTTCTCCAGCCGGGGTGTGCGACGCGCGACTATCGTTGCACGGGTCGATTAATAGGAAACGCCGGACGCCGCCCCGCAATTCTTTCCCGCGAAACACTTAGCGGGCCGCCCGTAACAAGCCTAGCGGGCCGAAGCGGTCAAGCCTAGCGGCCCGCCAAGCTGCCGCATACCTGCATCGTTCCTCACTTCCTCTCCCTCGGCATACCTCATACCTGAATCCTCTTCCCCGACGGCGGCGATGGGGCTCCCGGCGGCGCATCCCACGTGAGTACTCCCGGCCCATCCATCTCCACTTCCACGGCGGCGGTTTCTGCCTGGGCAGCTTCGCCATGCCCGACGTCCACGACGCCTGCCTCCGCCTCGCCGCCGAGCTCCCCGCCGTCGTGCTGACCGTCGACTAACGCCTCGCGCCCCTGCCCGACGCGCTCGAGGACGTCCACGCACTCTTCTCCTGGATGCGCGGCCAGGCCACGCGCGGACGCATGCCTCACGGGGAAGGCGGTGGACTTTGGCCGCGTGTTCGTCTCCGGCGACTCGGCGAGCGGAGGACAGCGTCCGAGGCGGCATGCCCGCCGGCGCGAACATTGACGCTCGGCCTTTACGACCATATGTGGTCCATGTGGAGGCTGGCGCTGCCAGCGGGCGCGAGCAGGGACCACCCGGCGGCGAACCCGTTCGGCCCGGAGAGCCCGCACGCGTGACCACGGCACACACACTTCCAGAACGGCGGCGGACTGAATGGCCTGCGCGTGGCCACGTACAAGGTGTGCTGGGTCGGCGGCTGCTTCAGCTCCGACATCCTCAAGGGCATGGAGGTCGCTGTCGCCGACGGCGTGGACGTACAAGGTATGCTGGGCGCGGCGTCGCTGACGAACGACGCGCCGTGGATCACCACCGTGGGCACGGGGACGCTCGACCCCGACTTCCCCGCCTACATCACCCTTGGCAACGGCAACAAGTACACCGACGTCTCCCTGTACAGCGGCAAGCAATTGCCCACCACGGCGGTGCCGTTCATCTACGCAGGAAACTCCAACAGCAGCATGGGCGCGCTCTGCGTGACCAGAAGCCTTATCCCGTCGAAGGTCAAGGGGAAGATCGTCCTCTGCGACCGGCTGTGTTGGCATGCTGCTCGCGAACACCGTCAGAGATGTTGTGTATTCCACTGGGGCGGGCTGGTGCGGGCTGACGCAGGACGCCGCAGTGTCCTGCTTGAATTCTAGCGGGCTGCCTGGAGATTGTGTTACTGTCCCGCGATTGTGGCACTGTCCCGCTTGCTATCATAGCGAACACCCGCAACCCGCCCCGCCTGCAACCTTACCAGCGTCGGTGACCAGCACTCCGTCTTCAGCTCAAGCGGGGATGCTGGGCTCAACGTCAGTGTTTTCTTCTCCCAGGTGTTCGGCTCCCTGGCTGGCGAACCAGTTGGCTCGGCAGAGTCCGAGATCTTGAGTGCATTCAGCAGGGAGTCCGCATCACAGCTCCCAAAGTTCCTCCTGTCGAGCAGAGGATCACTTCCTGTTGTACGTGTCGGAGCTGCGGGAAGATTGCTCGTGCACAAGGTGTGCTACACACTGAATCCGAGGCATGTATCAAATCTCTGAATGCCATGATCATTCGCAGACTCAACTCCAAAGCAAAACGATATACAGAGACGGCAAATGTTCGGTCGAGAACTCCAGGCATTGGGATAAAGCAAACCAATAGACTCGTCCTCACATCCTGCGCACTGTACCAAAAGACACGATAAAGGAAGCAGAACAACAATTTTTGGAACACCACGCACCATATATATTGTTGGCACTAAAACCAACAACACACTACATTTAGAGTAAAATCAAGAAACTCATAACATAATCATGTGCTAACCATGTTTACCGTGCAAAATCTAATGTGGGAATGCACGTAAGCACATCTCTTGAATGGAAAAGGCTGGTTGATTAATACAATCATGGCTGCAAAGTAGAACTGACTAGAAGAAAATGCAGACAAGACCAATCGTGTTCATTCAAAGTATTTTTAGACGATTCGGAAAAAGCTTTTTTTTTTACGTGTGATTCGGACAAAACTCAACCGGACACATTTATTAGATGCTGTTATTAGGACACAAAATGGCACTCACCCTTCCTATTTCATAATGCAAAACAAAACCATCCAGCTTTTAGAGAGAATAAATATAAAGCCGAGAATTCAAGCGGCCAAGGAAAATCATGAGAGTTTTGAGTCGGACCAATAAAAGATTATAGAAAGATAGTGCAAATGGATACCAGAACTAAAGCTGCTAATTTTCGCTACACTGCATCAGGCACCATGTTAAGAGTAAATGCACATGTTCTGAATATAATTCGTGAACTAAGCAATTGTGGTAGATAAACACATTGCAAATTGTCCAGACAAACATAGTATTCTGCATATGCTCAATAATGAGAGCAAACATCAAAGAGATGTCAACAGCTGAATCCTAATCTTAATATTTTCTAAAACTAGTACATAATTTAGCCCATGAAACTGACATTTCCCTACAGAAACAATCATTGCAAAAGCGATGATCAATGGATCAGGGTGTCATCCTTCAGACGACTTGCAGCCCAGATGTCATACTCTCATAAGTGTTTTAGAAGATGCCCAGTCATGCAAGGGCTGTACGGAAATGATCCGCAGATGTCAAATGTGTAATCTTGTAGGTGTAGTCTTCCAAGATTAAACCATATTAAAGAAAGATTGTGCTAATGAAAACCAGAACAATAGCTGTTAGTTTTGACTGAATTGCATCAGCACCATGTTACAAGTAAATGCACATGTCCTGAATATAATCCATGCACTAAGAAATTGTAGTAGATAAACACATTACTATTCTGCACATATTCAATAATGAGAACAAATATCAAATAGAGATCCACAGATGAATGCTGATCTTAATTTTTTTTCTTAAAAGTGTACATGATTTATCCCAAGAAACTGACATTTCCCTTCAGAAACAATCTTTGCAAAACGAGGATCCAAAGAACAGGGTGCCATTCTTCAGACTACTTGGAGCCCGGATGTACTACTTTCAGAAGTGTTTTAGAAGATACCCAGTCATGCAAGGGGTGTACGGAAATGATCCGCAGATGTCAGAGTGATCTTCTGAGTGTAGTCTGCCAAGATACTGAAATTTTGAGCTATATAAATGATAAGCAACTATTGTTTTGGACGGTGCTAAGCCCAAGAAAACAACCTCTTTGTAGGGTGGAACCCAAGAAAGACATATCTGTTGAAACGTCCATGAGCATCTTCCATATTCACAACGTTATCGTCGTCAGAGTCCCAGTTTAGATTTTCTATGTTATTGCCATATACATCATTGCCGTCATCTAAAATCCAAGTTTTGTCAAATCTCTTCAGATTGGTCCACCCAATATTACCGCATGCCTGAAGATCAATATGGTGCTTGGACACCCAGTTTACCCATTCACTTGATTCCACGAGAGTCCAAACGTGAAGTTGAGATCTATCATGCACTGTTGCAAAGTAAACCCCATTCTCTGATTTCCCAATGCAAGGTTGCCCGTTGCATTCCTCAATATCTATTGGTGTTTTATTACTCGATACTTCCTGTCTGATAAAGATAACCTGCAAGAATGTCAATTCATTCATAAAGAATCTTAAGAACTAGTGCAAGAATTAAAAGGTGATTTTGCAAAGATACAATGTATACCTCATAACAAATTGACCACGAAAATGCACGTAGAGTGATCCTTGACAATAGACACTGCACGTACATCTCGGGCCCGCCCACCACGAAGTTCTTGGCTGTAATGGATGTACTAGCATATTAGTCACCGTCTCCCCAGCTTCACGGACAAAGGACCTCTTCTGCCACTGCCTTGTACGGGATGAGAAGACATTTAACGTCCATAAGGATGGTGGGCATTCCATCCGATCATGTTCTTCCTCGGACTTTTCCGACGACGATGATTCCATGGATTCATCTTCGGAATCCTCTTCAGATGACTCATTCCTTGGCTCCGACGGGTTCAGGAGAGTTGTTAGCATAAAACCACCACTTTACAAATTCAATTGCGAAAAACCACCACTTTTGGTTTCAATCTCAGAAAACCACCACATTTTGGTGCAGCCGTTGCGAAATGCATTGATTCTTGGTTGAACTCGAATTGACAAGAAAAATGACAAGGTGTCCCCACCAGGGCTGAGGTGGCAGGATATGGTTGAGCTAGACTGGGACCCACTTGGCAGCCCAATAAAAACTGTATATCAAAGTTCCTAAAAAAAAGTCAAAGACAAGGGTCATCCTTTTCTTCCACGGAACGACTCCAACCTGCCGGCTGCTCGCCGCTGCTGCCGCCCGCCCCGGCCGTCGTGCCGCCGCTCGCCCGCCGCAGCCCATGCTTGCCGCGCCGCCGCCCGCCCCGGCCGCTACGCCGTTCGGGTTGCCCAGCGGGAAGCACCTGGGCGCGGCCTCTCAGTCTGCCGCGGCCTACCGGATGGCGCCGTCCTCGTGCGCCACCTCGGTCGCGTGCAGCCTGGACGCCGGCGGCAAGCTCGGCCACCGCCCCTACTCACCGCGCTGGCGGCCGTGCCGCCGCCCCTGCTCGCCGCTGAGGCCACTGCTCGCCGCGCCGCCGCCAAGAGGAGCTCCGTTCCCCTCGAGCCTCGCGCCAGTGCCGGGCGGGCATGGCGCCGTCCGAGCCCCGCGTCGGGACAGCCGGTGAAGGAGAGGAAGACTGCACGGCCAACTTTTTTACTTTTTTTTAATATAAAATTCGATGTATGGATTTTTTTATTCCGCTGTCATGTGGGTCCCAGTCCAGCTCAGTAATTCTTGCCATGTCAGCCCTGATAGCTGGGTCCCACCTGTCTGATTCGGTGTCAATTCGCGTTCAGCGAAGAATCAGTGCATTTCGCAACGGCTGCACCAAAATGTGGTGGTTTTCTGCGATTTCGAGCAAAAGTGGTGGTTTTTCGCAATTGAGTTTGTAAAGTGGTGGTTTTACGCTAACAACTCGGTTCAGGAGCACCTTCTCAGGCTCCTGCGGGACCGAGAACACCTCGTAGTGCAGCGGCGCGGCAGGGTCAAACACAAGGTACGCATCGCAGCCGACATCCTCCCAGGGAAGATCTTCCCAGCGTCTTGTGGCAGGGTTCACCACGCAGAGAGTCCTCAGGTCACGGTACAGCAGGAGCCCGTTGCAGTGATCCAGGATTGGCTTAGAGCCGCCGCCGTAATGGGGCAAGAAGCTGAGATCGCCGTGGATGGTCACGGGAAGCTCCGACGTCGAGGAGGGCCGGGCGAAGAATCCCGGCCGCACGCGGTCGTCGTAGTTGACGAAGAGTCCACGCACCGTACGCGGGAGGACACTGGGGAGCAGCAGGCCGTGGGCGTCGACGATGGCGTGCCATGCCCTGCGACGCAACGGGACGCGGCGAGGTCGCGCGGCAGTAGGCGGCCGAGGATGTCGGCGAGCGTGTCCTCTGCCAGGGCATCCATCTGGTCCATGGCTTCCGTGACGCGCCTTGATCGTTGAGCAGAGACACCGATCAACGCGCTAGGGTTTTAAGCACGAGCTTACGAAGTGGTTTTATGGATGATGCGTGGTTGACTATGATTGTCCACCTCCACGTATTAACTCCCTCCGTCCCGTTCCATATTAGATGGCTCACTTATATGTACTAGTACAATTGCACGTGCGAATGTTGGTTTTCCGACGTAGTAGAATTTATAACTATACTAACTAAATTAAACCCGTACGTGAAATTTATGTGGACAAAGATGGGATTCCTCGTTGATAACATCATTAGTTTTACAATTTATTTGCAGTTTATCTCCACAACAGTTTTAATTATGATACCACATTCAAACTTTGATGTATATATTTTTCAAAAATCATTGTCAATCTTATATGCATGTGAACAGGAAAAAAGAGTTAAGACAGAACAGAGAAAGCATATTTACATGATCTTGTTCTAAGTAACATGAAAAGGCACTGTCAAGTCAGTTCCCATATAAAACAGTGTGTATTAATATTTGTAAAATTATCCCTTTACGCAAGGGTTGGCTCAAAATTTGAGTGGGCGCCATGAGATGCACTGGGCGGAGAAATTGTCCAATGCCCCTAAACCGATAAAAAGGACGAAAAAGCGACGCATGTGGACAAAAAATGGGGTGTTGGAGTTTGCCCACACCGGACATTGGACATGTCCATTTGTCCAGTGAGCGACTAATCGGACCCACATATCATGGTCTTATGTTTTTATTTTCTCTCAAATCACAAACAATCTAAGTTTCGTATTGGACCTTTTTTCTTCTTCTTCTTTTCCTTACTTGAGCGAGTACTGCAAGCTGCTGCTGCTTGCACGGCATCGACTACTCTGAATCCGGTTGTGGTAGACTGGATTAATTAATCAACAACTGACGTGACACGGTGTTAGCTGCTGGACCTGGCGCTGACGAAAGGCCCTGATGTGCCCGAGCATCTCCTGCGTCCGCGGCTGGGACAGGTGGTAGTTGTGGAGCACCTGGAAGGCGTGCCCCACGCGGCCACGCCGCCGTACATGGCCTGCTCCACGCTCTTCCCGGCCGTCCGCAGCGCCTTGCACAGCTCCAGTTTCCGGTCGCGCAGGATGTCCGCCTCCGCAACGCACACCAGCACGGGCGGCAGCGGCATGGTCTCCAGCCTGGGCGCGCCACGTGAGAGCGGGTTGCACCACGGGTGGTCGCGGCCGGCGCCGGCGGGGAGCGCCAGTAGCTGTCCGAGGTTGAGAGGCTCAGCGCCGACCGCGGCGGCTGCAGCATCGTCTTCTCGGACGCCGTATGGGCCTCGCCGCCGAAAAAGGGCCGGATCAGTATGGCTCCCTTGACGGAGAGCGGGTCCAAAGCGCCGAGCTGGCCCTGACCCAGCCCCGCGGCGACGTGGAAGGAGATGGTGGCGCCCGCGCTGTCGCCCATGAGGAACACGCGGTCGAACCTGCAGCGGCTGCGCCACCAGGCGAACTCGTCGGAGGTGTTGCCGCTGCCGCAGCCATCGCACCGCCGCGACCCCGTCGTCGAACGCGGCCGAGAGGCGGTTCTCCGGCGCAAGGCGGTAGTCTACGGACGTCACGGGGCACCCCGTCTGCGCGGGGAGCTGGGCGAGGAACTCGTGGTAGCAGCTCCACGCGGCGGAGCCGACACAGAACCCGCCGCCGTGGAAGTACACCACCACGGGGACCTTCCCTGCCGCGGCGGCCGGCGCGTACAGCCGCGCCCACACCCCCGTGGCGCGGTCCACGACCATGGCCCCCTTCTTTTCAGCTTATTTTGCAGATTCTCCCAGAAGCTACCCTCCATCAGCTTTTCCCAGAATCTCGTTTTTTAAATTTGTTTAAACTTCTAAATAAGTATTGGGAAGACAAATTTAGAAGTTTAAACAAATTTAAAAAACGAGATTCTGGGAGAAGCTGATGGAGGGTAGCTTTTGGGAGAATCTGGAAAATAAGCTGAAAAGAAGGGGGCCCATGTCGCGCGCGAGGACGCCGCTCGCCGCGGCCGTCGAACCCCACGTGCAGGGTACATCGGGTATCCCGGCGATCACGTGCCCGTCCTTGTACAGGTCAGTTCTTTTAGCAGTGGCAACCCCTGTAATTACAACGAAACTGAAAAGATGTGTTGAGTTGTCAAACATTAAAACCATCTGGAGCGTTGATCGGTTATTGAACGGCACAAATTTAATGTATCCTGAACATGTTTGCTCTTTTAATAGTAGTATAGAAATATGGATTTATCTAATAGTAAAACGCGTCTAGATGTATCCGTATCTACATATACATATAGAAAAGTTATCTCTGTATCGTTCCAATTTTATCGGATGTCCCCGAAGGGACATATAGAAAAATTATCTAATATGGAACGAATGGGAGATAAGTTCAAGTAAGATAATTTCAGCCTGTAAGGTAGCTCGTTTTTTATATATTTTTAAACCGCATTTAGATGTTTCAAAATATTCCGGAAAAAATACATGGATGTAGTCAATTATGTACACTCATGAATCATGATATATATTTTGAATTTTTTTAAGCATAAAATTTGAACGTCTTGATTTTTTTTAAAGGGCTACCTGTAGCTAGGAGCCATATCGCCGCACTCCGTGGACGTAGCATTATTTTGTGGGTATATTTTTTCGACAATGAATGTGGATATATTGTTGGAAATGATCCAGCTTGTGTTAGAGTAGGGACTTGATGTTTCTATACTGGTGTTTGGCACAGTATGAGTTAAGGTAAAATTAGGTCTATCTGGTAAGTGTTAGAGTTGGTTAGTGTTAAGAGTTTGTTAGCAAACTATGTTCAAGGTCGCATCTGTGTCAAAGGGTCATTCCTCAAAGCTCCCTAAAATTTATCCATTCGGGGAAAAACGGACAAATGGGACAGACAACATCCCCATGGTACCCAAGAGTTCTCCATTTATCCGCCCTAAATATCCGTTTTGTTCAGTTACTCATTTCTCTTCCCACTCGGCATACTTGATTTTGACAGACAACATCACCGTGGCACCCAAGAGTTTTTTTTAACCGAGTCAAAAAGACTTGCCATTTTCATTAATTAAAACGAATTGGGAATTGGCCGGTTAATTAACCGGAAACCGACCTAAAACCGAAACAAACACCCTCGCCGACAGTCATGGAACACGACCGTCATGAGGGGACACCCAGCCACCCTGGCTACCAGAAAGGAGCTACAAACACCGACGACGACTCCAGCCATCTAGCAAGATCTTGTTGTAGCGCCTCGTGAAGCTCACATCGGCTTATGCCAAACAGGTGACTCATCGCGCAGATGCTAGCAGCTCCGATTTTGAAGAAGAGCTCCTGAGAGGAGATGGGCCGAACCCGCGCCGACGAAAGTCTTCACGAACGGATGCACCCCAAGCAGGTATCGTATGCCACCCGCAGCAGCTGTTGGGGGGATTATGACCCGGTAGGCCCATGAAGAGGGAAGCATGACCTGCCAGGCAGGATGTCGGGCGAGGCCAGCTAACCATCGCCATGGGCCGGGTTACACTGATGGGCCGGCGAGCTTGTCGGTAAACCGGCCTATACAAGGAAGGTTCTGGAAGACCCGGAGGCGGTACACATCGCGGAGTCCAAGACTTGGAGGACACGAAAGGCTAGAAGAGCTACAGTAGGACTCCGAGTATGGGGTAACCCGGCCTTACCTTGTAAGCGACCAGGAGACCCGGCAGCCTATATAAACCGGCTCCTAGGTCATAGGTCGATAAGCTGAAAGAAGTCCCAAGTTAGTAGAGACACATAGAGGCATCCTTATAACCCTAGACTCGTAACTCGGCGATTTGTGTTTTTTTTTACGGACAAACAGTGGGAAAAAATCCCACTGCAACTTTTATAAATTAACAAGTATTTACAAAGGAGTTGCATCCGTCAAAAATGCATAAAAAGGAAAAAAAAGTCCTAAGTTTGTAACTCTCTCCAAATATTGAACTGGTCAGAATGTTTCGGCTTAATACGATATGTAAGCCAATTCAATTCTGACAGGAAAATAGCCTTCCACCTCTCAAAGGTGGGCCTCTCATCTCTGAAAATTTTATTGTTCCTGATTATCCAAATGCTCCAACTTGCCAAGATTAAAATATCCACGAAGAATGGCACATTAAGCTTGTCTTTCATGTCAGAGAAGGCTTCATGTAAAGATAGACTTCTATTCCTTTGGGGACAGACATAATCCCAGCATTTCACAGCCATTGGGCAAGTCCATCGGCGATTTGTGTTCCCTAGTTTCGAGATCTCCCACATCAATACAAAGCAAGCAGGAAGTAGGTCTTTATCTCCTATGGAGAGGCTGAACCTTGGTAAATCGTGTGTTCTCGTAGAGCGTGACAATCTTCTGTACACCAGAGCTGCTATGACCCCCAACCCAAGTTACCCCCTGGTAACATCTGCCGTGACAATCCCACTAAAGTTGGTGCCCACCATGGGGCCCACACTTAAAGGTGTTTACATCACAGGAGAAGCTCTGCGAGGCATGCAGAACCTAGCCATTGGCGAAATTACCATCAGCTCGCAAGGAGAACCTATCGTCGACGATTTCAGGTGGAGCCCGGAGTAAGATATGTTGGAAACCGGCGAGGTCATCCCGATCGGCCGGGTTAACGTCTTCGTGGGCATGGTATGCGCCACGGGACCCGCCAGCGAGGAAGTTGAGTACGACTCCGTGTCAGGAGCCGCCACCATCGTCCACTCGGATGGCGAAGAATCAGTAGGCACTGCAGAGATCGAGCTTCCAGTCATCACGCAGGAGGCCCAGCCGGAGGAGCCGGCATGGGTGCCGCGTGACGTGATCGATGGTATACTGAATCAATCTTACCTTTGTTTGACGATCGGTTCGGATACGATGTAGAAGAAGAGGAGTACGAGTCTTCCCCGGGTCCGGTGCGCCGGGTCACAGTCTACACGGCACCCGTGATCAACCTTGACCCGCATCGGTTTCAGCGGCAGCAACGGCGACAGCCGCGGCGTTGGCTCAGAACCCACACAGCAGCAACAACCGCAGCAGCAACTTTTGGTGATTCAAGAGCCGCCGCGCCCCCGAGTCGATGGAGAGGAAACATCAGTTACCAGCGAAAACGAAGCAACGTCACGTCACATGAACACGTTTGGTTTCCTGATGAACAGAGCGTCGGGAGAGGGAACCTCCAATGTCCCTCAAAACCCGGCTTTGTTTAGCAACAACTTGGTTTTGGATCCAAGTGCACTTGCGGGAGTGGTAACCCCAGAGAACACAGCAACACGCGCCAGAGAGCTGGACACCGCACGCCGCACCTTGGAGCAACAGCGGCAGGATGTCGCGGCAAGGAAATCATATGATAGCTAGGCAAAAGCAGTTGGATGAGTAGGAAAATCGTCTTCGTCAGAGTGCCACTATCTTGGAGAACCGCCAGAACGACTTGACCAGGGTGCAGAATCATAGACATCAGAGCCGGCTCCCACTCAGAGGAGAAACTTTAGACCCGGCTGCCCTGTTTGTAACACCACAGGATCAGCCCATCAGGACAGTGCGGGAGGTTCCCGTTGCTGGACCAGGTGCAGGACAAACCGGAGGAGCCGGCGCAGCTAGACCCGGCAATATTCCAGCCGGGTCACCAGTGATGCCTATCGGAGGAGCCGAAGGCAACAATGGAGCCATGCCACCACCTTCCCCCAGGTTCCATACCCCCACCGGGTCATTACGACAACCCAACGGATAACGTATACGCCGCAACTGTGGCACTTGATCGTATTCCTTTCGGAAACTCACCAGCAGAAGTGGAAGCCTGACGCGCCATTGACATGTTACGTACAACTATGGTTCAGCAAGCAAATTGTCCAGATACTAGAAGTGCGCTTCATGGCACGCCTTATAACAGTCGCTCGAGGAGCCGGCAGGGAGAGCCCGAGGCCGCACCAAACCATTTCAGCACGACGAAGGCGGCATAGGAAAATCAACAACCATCACCACCACCCAGATTGATGGCTATGGTGCGGGAAGGATGCGGAGCTGTGACGGTGGCGATTCAAGCAGGAATCAAGAGAGCGGCGGCGCTAGATGGATGGGGGATGGCCGTGGCGACGTTGGTGCTTTCCTTGGTGCTCAATTTGGGTTGGATTTGCGGTGGCTGCGTGAGGTTGAAGATGAAGAGGCCAAGGGAATGGGGAAAGTGATCCCCATTTACCCTAGCCCTTTATTTATAGGCACGATAAAAAACCCTAGGGGTATTGTGGTAAAAAGAAAAGGATAAGATAAGAATATTTGACCAACAGTCGACGACAAAGAGATAAGACAAAAGGAATATTCTCATATAGAGATTGACTGATGTTTTTGACTAAGTGTTGAATATAGAACTGGAGGCGTATGAACCCGGTGGAAAGGGGTCGGGTATGATGAGGACCGCCAAGAAGACCGGCCCAGCTAAAGAGAAAGGCAATGTAACCCGGTTTTTATATTTTATATATGTATTTCTTATTTTCAGGTTAACCCGGACAGCAAGGATGGCAGCTCTCCCTAAAAATTAAAGTTTGAAGCTAAGGAGTGAAGCATGCCAACCCGGCGTCCAAGTTACCCTAGGGGCTACTATTGGGGGGATTATGACCCGGTAGGCCCATGAAGAGGGAAGCATGACCCGCCAGGCAGGAGACCGGGCGAGGCCAGCTGACCATCGCCATGGGCCGGGTTACACTGATGGGCCGGCGAGCTTGTCGGTAAACCGGTCTATACAAGGAAGGTTCTGAAAAACCCGGAGGCAGTACGCATCGCGGAGTCCAAGACTTGGAGGACACGAAAGGCTAGAAGAGCTAGAGTAGGACTCCGAGTATGGGGGTAACCCACCTTGCCTTGTAAGCGACCAGGAGACCCGGTAGCCTATATAAACCGAATCCTAGGTCATAGATCGATAAGCTGAAAGAAGTCCCAAGTTAGTAGAGACACATCGAGGCATTCTTGTAACCCTAGACTCGTAACTCGTCGCGATTTGTGTTCCCCGGGTTTCGAGATCTCCCACATCAATACAAAGCAAGCAGGATAGGTCTTTATCTCCTATGGAGAGGCCGAACCTGGGTAAATCGTGTGTTCCCGTAGAGCGTGACAATCTTCTGTACACCAGAGCTGCTATGACCCCCAACCCAAGTTACCCCCTGGTAACATCTGTTGTGACAATCCCACTACAGCAGCTTTGACTCCACTGCCAAAGACGACCAACCAGAAGATGAGTCGGACACGCTGGAACGAAGCCGACTACCAAGGTCGTGCCGCGACCAAACCATCGCTTATATCCATTGTCGTTGCCGCGCAAGCCACCACACAGAACACTGCATCCACCACCGCAACCCTCCTGGTCCCTCGATAGGTGCACACCTCCAAGAATGATGCCCCCAAGGGGGAGACGACACCGAAACGCCGACATCATCCGATCCACGGATCAAGGTTTCCCCCGGAGATAGTGGAAGGTGGTGCACGCTTCACCTCGGTGATGCCTTCAGGAAGGGGACGACGCACAAGGAGTCGCCATCACTGGCTCCGACCACCGAACGGAGACGAGTTTTTCACCAGATCAGCCAAGCACCTCCAACACCAAATCGACCACCTGCAGCAACTTGTCGTTGATCGAGACCACTCCAGACCCAGCACACGGCTGGGCACAGAGGCAAATCTGGCAAGCTCGAGAAGAGGAGGCCGGAGCCTCGTCGGCCAAGCCCAGCGCCGGAGAGGCCTAGGGGGCGCCGCCTGCCCGAGCCACAGCCGCCCCATCGCCTGGATCCACCGGCCGGAAAGGCAGCCGGGAAGACGAAGTCATCGCCGCCCTCCACGCCGCCCGGATGCACCACGCACGACGTGCCCCACCGCCCGCACGGTCGGAACCGCCGCCGTGTGGTGTCCCGATCTATGATGGGATCACGAACCACGATTCGAACAGCAAGCAAGAGGATGAGAAGCAGAATCGGGGTGAGGGGACGAACTGGGATGAGATATCAGACGAAAGTTGGATGAGATAGTTTCAGAGTTCAGTTACAACCTCCCGATCTCGATGGACAACACCGCGAGATATACTCACGCACGCACGCTTACAACTGGGACCCACTGGTCCATAGCACACGCTCACAGAGCGATCAACTTGTCGAGCAAGGTCTTCTTCTCTTCTCACTTACTTGTGGGCCCGCCGTCGTGCACCAAGTCCAGGACTAGTGCCTTGTTGTCCACCAACTCAGGATCAGATGGAGGTGGTGTGACATGTTCCCCCTCTTGAGCTCGATCCGCCGCCCACATTTCAGCAGCTGGAAATCGTTCCTGAAGAAGATAGTAGTCTTCCCACGTAGCTTGATCATCAGGGAGCCCTTGCCACTTCACCAGAATCTGAGTAGATGCCGTGTAACCATTTCGTACCATGCGACGATCAAGAATGCATTCCGGGCTGGAAGCAGCAGTGAGTAAATCTGGAACTTGTGGTAAATCCTGAAACACTGGAGTATAATTGGCAGTAAATGGTTTGAGCTGTGAAACGTGAAAGACCGGATGAACCTGGGCATTTGCTGGTAACTGCAACTTGTAAGCAACTGCGCCAATTTTCTCTAGAATGGTGAAGGGGCCGAAATACTATATGAAAGCTTGGGATATGGTCGATTAACGACAGTGTGTTTGAGCATATTTCTGCAGTTTCAACAACACTTGCTCTCCCACAGCAAACTGCCGTTCAGTTCGATTCTTATCTGCCTGACGCTTCATGCATTGTTGTGCCTGAATGAGTCTGTCGCGTAAGCACTCGGTTTGTTGTGCATAGTCCATTAGTTCCTCAGTTGTTGTCTGACCATCCGCGACTGCTATATTAGGTAGGCCACCAAAATTGGGCTCGGTGCGGTATACGGCTTTAAACGGAGAACAGCCAACACATCTCAGATATTGCTCTAGGTACTGATTAACCCGTTTCACTTTGGCCGTCAGTTTGAGGATGATAGGCTGTGCTATAGTTCAATGTAGTACCCACTGCCTTGATCAACTCTCGCCAGAAATTGCTTGTGAACACCCTGTCTCTATCAGAAATTATAGATAGTGGTACACCATGAAGTTTCACGACGTTGTCCATGTAAGCCTTGGCCACAGAAGCAGTCGTAAGGATGTTTCAGTGGCAAGAAATGACTGTATTTCGTGAGCCGATCCACGACAACCAGAATAACATTGGCATTATCTGACATGGGTAGACCTTCAATGAAGTCCATAGTGTCGTGGGTTTGTCACGTCAGGTGTCATAGATGACTTCGTAGGTGTGGGATTACGCGAGTCAAGCATCTCCGAGCTTGGGATCGCAGGAACAAAGATCAACACAGATTTACCCAGGTTCGGCCCCCTCAATGTGAGGTAAAAGACCTACTTCCTGCCTACCCTAGATTGGTATTGATATGATAATCGAGGTGTTACAATGGAGGCGATCCGATCTGGTACTCGCCGTATGAGCTAGGGTTTGGGCTTGATAGCTTGACCCGCTCTAAGTCCTGCGAGTCCTCTTTATATACACAGAGGCTCGCTAGGTTACAAAAGGAAACTTCCCCATAAGGAATACATCCACAGAGGCCTACTCGGAGACTACTTGGTCTTCACGTCCTCCGGGATATGTCTTCTAGATCTTTCCCCTTATGGCGGTTCAATATTGGGCTTGCTCCCAAGTGGGCCTTTGTCCGTGCGAGTAAGTCGCACTGGGCCGCGGGTTAATCCAGAAAGTATTCCCCCGACATTAGCCCCCAAGCGTGGCCTGAACTTCATAGTATTTCTTGATCTTGAATGCTTAGGCCGCGCTTTTCCTTGTTTCGCTTATAATTGTGCAGTTGGCCTTGACTCGCACCTGGAAGATCATCTGACTTCGTGAGCTTCTTTGTTAGAGTATCCTGATAGCTTCAGAACTTGATGACGATCTATCTTCAAATTTTTGATGATAATATGATGTAGCCCCCAAGGATTGAGAGGATGTATGTGGTAATCATCTCAATTCTTCTCAGAGAACTCTGAAGGTCATCACCTGTAACTTGATATCATGAATAAAACAATTGTTAAGTACAAGTAATTGTAATTGGTGTTGCCGTACTATAAGCAGTACATCGACCTCTAGTTAGGCCATCTGAATCCTTAAGTGGGCACTCGCGCGACTCAGTATTTCCTAGGAACATGTGTGTTCAGGGTCGAGAGCGGCCATGATAGGCAATCAAGCTCGATTGACGCCACACCCCAGTACTTTGGCCACATAATGCGAGTAGCAATCCAACTTAAGGTAAATTTGATAATTGCCAATAAATTGGCTGTTTCAGGGTAACAAAGACCCCAAGAAACATAATGATATTGCCATGATAGGCTAAGCTATGATAAGCTTTGATTATGATGACACATAAGGTCGCGCCTAGGTGGCAACCGAGTGTTATACATAGGGTTGGATCGCGCGTAGGTGGCGATCCATGGTGATACATGGGGTCGGTCGCGCCTAGGTGGCGACCAGAGATGATACAAAGTTTACGGCCGCGCCTAGGTGGCAGCCGGTTTCTGATACAAGGGTCGATCGCGCCTGGGTGGCGATCAGATGTTGCATAGGTCGCGCCTAGGTGGCGACCAAAGTTGAAGTTCTAGCCCTGAGTGGCTGTGATGATACTCAGCTATAAAGCTGGAAAGGATGATGCTTGGCTCTGATTAGCCTTTTCTTATGTATAGTACGGTCGCAGGTGTGCGACGTTCCAAGGGCGAGGTGCCTCGAGACGATCCTCGAAATCATGGCGTTCGCTGCTTTCTTCCCTTACATCCAGCAGGTAGTACGACCCATTGTTTAGCTTCTTGCTGATGATGTAGGGTCCTTCCCATGGAGAGGACAGCTTATGCATTCCCTTGTGATCTTGTTTAAGTCGCAGTACTAGGTCGCCTTCTTGAAAGGTGCGGGTTTTGATGCGTCTGGCATGATAGCGTCGCAAGTCTTGTTGATATACTGCTGACCTTGATGCTGCCAAGTCTCTAACCTCTTCTAATGTGTCCACCGAGTCTTGCCGAGCTATCTCATTATCTGTCTCGATGTAAGCCGCAACTCTTGGTGAATCATGTATGATATGCTTGGGCATGACTGCTTCTGCTCCATAGACCATGAAATATGGTGTAAATCCTGTGGATCTGTTAGGGGTTGTTCTTAAGCTCCACAGTACTGCTGGCAGTTCTTCCACCCAACATCCTGGAGATGCTTCGACCTTTTCAATAAGGCGCGGCTTAATTCCATGGAGAATTTCCTGGTTAGCTCGCTCAGCTTGTCCATTGCTCTGCGGTGTGCTACTGACGTGAGGTCCAATCTTATCCCATTGTCTGCGCAAAATATCTGTGTAGCCCCTTCAGAGGTGTTGCTCCCATTGTCTGTAATGATACTATGGGGGTAACCAAGCGGAATATGACCTTCTTCAAGAACTTGACTGCTGTTTCAGCCTCGCAATCTCCCACAGGTTCTGCTTCTATCCACTTTGTGAATTTGTCCACCATGACTAAGAGGTGAGTTTTTCCGTTTGAAGACCGTCTGAAGGCCCTACCATGTCAAAACCCCATACGGCAAAAGGCCATGTGATGGGTATTGTGCGAAGTGCTTGGCTGGCATATGATCTTGCCTAGCGTATCTTTGACATCCATCGCACACTCTGACAATTTGCTCTGCATCTGCTAATGCTGTTAACCAGAAGAATCCATGTCGGAACGCCTTTGCCACCAAAGATCTTGACGAAGCATGATGGCCACAATCGCCTGAATGAATTTCGTGCAAGATTTTTCGTCCCTCTTCTGGTGAGACACATCTTTGGAATGCTCCTGACGCTGCGCTTGTATAATTCGTTGTTGATGATTGTATAGGCCTTTGATCGTCGTATGATTTTGCGCGCCTCAATTTCATCGTCCGGCAGCACTCCGCGACTTAAATATGCCATGTATGGCTCTGTCCATCCTGGCTGTTCATGCAGGGCTGCGACTAAAGTTGAATCATCCTCTGGCTCTGCAATGTCAATCTCTGCTGGAGGTTTGACTGATGGATTGTGCAGTTCATCCAGGAAAACATTGGGTGGGACTGACTGTCTGTTGGATCCAAGCCGAGACAGGGCATCTGCAGCTTCATTTTGTCTCCGATCAATATGTTCAACTTGGTATCCAGTGAAATGTCCAGCAATTCTGTCCACCTCTCTCTATATGCAGCCATGTTCGCATCCTTGCTGTCCCACGTTCCGAGACCTGCTGTGCCACCAAGTCTGAATCGCCAAAACAGCGTATGCGACTGATGTTCATCTCCTTTGCTATACGTAGACCATGAAGCAGTGCCTCGTACTCCGCCACGTTATTTGTGCAGTTGAAGTGTATCTGTAACACATACCGCAGCTTGTCTCCCTTGGGAGATGTTAGAACAACTCCAGCCCCCGAGCCTTGCAACTGTCTTGACCCATCAAAATGCATGGTCCAGTATTTGGTTTCTGCCATGCTAGGAGCGACTTGGATTTCTGTCCAATCGTTAATAAAATCTGCAAGGGCTTGCGACTTAATTGATGTGCGCGGCTCGTAGCTGATGTGATGTGGTCCCAACTCGATCGCCCACTTAGCGACTCTTCCAGTAGCTTCTCGATTACGAATGATATCTGCCAATGGTGCTGAACTAACACACAGTTATTGGATGCTCTTGGAAGTAGTGCTTCAGCTTGCGACTCGCCATGAACACTCCAAACACCAACTTCTGCCACTGTGGGTAACGCTGTTTGGAAGCTGTGAGGACTTCGCTCACGTAGTATACTGGTCTCTGGACAGGGTATTCCTTTCCGTTTCTTGTCTCTCCACAACCATGACAGCCTCACAGCGCGGGAATTTGCCGCTATGTATAGTAGCATTGGCTCTTTATCTTTGGAGCCGCCAGAACTGGAGCATTTGTCAATTGATGTTTCAAGGCTGTCAGAGCTTCGTCGGCCTCTGCGTCCCAAACGAAGGTGTCTGATTTTTTCAACAGTCTGTACAAAGGTAGTGCTTTCTCCCAATCTTGATATAAAGCGACTCAAAGCTGCTACGCAACCAGTAAGTCCGCTGCACATCTTTTATCTTTTCTTTTGGAGATCCATCACGGCCTTTATCTTGTCAGGATTGGCCTCAATGCCTCTTCTGATACTATGAATCCCAATAGCTTTCCTGCTGGTACTCCGAAAGACGCACTTTGTGGGGTTGAGCTTCATGTTGTATTTTCTGAGATTTGTGAATGTCTCTGCCAGATCACCAATAAGATCCTGGCTAACTTGCGACTTAACACAATATCATCCACGTAGGCGTGAACGTTGCGACCTATTTGCTCATGTAGAATTCTGAATGCATCTTTGGTAAGTCGCACCTGCGTTCTTCAACCCAAAGGGCATGCTGACATAACAAAAAGCTCCGAAGGGTGTGATGAAGGACGTCTTTTCTTGGTCCTCCCTCTTCATCTTGATTTGATGGTAGCCTGAATAGGCGTCCAAAAAGCATAACAGCTCGCACCCAGCAGTTGAATCAATTACTTGGTCGATTCGCGGCAAAGCAAATGGATCCTTTGGACAAGCTTTGTTAAGACTGGTGTAATCAACGCACATTCGCCACGTACCGTTCTTTTTCATAACCAATACTGGGTTTGCCACCCATTCCGGATGGTATACCTCGTGATGAATCCTGCAGCCAGCAAGCGAGCTATTTCCTCTCCTATTGCCTTTCTCCTGTCATCATGAAACGCCGTAGTGGCTGCTTCACTGGTTTAGCCGCAGGGTTCACTTTGAGGCTATGTTCTGCTAATTCTCTTGGTACCCCTGGCATATCTGACGGCTTCCATGCGAAGATGTCTTATTTTCCTGGAGAAAAGCGACGAGGGCCTTCTCCTGCTCTTCTTCCATGTGTGCTCCAATGCTGTTTGCTTGGATGAGTCGCCAGGAACAAGATTTATCTGCTTAGTGTCCTGGGCCGCTTTGAATTTCATTGGTGGCTCGGCAGATGGCGTGGTAACCACACTCATGTCGTTTGGGTCCACCTGCGACTTATAACCTTTTAGCTTCCGCGGCACAGGCGGATTCTGCGAAGCCGCATCTCCTTTCACATTCTATTGCTTTTTCTCTATCTCCGTACACTGTGATGACCCCTTTTGGTCCTGGTATCTTCAACTGTAGGTACACGTAGCATGGCCTGGCCATAAACTTAGCAAAGGCCGTTCTTCCAAACAAGGCGTGATATGGGCTTTGGAATTTTACCACTTCGAAGCTTAGGAATTCACTTCTAAAGTTCTCTTCTGTCCAAAAGTTACCCCTAGGGTTATTTTCCCCCTGGCCGTGCGGACCTTCCTGGGACAATGCCGTGAAATACTGTTGACGTGGGCTGCAGGCTGGAATCCTTGAGTCCTAGACGCTGGAAAGTATCGTAGTACAAGATATTAATGCTGCTTCCTCCATCCATAAGCACTTTGGTCAGCTTGTATCCTGCAACGTATGGTGCCACAACCAGCGCCAACTTGCCAGGTTCCCGTACTTGTGGCGGGTGATCGTCGCGACTCCAGGTTACCGCGTATTCTGACCACCTTAACCAATTGGGTGTTGCTGGTATCACGGCGTTCACCTGCTGACTTCTGCGGCTCAATTCTCTTCTCTTTTGGAGGTATCGATAACTATTGTGTGATACTGCCCCGTTGCCTGGGGTTACTCGCGCCGTGCTGCCCAATATTTGTGTTATGAGCCGCACTAGGGTTTCCTTCATGGGAATTCCCCCCTTGTGTTGGCTCTCTTCTTTCCACTTTTTAATAATGGCATTGCGCCTTGGTATGGTCCGCTGGCCGTCCATCACCTGTCGCATGAAGGTCGCATGGCCGGTTGAAAACTTCTTGCATATTGATTGGACGGGAGCCGTATCCTCGACCCCTTCCACGCTGGCCTCTGAATCCTCCACGCGCATTGGCGACGAGCCCTGAGTGACCATCTTCGCTTTTGCGTTTGTTTTGACTCGCGTTGTTGTGGCTTTTGCTGCTGCTGGGGCTTGTTGGAGTTTTTCTTTCCTTTGCAGCAACCTCCTCTTCTTCTCCGTCTGACGCGTCTCTGGTTTTATCTGAGCTGGCATATTTGTTAGCCGCAGCCATCACCTCGCTGAGGCTCTTGACTTTATCCTTCATGCGACCCAGCTTATGAATCAGCGGCTCAAACTTGCAGTTTTTCTCCATCACCAGGACGGCTGAGCTTGGTGGTATATTATCTGAGGAGTGTATTATTTCTGCCACCCTTTTCATCCAATGGCGACTTGACTCGCCTTCCTTCTGGACACAACGCTCTAATCTTCTATATTGCAGAGTCGTTGCAAGTTCCTTGGAAGTTCTTAACGAAGGCATCCTTCAGTTCCTCCCAAGTATTTATAGAGTTGGGAGGCAAATTTTGCAGCCATATGTGCGCTGCACCTTCTAGCATCATGTTTAGGTAGCGTGCGCAGATCTCTTCGAGGTTTAATGCTCATCCCATCTCGTAATTGTTGAGCCAAGTGGTTGGATCCATGCTGGCGTTGTAGTTTGCCACCTTGCGTGGCCCTTTGAAATCTTCAGGAAAAGGTTCCGATCTGATCCTTTCAGTGAAACACGCCGGTCCCTTGAGTCGCGAGGACAGGGCTGTGGGCGCGCCTGCGGGGTTATCTGCGGGCCGCTTTTGCATCAATGGCATTTCGCCTGCGCTTCTGCGACTTGCTCCTGCTGCCTCTGTGCGACTCCTGACACGTCTCTGGTGGCCTGCTTGGACGCTTCTTTCTGCTGCAATCCTGTGATTGGCTGGTACGAGGGGCAGCTGTGCTTCGGCTTCCGCCCTATTGGCTTGTTGCAGGACTGCCGTACTTAGCATCTGAATCGCGCGCCGCGCCTCAGCATTGACCGGGTCATCGCCTGTTGGTACCATCTGAGTCAAGATATTAGCCGCAGCATACATATTATCGACAGGGTTCTGGTAATGGCCCTGTGGGGTGTGAAACCTCCTTGGTTGTTGCTGGGTCTCTTGATTTGTTGGTACCCTTCCTTCCGCAGTCGTCTGGATTCCCGTCCCGCGGCTGGAGTGAGCGGGATTTCCACTGTTGGTTGAGTCGCGCGCAGTGTGTTTGCGGGTCAACCTGTTGTTGAGTCGCAGCCAGCGCGGCTACTCTCTGCCGCTCCTGTTGGATTCCTTGGTTTATCTGATCGAGCCTGCGGCGCTCTTCTTCCATCCTTCGAACCTCATACAGGAGCTCGGCCCTGGCGGCCTCAATTTCTGTTGCACGGAGGGCGGCGTTCGTGGCTGACACAGGGACAAGAAGTGGGTTGCTTGGGGGTGCCGATGCCTCGGTTTCTCCAGCAGTTCCTGATCGCACTCCTCCGGCCATGTAAACCGCGACTTGTGCCATCTCTTGATCTGGTGATGATGTGATTTCTGGTGGGTAACCCCAGCAACTTTCTTCAAAGGCAGGTATATGGACCCAAACTCTTGCGAGTCCATGCTTTCCACGGATTCTTCCCCATCGGCGACTTCTTCTACTGAATCGCCTTCTTGGACCGATCTAACGGACCTGCCACCGATGAAGCCGACGAAGACGTTGATGGATCCGAACGGGATGACGTGGCCGGTCTCCAAATAATCTGCTTCCGGCCCCCAGCTTGAATCGTCGATGAGGGGTGTGCCATTGACCGTGATGATACGGCCAACAACAAGATCTTCAGCTCCCTTCATGGATCCTGCGCGGAACGTGACGCTCTTGACCGCAGGCCCCACGGTGGGCGCCAACTGTCGTGGGTTTGTCACGTCAGGTGTCATAGATGACTTCGTAGGTGTGGGATTACGCGAGTCAAGCATCTCCGAGCTTGGGATCGCAGGAACAAAGATCAACACAGATTTACCCAGGTTCGGCCCCCTCAATGTGAGGTAAAAGACCTACTTCCTGCCTACCCTAGATTGGTATTGATATGATAATCGAGGTGTTACAATGGAGGCGATCCGATCTGGTACTCGCCGTATGAGCTAGGGTTTAGGGCTTGATAGCTTGACCCGCTCTAAGTCCTGCGAGTCCTCTTTATATACACAGAGGCTCGCTAGGTTACAAAAGGAAACTTCCCCATAAGGAATACATCCACAGAGGCCTACTCGGAGACTACTTGGTCTTCACGTCCTCCGGGATATGTCTTCTAGATCTTTCCCTTATGGCGGTTCAATATTGGGCTTGCTCCCAAGTGGGCCTTTCCGTGCGAGTAAGTTAAGTCACTGGGCCGCGGGTTAATCCAGAAAGTATTCCCCCGACCATAGTACTATCTTGCCAAGCACCTTTTGGGGGAGGAAGTGGTTGTAGTAACCCTGATGGCTTGAGGTTTGAGTGCTTCGCCATTTGACACACAGAACACTGCCGCACGAAAGCTCCACAGATAACTTCATACCTGGCCAATAGTATAGCTTTTTCATTCTCTGATATGTTGCCTGAATTCCGGAATGTCCTCCAACAGCAGAATCATGAAGAGTGGCGATCAGTTTAGTTGTAGTGCCACATTGGCTCCAATGACAATACGTCCTTTATATTTGATTAGTTCATGTTCCAAGGAGTGTCCCTTATCATCTGGAGACCGTACTGTAAGGAGTGTCCGTTAGATGACCCACGCGCGAAAGTGCATCTCAGCCCCATTTTCAATCCCTTTCTGTGTCTGAACTGGAATTGTAACCCAACCAACTTGGCCATAGCTTTCTTTTGCAGTTCGGTTGTTAAATGCTGATCACTGAGGTTGCATAGACTTTTGTGATCGGTGAGTATCACAAATGGACCTCTCTGAAGATACTGGCACCATTTGTCCACTGCCATCATCACAGCAAGGAATTCTTTTTCATATATAGAAAGCTTGCGGTTCATTGCTCCCAATGCTTTGCTCATATACGCAATAGGGTGGCCCTTCTGCATAAGCACCGCTCCCACACCCGTATCACATGCGTTAGTCTCTACAACGAATGGCTCATTGAAATTTGGTAGTGCTAAAACAGGGGTTTTCATCATTGCTTCCTTTAAAGCTTGAAAAGCTGCTGTGGCTGCGTCATTCCACTCAAAATGCTTCAGTGTGAGTAACTGAGTGAGAGGTTTTGCCAGAAGACCATAAAACTCCACAAACTTGCGATAATACCCACACAAACCCAAAAATGCTCTTAGTTCCGTTGCCGTCAGAGGAATAGGCCAATTCTTCATTGCCAAAATCTTCTCAGGGTCTATAGAAACGCCAGCTGAAGAAATTATGTGACCTAAGTAATGGATACTTGTTTGTCGACTAGTACAGACATGGGTCTCTTGTGATTTTTCCTGACAGTCCCGTGTTGTTATTGCCATGCTTGGGTGGGTGTGTAATCAACAGCTAATTTCTTGCTATGTTTAATTTGGTTACAAAATGCATGTGCGGACAGTAGCTTAGTCTCCTATACAAAGGGGGAAAAAAGAATGTCATTTCGTATTCCATGGCTACAAATGAACAGTAGCTTTGCTCTCATATCTTGACCGATACATGACCTGGGAACCACTCAGTTAAACTGGTACATCAACGCTGGTGCCTCGTGAGTCCTATCAACTTGGGATGGTCTGCCAAAGCTTGAAAACTTCAGTGCAGTACCACGATACCTAAACCAGTCCAGTGGAGTATTTGCAAACCAAAATTCAGTTCTTGGGAGTTAACAGCTTTGCTTCCCATTAGTGGTTCACCTCACAAGGTTTCTACTTCACCAATGTGTATTAATTTCAGACAAAGGAATTGGCAACATGACCGCATGAACATTACTTGCTAGTATCATTTTAACTGAAGTAGTGAAGCATATATATACTTTCATTTACGTCTATAAATGAATCAGCACTTCTGCCAAAATAATGGTACTGCAAATCATAAATCCAAATACAGTGTTAGTACTGGTGATCCAAATACAGTGTTAGTACTGGTGATCCAAATACAAGACATCAGATCGCTGTAAGCATTTGCACAAGCATTTGCACAAGCATAAAATGATCCTATATCTGGCTAAGCATTTGCACAAGCACCTTCGGTGCTAGGAGGGAGAGGAGAGGAGGGGCTCACCGTGGACGTCGAGGAGGGCGGCGTCGAGGACGGCGGCGTCGAGGACGGCGGCGTCGTCGACGGCGTGGTCGAGCACGGGCACGGCGGAGGCGTCGACCACGGCGGGGCGTCGAGGACGGCGGAGTAGAGCAGAGCGGGTGCGTCGAGCACGGCGGAGGCGTCGACCACGGCGGCGTCGAGCACGGCGGCGTCGAGGACGGGCACGGCGGGCGGGTGGTCGACGGCGGGCGCGTGCGTCGTTTGAGGAAGACGAAGAAGCTAGCGCGAGATGTGAATTTGGGGGAAGAAGGCGCGCGTGCGTGTTAGAAAAACGGCTGACATTATTCTGTGGCGCACGGCTGCAAGGGTGCGCCACAGAATAACGTTATTCTGTGGCGCACGGATGAATGGGTGCGCCACAGAATAACGTTATACTGTGGCGCACGGCTTCAAGGGTGCGCCACAGAATAATGTGGCCACAACATTTTTTTATTTGTTTCTTCAAATTTTGTGTTTGTCTCACACACATATTATTAATACAAAAAAAATTATACCTCCTTATTCATGCAATTGTCCATGTTTTGAACATCATACCTCTTTATTCATTCATAATCAAAATTATATCACCAACCAAATGAGGTACCGTACTATGTTTTTTGTGGGTGAAAACGTGGCGCGAAATGCGAAAACGGGTGAACGCGCCGGAAGTCCGACGGAACGTGTCCCGTCAACGGGCAGCACTTCCGTAACGGTGAAAACTGGCGAAAACTGTCGAAAACGGTGAACGCGCCGGAAGTCTCCGACGGAACGTGTCCCGTCAACGGGCAGCACTTCCGTAACGGTGAAAACTGGCGAAAACTGGCGAAAACGGTGAACGCGCCGGAAGTCCGACGGAACGTGTCCCGTCAACGGGCAACACTTCCGTAACGGTGAAAACTGGCGAAAACGGTGAACGCGCCGGAAGTCCGACGGAACGTGTCCCGTCAACGGGAACCACGTTATTCTGCTTGTATACGTAGATATGCTTGTATATATACATCCTTATTCTGTGGCGCACCTAGTGGTGCGCTACAGAATACGCGTATTCTGTGGCGCATGCACCCTGGTGCGCCACAGAATAAGCTTATTCTGTGGCGCATGGGCATGGCTGCGCCACAGAATAAAGCCCAAAGTGACTGACCCTTGCGTGGGTGTGGGGCCCGCGCATATTCTGTGGCGCATGGGCATGGCTGCGCCACAGAATAAGATAATTCTGTGGCGCACCAATAAGTAATGCGCCACAGAATAACCTTATTCTGTGGCGCATCTTTACAGGTGCGCCACAGAAGCTTATTCTGTGGCGCACGGCTATAAGGTGCGCCACAGAATAAGCTTCCATAGAATTGGCTTTTCCTACTAGTGGTCCAAAGGCACACTTGGACAATTTTGCATATAATTGAACCTCCCGCAGCTTGTTGAGCACCAGTTCTAAGTGTTTACGGTGCTCTGCCCAAGAAGGACTATACACCAGGATGTCATCAAGAAAGACAATCACAAACTTCCTCAAATAAGGGCAAAAATATCGTTCATCACGCACTAAAACGTAGCCGGGGCATTGGACAACCCAAATGGCATCACTCGAAACTGGAAGTGACCATGGTGTGTTTTGAATGCCGTTTTTGCTTCATCTTCAGGTCTCATTCTGATTTGGTGACAGCCCGCTCGAAGGTCCAACTTGGAGAAGAATTTTGTTCCAGATAATTCATCCAATAGTTCATCAACTATTGGTAATGGAAATTTGTTTTTGATCGTCAGAGAATTCAGTTTGCGGTAATCCACACAAAATCGCCAGGAGCCATCCTTTTTCTTGACTAGCAACACTGGTGAGGCAAAGGGGCTCATACTAGGTGTTACCACTCTGGCTTTTATCATTTCTGCCACTTGCCTTTCTATTTCATCTTTTTGAAGTGGTGAGTATCTGTAAGGTCTGGAGTTGACCAGTTGTGCATCATTTTCAAGTGTTATAGCGTGATCCAAAGCCCTCTGTGGTGGAAGTGACTCTGGCTCGGCAAAGACATCATCAAATGCTTTCAAAATTTCCTGCAGGTCAGGTGCCACTGTTTCAGTTGCTATTTCCCCATTCTGATCCAGAATGGCCATATCTCATTAGTCTGTATCATTTCCTGCAACTGCATCACGGAAATCTCTGTCAGTTCAGGAACAGCGTCTGACACTAACCCTTTCATCTTGACAGTTGCACCATTATGCTTGAACTCCAGAGTTTTCTTCAACCAATCACACAACATTGGACTACAATGGGTGAGCCAGTCCATTCCGAGGATTGCATCATAAGCCCCAACATCTAGAATCCTCATTCTGTCAGAGAATACATGACCTTCATAGTTCCACTGTAAATGTTCCACTTGAGCATCACAGTGCATTATCTGTCCATTAGCCACCTTCACCGATACTATTGGTGCACTGGAAATCTTGCAACCAGCTCTTGTGGCAAAGCTTCGTGTGACAAAAGTGTGTGAACTGCCAGAGTCAACCAGTAGAATCATCACCTGGTTGCCTACACTTGCTCTGATGCGTACAATGTTTGCAGTTTCTGTTCCTGCCAACGCCTCAATAGATAAATGGCAACAGACCCCTCCAGCATCTATTTCCTGCAGCAAATCCAGAGCACGAACAGCTTCGTCTGACAGAACTTCACCGAATTCTCCAACTTTGATAGTTAACAATTGTCCAGAACGTTTGCATTGATGCTCCTTGGAGAATTTATCCCCGCACTTGAAACAGAGCCCATTGGCGCGTCTGAAATCACGCAACTGGCGCTCTCTGTTGAAATCATCATTGCCTTGTTTGCGAGGCCAGTCACCTCTGACAGTAGCTGGTGCTGGTAGTGCCGGTGGGTGTTTCGTTGGTGCTGTAGGCCTTCCCCGTGATCGTATCAGTTCAGTATCTTCCTCCTGAATACGAGCCAGTGAAGCGGCTCTTGTAATGCTAGTTGGTGCTTGTAAACGAACCGCAGTTCGGATGTCATCTCGCAGACCAAACACGAACTGAGACACAAACCACTCAAAGAGTCATCCACCGCCAGCAAATGATACATGCATTCTTCAAACGCCTGCTTATATTCACTGACGGAGCCAGTCTGTTTTAGTTGCATCAGCTTGTTCATCTGACCATCATACTCGTCCTGACCAAACTCCTCTAAGATGGCAGCCATGAATCCATCCCAATTGACTTGCCCATACTTGCGTTTGTAAGACTGGTACCACAAAGCAGCGTGCCCCTCCAAATACAGGGATGCCATACCCGCCCACTGATGACTAGGAATTTTGAACATCTCAAAGTATCTGAGGCACTGATCAATCCAGAGTAACAGAGTTGTACCACTGAAACGGGGAAAATCGTGGCGAGGTGCTCGAACTCTGATCTCCTCGTGTTCAGTCGGTGACGATGGTGCCGTGTGGAAGCCCGTCGCGGCCGGTCCGTTCGACGTTGATGCTGGTGTGTCGAGGACGGGTGGTCCGTTGTTGACGAGGCCCTTGTTCCGCGGCGGCAGCTCGAGACGTGGCAGCGGAACAACTCGTTCCCCTTCTGCGAGCTTCCTCTTGATCCCGTCCAGATCCGTGCCGTAGTCCTCGATTTGCTTGCGCACGGACTGCATCTCATCCGTTACCGTCCCCACCCGGGACATCAATTCCTCCAGAGACTTCTGCACGGCTTCCATCTTGTCCAAAACAAAATTCGTCTGCGCCGATGGCACAGCAGCCTTGGACGGCGCCGTTGCGGCTTGCCCTGAATCAGACTCAACCCCGCGGAGGATTTCGCGCCGATTCGCCGAATTGATTCAGCACCTGACGCGGTGGAATTTTTTCGGGTCCGATCTCGGGAGTTCTGAGCTCAAACGGAGCGGATTCAGGGCTCTGATACCAAACTGTGGTGTCCCGATCTATGATGGGATCGCGAACCACGGATTCGAACAGCAAGCAAGAGGATGAGAAGCAGAATTGGGGGTGAGGGGACGAACTGGGATGAGATATCAGACGAAAGTTGGATGAGATAGTTTAAGAGTTCAGTTACAACCTCCCGATCTCGATGGACAACACCGCGAGATATACTCACGCACGCACGCTTACAACTAGGACCCACTGGTCCATAGCACACGGTCACATAGCGATCAACTTGTCGAGCAAGGTCTTCTTCTCTTCTCACTTACTGGTGGGCCGCCGTCGTGCACCAAGTCCAGGACTGGTGCCTTGTTGTCCACCAACTCAGGATCAGATGGAGGTGGTGTGACACGCCGCCTCCAGCTCGCCACCGAGCTAGTTCCCGGGCCGCCACCCCGGCGTGCCCACGCCGAGAAACGTGGGCTCCTCCGCTCAGGAGCCTAGCGTGTCGCCCGCTCCTTTTTTGGAAGACGAGTGCCGCCGTCGCTGCTGCTCTCGCAGCGACGGCGGCAAGGGGTGGTCGGGGAGGTCCGGCAGCGCTAGGGTTTCTGTGGTCGCCCCCGGGAGTTCTCCACTTAGCCGATCACGTTGGCTTGGGGATTCAATTTAGGATTCAGGCTACCCCTTCAAGAACTGCTGCTTGTGGAGTTGTGTGAAACAAGATGTAGGTCTCTGTTGTCCGACCCGATGGCCGGGTCCTCTTGCCGAGCTGTCTTTCTGGGAACACCACTTTTGAGTTCACCGGCCTACTGTGCTGAGCAAATTTATCTGCAGATGGCGATCTTGCTCGCTTCCTGTGCTTTAGCCAGTTTGAGTTTGAACCGGCCGATTGGCCCATGTATTTGGACATCAGCATGTCAAAGCTCGGTTTGATGTGAGGTGTCTATTCATAATCTGACGCTGCAGTTTTCAAACCCGGGAGATCCTACACAGTTGTTGGTAGATTCAAGCTCCGCTTTGCAGTGCTGGAGTAAAACTGTTAGTTGGTCCTACCTTGCGACAACATCTTTTGTTTTGTTTGTTCAGCAGAGGTAGGTATACTTTTGGTAAAGTATGTGCAAAAGAGATTACCGAGTTATTTCAAGAAATACATTAGACCAGTTAAAATATTTCTACTAATTAACATCATGGAATATCTCACAGGACAGTTACGCATGGGTCGGGTGTAAAACACTTTGTATCGTAGCGATGCTTTGAGTAGTAAAAGCCCTTTATCGAAAAATCTGATAGAACAGTTCCATTTTAGTCATCTCTTTAGTAGAATGTGTCAATGAAATCTAATGGATGAGTTGTAAAAAAAAATGAATATATCTACACACTAAGATATGTCTAGATACATCTGTATTTAGACAAATCTGTGTGAATCAATTCCGGTCGGAGGGAGTACCATTTCTCAACTCATCCATTAGATTTCAGTTTTCAAGTTCAATGTACGCAACATGAAGTTAGGGAATCTTTTGTACAGTATAAATTCCATCTCAGTATATCTTCAATTTTGTTTTGCAGAGTCACTACACAGTCCGATTGGGCTGGCGTAAAAAATGCACCTAAATAAACGCTGCATTTCTCATCCCGCCCACCATGTTTGTTCAGTCAGGGATGTAATACATTGGGTTGGGGAGCTTGAAGGAGCGGGCACTCATGGAGTACCCCAAGAGGTCGCTCCATTGGTCGCCGGAATTGCCTAGGATCTTGTACCCCTCTGCCTCCATCACTTTCCTCTTCTCTGATTTGTAGGCCGTCGCTGTTTTCTTCCTGTCAGCTGCTGCCCTGGACATCGCAGAAGGCATGTTTCAGAATCCCATTATGCAGAAATGATGAACACTAGTAGTTGGCAAAAAAGTGTTCAGCAAACAAATTGGATGTCCGATGCTCAATTGACCCAATTGAGAGGATGTGTCCCAACTGAGAGGATAGAACGATATTACTGTTGTTAAATTCAGCAACACGGCATTATGATTTCACCCTCAGCTTATTGTCAGGTTATGGCGATGGCATATGAACATTTGGATTTTGGATAAAAGGACTGGCACTGACTTCAGATCTGAAGCAGCTATAAAGTATTCGGCACTAGTAGTACAAACATAATGAACAACTGACACACTGCCTACTACATTGCAATGGCATTTTTGTGGCACTAGATACTTTTACCGCAGACTGGATTTGGCAATTTAGGCATTCTAATGGATGTCTGTTGAACCACTAATTGCAAAGAGCACCTCGATACCTACCACCTAATTTTTTAGAACAGGCCATAGCTCAATGAAATGCCAAACTAACGAGCAAGTCTCTATAGAAATGGCCAATGTGCTAGTCAGGTGGTTATTAAGAAAATCCCCATCACTACCACCTAAATTTTCGCACGAAGAATGCAATGTGCAACGGTAACAGTTGCAGGACGGTGAAGTTGTACCTCAGTATGAGCTTGTCCCACTCATGGAATCCTTCCTTCTTGAGATTGTCCACGGTGACGCCCTCGTGCCCCTCGCTGCGGCCGGTGAGCAGGAATGTCTTGAACCCGAGCTCACGCACCTCCTTGTACAGGCTCAGGCTGGAAGGGATCGCCGGCGCCTCCCCCCTCTCGACCCACTTGTCGAACTCGAGGTGGTCGAACAGCTCGAGCCTGGACAGAAAACGCGCGTGAGCAATCGCAATCGAAATCTCAATTCACAAACCGGAATGGCGGAATCCCAGCCCTGCAATTTCGAAAATCGAGGGGCTGCGCTGGCTCACCCGTATCCGTGCTGGGCGTAGTAGGGGAGGTTGGAGAGCAGCGTCTCGTCGATGTCGAAGACCCAGGCGTGGGTAGGGTCGTCCCGCTCGGCGGCGGCGCGGGCGTAGGCGGAGGCCTCCCGCGCGACGAGCTCGAGGTCGGAGCGGTAGGCGGGACCGGTGAGGTAGCGGCGCACGTGGGCCACGCACTCCTCGGGGATGGCTCGCCACGGCGCCAGGTTGTTGGCCTCCCCCGCCAGCTTCCAGCTCGCGCACTGCACCTCCGCGTCCTCGTTCTCCGCCGTCGGCAGCTCGATGACGAGCGGGCGCGGCAGCAGCAGCACCTCCTCGGAGGACGCGTCGTCCTGCGCCCGGCCGGAGACGGCGAGGAGGGCCCACGCCAGCAGCAGCAGCGCCATGTCCGCCGCCGGCGCGGGGCTGGGTGGCGTGCCGCGGGCGACTCGGTCGGGACGCACGTGGGGCGGCAGGCGAGACGTGGGGTCGGAAGGCGCGTGGGGCAGCGGGCCGGAACGGATTTTGATTGGGCTTGGGTGGCTCCTGCGAGATCGGCAATGGGGAAAGCGTGCGAGGGCGAGAGGAAGGGGGAGGGAGGCGCCGGTTAAATAGGGGCGGAGGAGGAGGAAGAGACCGGAGTCTTGTCTTGGCGAGAGAAGGAGGAGCGGGGAGTTTGATTCGAATCTGAGGGAGGACGATTCGTCGACCGATCGTTGCTTTGCTTTTGCTTAGGGCCGGGGTAGTTGTCCTACGCGAGCTTTGCTGCTCGGTGACGTGCCGGTCACGGATTGGGCGGTGGTGCTGGCGCCTTCTTGGTCGGCGGCCGGCGCAGGCGAGGTCGCCAAGGGAGGCGTGTGCAAAAGCACTTTTTTTATGAGATGCAGTGTCAACATCGTCTTTTTGGGAGAACACGGTGAAGCCATTTTTCGAACTATTCAACATCGTTTTCTAATACTCCTTCCGCTCACTTTTATAAGGCATTCTAAACAATGAATCAATATTGCATTATAAATTATCTTGTCAAGGATGCATTGCTTCAGGTGTGTAGCTGTTTGCTTCTGCCAGAAGGTAATACTCCATTTATTTCTATCCCCGTTGTCACTACCATTGATTTTGTTAATCTAATGGTCTAGATTAGCCGAATGATGTAGCACAGGCGCAGAGCAGCAGCGCGGTCTCAGCCTGTCCCGCACGAAACCGCCTCCCATCACGATCTCCTCGAGGCCTCCCCAACGCAACGCCCCTATCCACGCTCATCGCACCGGAGACGGCGTCGTCTTCCCTGACATGTTGATCCCCATTCCCCGAGCCCTTCCCTCCCCGGACGCGTCGCTCCTCTCGCCGCCGGTGGTGATGCCGCTGTCCCACCCCACCTGCTGACACCGCCTGCCGTGACAGCACAGCCTCCAGTCCCCGAAGCCCTCCCGTCGTTGCCCTACTGCCATCGCAACCTACCGTCGCCGAAGCCCACCCGCCGCAGCCTAGACGACGGCAAACGTGGTCGCCGGGAAACGAGGCGGCGCCCTGCACGTCAGAACGCCAACGCCCTCCCGCCGCTGCAGCCTACATGGGACAGCCGTGTCCTGCACACCGGCAAGCGAGGCGGCACCCTGGACGACAGAACGCCAACGCCCCCCGCCGCCTCAGCCTACATGGGACGGCTGCACACCAGCAAGCGTGGGGGCGCCCTGCACGCTGGAACGTTGGACCAACGCCCTGCACGGAGGAACACGGAACGCCGGAACCCACGGCGCGCTCCAAGTCTCCTGCACCGGCCGGAACCCACCAGCAACTCTACATCCTTCAGGTTCGATGGTGCCCCCTGCATGGTTGAGGTCACGATCTTTCCCTGCGGTCGTTCATGTCACGGTCTTCAGTTGTCTCCACATGACAATCGCTTAGCTGAACCTGAAGTCTCAAAGCCATCGCTTAGCTCTCTTGCTATTGTGAGCTGCGTAGGTCAATTCACTAATCATAATGAACGCTGGATGCAAATGCAATAACCTGCATTAACTAAAAAACTGTATGTTTGAGGTACAATGATACATTTGGTCGGACAATAGTTTGAAAGAGATAGGTAACTGTGGCATATAAGGATTTTACTGGATTGTGATTCGATCTCATCCAAGTGGCTGGACCAGCAAATTTAGAGAGATTATTAACTGGGATCTTTCTTTTACTTGCATATAAGAGCTTCTTCCAGAAAACTGCCCAACTTGATGTTTAAGATGCCCGATCTCTGCTTGTGATTTTTTCCACTAGCTGTAAATTGCTGTATTATTCGCATTTGTTCTCTGCTTCGGTAACTTAAAAATTCTGCTTGGGTAGCTGGAGCTGGTGTTCAGGTTCTCTGAATGTCGATTTTTGTTAAAATTTCTTTGTTTTCCTTCTCTATACATTAGAATGTGTATAATCAGTGTCGTGTTGAAATTTGAGTGGTATTGTCAATTCAGGTGTACGAGCTACGTTTGGCATGCTACTGGAATTACAAGATGTTTCTCCTGTATATTCATTGATGATACTACAATTTGAAGGTGGTTGCCTTTGTTTCATACCATTCAGTGTCTTACAAACTATAAGAATTCTCGCTTTTGTTTTTTCCCGATTTTTTTTTGTTATATCATTCCATCAATGAAATTTAAAGGAGAATACAAAATTGAAACATACGTGTGTATATTTAGCTAATGGCTTTTATAGATTTTTCTGCAATTGGTATATTTTTTTTTGAACCGCCAGCAAAAGCTTTGCCCGTTCCATTTATTAAGAAGAGAGAGGTGCCCGGTTAATTATGGAAAACCGGGCGAAAACCGTTACAACAAAGACACACACCGGACCCGAGATCACGCCTCCATCGGGTCGCCGCGACAAGAGCAATTGGTATATCAGTTAATAGCTTACTTATGCTAGGATGTGACTATGTGAGTGTTTCTTAATCGAAATATTGGGGCTTCGACGTCACTAGCAACTAGCAAGGACCCATTCTAAACAATTCTATGGTGGCATTATTGAACTCACCGCAGATGTAAGTCTTTTACTTTTACTTTTCAGGTTTTCCTTCTTTTACATAGTTACTCATTTTGTCTATTATTTTTTCTTTGTGGGTCGTTCGATTTTTTGCAGTTTAATGTACGAAAGCAGAAGAACGGATGTTGGTCGATGTTATATGCACATTATTTTAGGCTATGACATATGGTCCTGTCTTGGAGGGGAAGAGTTGCATGATTGTTGATCAAAGTTGGGCTGGCAAGACACTGTCATATATTTGCCCTATAGTTCAAAATTTAAGGAAGGAAGAAGCTATATATGGGGGTCAAATCCTCTCCCAGGAATCCACGAGTCATAATATTGCACCTATTGCTGAGCTCTCATACCAGGTATACTACTTGCTGAATGAATCGTGTTGATAGATCCTATGTCAATATGGGGAAAATAACTAGGGAATTGCCTACTGGGTTATTTTTTTATATACACATCTTTCAGAATTGTCGCCAATATCATGATCTGGGGTTCCCTTCAGGTCTATGGTTGCACCCGGTGGATTTTGACAGGAAACGCAGCTAGAAAGCATTAGTAAGAGCTAGATGTACTTATAGCAACACATGGTCATTTTCTTGTATCTGCTTTTGGAAGACTTTGTGCATTTAAATAACCTCAGTTGGTATGGCCGTTACTTTTCCAGTCTTTTCGAACTTGAACTGAGAGAAGAATAAGTCGCCGCACTAGATAGCTCCTTGCCGGACTTGCTCAGGCCACCAGACAGTACAAATAACTTTATAGATAAGTATTATTATCCACTCACTGTAATAGTTTTCTCCTCTCTCTCTTTTTTAGCTATGGTTTTCTCCTTTTAATGTACTGGTTAATTACTCAACTGCACGCCTATAGAAAATTTCCTATGGCATTCTGCTCTTTCCGACGACATATTGTTATACCATCTTTGTATATATATACACATGTTTGTATGGCCTACTTGACAGAGATATGAACGAGATATTGATGCCACGAGGAAAAAAGATGGAAAAAGAAATTAGATGCATCTCGATTACTTGACAGAGATGTAATGTTAATTTTTTTTTGTGTGAGCAATGTAATTTAAGAAATACAGTAAAAAGACAAATGGTTAGTTTGGCTAGCTGTCATCTCAAGTTATTTTCGCAGACCCAACGATCTGTGAACTACGGAATAATAGTATATATTGTATGTTCACTTGGATAAATAAGCTTAGTATTCTTATATTATACTCCCTCCGTTCCGAAAAGGATGTCACAAAAATGGTCTACCTATAGTTCATTTTGTGACATCCTTTTCAGAACGGAGGGAGTACGTGTTTTGCACGTGCACAATTACTAGTGTTAAAAGGAAGAAGAAGATAAGAGTAGACCACAGGAGGAAAAAATGGACGATGACTTTTTGAAGCGAGAAAGTAACGGCACAAGAGTAAAAAAACAAGACTGAAAGCTACAGTCATCATTAGTAGTGTGAAACGGAGAAAGATAGGAAATCACCAGCTATTCAATATAGTAGGAACTTCCGTGGAATGGTAGCTGCTTTCGCCTGATTTATCAGCCACAGCAGGCTCCTTATCCTCTTGGGAAATCAGTAATCACTGAGATGTGAATCACTGAATCTTCTCAACGCGAAACACTCTCTCCAGAACAGTCATGCCATGTACAATGGTTGTAAATTCAGAGAAGAACCCTCTGAAAGCACACTGAAAATCCAGTACAGAGACAACATACGATTTAACACAGGATTAGCGTACTATCCGGTATACTCTATAGCTCATCATGCCTCACGGGCAGTGTACAAGTGTCATACACGAAACATATATTTACATGATGCTAACACTAACAAGGTCTAAGCATGACCGACGCCACTAAACTGATACGGAACTTAAATACAAAAGTACTTCGAACTGCCCTAATCTTCATCGAAATACTTCTCCTCCGCGTCGTAGTTGGCTTCTTTGGACCAGTGGTCATCCAGCATCTCGTCGTTATCGATCTGAGGGTAGTCCATATGCTCAGAGTCTTCACCTGAGAGGAACTTCTCGTGCATCACAGAAGTAAACTGGTCAAGCTGATCTTGCATCTCCTCCGGGGATAATAATTGCTTGAAAGTCCCTGGAGGGGCCCTACAGTACCATTGGGCCCCGATCAGTGTCTTCCTGTGCAACCGCCAACAATCAGGGTTAGGAAGAAAGTGAACATCTAATGACCTGCTATGATAACGTTTACTATGGAAAAATGAAAATAGGAACAAAGTGATCCTCTTCCAATCGGCCATGATAAAGTTTACTATTGGCAAATGAAAATGAAAACAGAAAATAATTCTAGTCTAAACTTGGAGAGAAGCTATCCCTAGTTTCTTTCCAGTCAAAAAACAAAAGGCAAATATCATCCGTTGAAGCCAGAACCGACAGTAGCTGAGATAAGCTTTAGATTGACCAAGTCTAACATATTGGCCTAACTGAAACAGATTGTCATTTCTCCAGGCCACACATTAACACACATACAAAGTTGGACCATTATGTTTCTGTCCTAGTCAAGAACTTATCCAATGCTCAGATTCTACTCTCATTTACTTCATCTCTCACCATTCAACAGACACCACTTAAATGTACGAGTAATATGTGAGGTGCCTGTTTTTTCAAATTAATCACATGGCCATAGCAAAGAAGAAAAATACTGCAGATTTAGCAATGACATGATTTGTAAGTCTGACCACAGCTAAATCCGGGGAGGCTACACATAACTCGTGAATACAAAATTTCCAAGAAAAAACAGTCCCCTGGTTCCTTAGAACGAATCTGATATATATCTAGCTATAACTATGTAATAGCAGTTCCAAATTGCCATATAAAAAACGATTTTCACACCAAACATGAATAGCATATAGCCCCCCCCCCCCCCCCCCCCCCCCCCCCGTCTAAATTGTAAACATATCCTAGTACAAACATAACCTACAAATATGCTATTGTGGGAGACCCACGATCCTATACTGATTTTCTGCGATAAAAAAGGAATTTTCTATACAACCATTTAGATCAGTTTGACGCAACAATATCATGCGTGCAAAACGACTAATTTTCTATATCCAAAGACTTCACACAGTGCAGATTGTGAGGTAAAACTATTCTCATATTGACATATTGCACAACACACCAACAGACTAAAAAGTAAGATTGAGCATTCAAGAACCATCTAGTTGAGCTTATCATAACTGTCAAATCATGAAGTGTCTTAATGTAATGATCCTGCTGGATGTTGAGCATTGTCTCTTCTGAACATTTGGTTATGTTTCGCAACATGCTTAGGACATGATGATTGTAATCTGGCAGCCTAACTCTTTTGGCTGGATCGAGCACTTGCCTAATTTCTAAATATGCTACTCTTTTTAATCTTGCATAGCCTGGTCATCATGGTCCTTTGTGTCCTGTTGTAAGTGATAGGGACTAACCAAATGCATGCGCGGGACCATCCCTATGTGCCAATCCCTGTGGGGATTATCCCCACTAATCCCCTCAAAACCTCTAGAGTACTCCCTCCGTTCCTAAATATAAGATGTTTTAGCTTTTTTCTACTCCCTCCGCCCCAAAATAAGTGTCTCAAGTTTGCCAAAAAATGGATGTATCTACACATGTTTCATGTATAGATACATCGACTTTTGGACAAACTTGAGACACTTATTTTTGGACGGAGGGAGTAGATTCCTATGTATCTACATGTATCTAGACATGTTTTATTGTGTGCGTTCACTCATTTGAATCTGTATCTACATGTATCTAGTTAACATGTACAATAGCTAAAACATCTTATAATTAGGAACAAAGGGAGTACCAAACAAGCCCTAAGGAAACTGCAATCATCTCTGCATAAAAAGGGAATTTTCTGCCTAACTATTTAACTCAGTTGGATGCAATATTGTCATACCTGGAAAACGACTAATTTTATGCATCCAAAGACACAGACTATTTTTTATATTGACATATTTGCGCAACACGCCAACACGTACTAAAAAGCAAGTTTAAGCATTCAAGAACCACCTGGTTAGGTCAGATCATAGAAATTAGGTCCTCAGAAGTCACAACGAGCTGAATATCTACATAAATCAATATAAGCACAAATACATCGCCTCAAGCCCTCAATGTATAGTCACAGCACAGACTTATACAATTCTATGTACGTGCAAGCAATGTAAAACAAACTTGCACAATTATATGTAGGTACAAGCAATGTAACACAGAAATCAAGCACAATCAATTCAGAACATGTAAACAGCAATACTAGTCGGCGGTGAACAAACCTCAGTCGCTTGTCTGATCTCCTCCATGTTGATGTCCTCTTCCTCCTCCTCTTCCTCTTCTTCCTCCTCTTCCTCTTCTTCCTGCTCCTGCATCGCCGGCTCAACAGGACCGCCCACCCACTCGCGGGGGTCAATCCCTCTCCTAATCTGCTCCCCACGAATCTTCTCGACGATGACGGCCTCCTCCGCCCGCCGCATCAGCGTCTCCGACCACCTCTCCCCAGGCCTCCCCATGGCCCGCCCGACCGGGTCCTGGAACCTGCCGAGGTACTCGTGGTGCAGGTACGGCTCCCGCTCCCGCATCGCCTCCTCGGAGAAGTACTCCCCCTCGCGCACCAGGCGGTGGAGATAGGCGCGGCGCCGGTTGCGCACGCGCGCTGGGGCTGGGGCTTCCCCCGCGGCGGCGGCGCGCAGGCGGTGGAGGTGCCAGCCGACCTCGTAGTCGTCCCGGAGCGCGTCGAAGGAGGCGAGCTCGTCGGGGCGCAGCGCGGCGCCGTAGCGCTCGAGGAAGAGCGAGGCGTCGCGGGAGAGGAGCGCGAGGAGGGCGGACTTCCGGCTCGGAGGGGACGGCGGGGCGGAAGTCGGGGAGGAGCGGAGGAAGGCCGTGGGGTAGTAGAGGCCGTCGACGTCGGAGAGCCGGGCGGCCATGCGGTCCATCGCCGTGGGCTCCATGGTGGTGGAGGCTGGGTCGGCGCCGGAGGGGAGGGGTCCGGGCTCGGGTTCGGTGGTGTGCTGTTTGATGGGTTTGGGCTTTGAACGTTTCGGTGAGGCCTGAGGCGGTGGCTTTGGTCGGTTGCTCAAGTTGTGGGCCTCAAGTGGAGATGCTAAATACCCCTCAAAAAAAAGTGGAGATGCTAAATGATCTAAAAAAAAAATGGAGATGCTAATGATCTACTTTAAACAGACGGTTTTTGCTAGTTCTAAGTCGTCTGAGATCTCACTAATTTTCAGTAACGTCCCCCACCGTCAAAAAACTGCGTCGCGATTCGTGCAAACTCCCTCTCGTCTTCTTCCTCGCGGTGACGGCGGCGTCAAGCCGAGCCAGAGCCGCCGCAGCCGCGGCTTGCCGCGGCGCAGGCGGCGGAGGCGAGGAGCAACTTAACTTGGGGGGTGCAGGGCTGCGGGGTCACCGGCGCTGGAGAAGAAAGGGGGAGGGGGGTTTAGAGGGATGGGCGGGGCGACGGCGGACCGACGGAGGAGCAGCTCGGGGCAGGGCGGGGCGGCGAGGCGTCACGCAGCGCGCAGGCTGTGAGCAGGGTGGACGGCGGTGGCTACGGGAGAGGCGCGCTCACCGGAGTTGAAGACGACGGTGACGGCGGTGGCTGCGGGGAATACGACGGTGACGTCACGATCTCATTCCACTGAGCTCAAGTCGCTCCCTTAAAAAAAGGGTTTTGCTAGCTAAGAATTAAATTAGAGCTCAGTCGATTATTCCACCCAATGCGTCGCGATTCGTGCAAACTCTAGCTTTCTTCTTCCTCACGGTGACAGCGGCATGGAGCAAGCCGCAGCCGCGGATGGCCGCGACGGAGGCGAGAAAGAAACTTAACTTGGGGGGTGTAGGGTTGTCGGCGTCGGAGAAGAAAGGTGGGATTAGACGGATGGCCGGGGTGGCGGTAGACCAGCGGAGGAAGAGCTCGTGGTCGGCCGCATGCGGGGTGGACGATGGTTCGGCCGCGGTAGCTGCGGGGGAGGTGGTGGCCGGAGGTGAAGGAGAAGCCCATGACGTCATTCGACTGAGAACTACGCTAGTTCTCAGTCGACTGAGCGCTAGGCGGACCCTTAAAAAACTCATCATTTTGGAGTCAGTTTTATGGGTATAGCACAGTATTTTAGGGGCTGGGGGTGATTTCAAAGGTCTGTATCCCCTTTTATATATATATTTTCATGTGCATAGCACACGAAGTTGGGATGTTTTCCTGTACCCCGGTGCACGACTATTCGAATGCGGTGCAGGACTATTCGAACACCGTCAAAACTCATCATTTTCGGTTTTATAGACGTTTTTATGGGTATATCACATAATTTCAAAGGCCCTTGGCCCTTGGTTCACAATCATTAGGACTCCGTCAAAACTCGTCATTTTGAGTTTTATGGACATTTTCATGGGTTATAGCGCATTGTTTTAGGGGTCCGGGGACGATATCAAATGTTCTTGACCTCGGTACAGGGTCGTTGGGACACCTTAGAAAACGGGGGGTTTCGCCGTTTTCATAGCCTATAGCACAATATTTTTTTGGTTCCAGTGACGATTTCAAAGGCATGTGACCCTTGGTATATGGCTATTGGGTGTCATAAAAACTTTGATTTGGGGTTTACTAACCGTATTGCCCGTGACCTCCGGGATTGCACGAAATAACTCAATTTTTTAGCTATGGCTCATGGCCGACACATGTTTTGCGTGTAGACATGGGTTGCAAGTCACTCCAACAAAACATAATTATTGTGTAAAACCCAAAATCACCGTGAAATAGAAATCTCAAAGAAATGAAATTATGACTCTTGTCACCAATCTTAATTATGAACTGGGGTCAGGAAACCGGTGATTTTTTATCAAACAAAAACTGATCCATACCATTGGATTGTTTCGTAATGAGTGCTAATCATGAGTTGCAACTGAAATTTGAAGACGTCACCTCACTGAGATTTAACAGTCGATTGAAAAAACCACTCTTTTTTAAAAGATAAACATGCTTTTCTAGAATAAAAAACAAAATTTCAAAAACATTAACCATTTGATTTAACGTAATAAAGTGGACCATACAACGCAATTTTGCAGCCAATGGGCCTCCCAGTTTGTTGGGCGTTTTAGTTTTAATAACGTGTGCTCTTCAAAACATTATTTTTCTTTTGTTCTTATTAAAACTTCTTAGACTTCCTAAATCATAGACTGCCATGTCAAGCCTCTTTTATATCAACTGCTAAACAACGACCTGAAATTCACCCACATGCAATCCTTATTCCATTGCAGATATTCTTTATCTTTAATGATAAAAGAAAGGTTCTTGATGATGAAGATATATAATATTGCCATTGCTAGTCGACCAAGACATAGCTCTCACGATTGCATCCTTCTTTTTCGGCACATTTCAATCCAACCAAAATACCCATGCATGTTTTTTTTCCGAGAAATACTCATGCATGTTGGTTGGTGTCATTGGCGAGGATGGCGTTGCGCCGCCTGCCCCGCTCTGAGTGGCAGTTCTGGGCGAACTTGACACTGCGGGCGTTGAGTCCCTTACTCTTCTCCTCCTCTGACCACTCCGCGCCGTAGTACTTCTCCTCGTCGTCGTCGGCGTTGGCCGGGAAGAACACGGAGCCCCACTGCGGGAAGTGCACGAGCACGACTGGCAGCGTGCACGCCATTGTCACTATGCCCATGTACTGGAGCCCCTGCCCAGTGCCGTACTTGGACGACGTGAAGAAGAGCAGCTGGTTGAAGGCCGCGCCGAAGGTCCCGCCGGCGCCGGTCATCCCCGAGATGACGCCGAGGGAGCGGCGGGAGACGAAGGGTATGACCGCGAAGATGGCGCCCTCGGCGGCCTGGGCGCAGATGGAGAAGAGGACCATGGCGGTGACGGAGGCGGGCAGGCTGGAGGCGCGACCGAGCCAGAAGCAGAAGGCGCCGCCGGCGGTCTGGAGGATCCAGATGTTCCAGAGGCGGGCGCGCATTCCAAAGTAGCGCGAGCCAACATCGGAGAAGTAGCCGCCCATGGAGCGCACAAAGATGTTGGCGAGTCCAAAGGAGGCGGCGATGGTGCCGGCGGTGCGGAGGCCTAGGTGGAAGTGGTCGTAGTAGTACTCGGCGATGACGTTGTCGGTGCAGAGCTCGACCCCGGCGGAGTATGCGTAGAGGAGCACGAAGATCCAGGTGCGGTAGTTGGTGATGGCGCCCCAGGCCACCTTGGGGAAGCTGTCCTTGGCGACCTGGCCCTTGTTCTGCAGGTTCCAGAGGTTGCCGTCGGGGAGGTCCTGCCCCAGCGTGAGCACCATGACGCCCACCACGATTTGTAGCGTGCCGGGGCTGAAGTAGGCGACGCGCCAAGCTGAGAAGGGCGTGGCACCGCACCCGCGGATGGCCTCGTAGACGAGCGGCATGAGGAGCTGCGTGGCGCCGCCGCCGACGTTGCCCCAGCCGGCCGCGAGCCCATTGACGGCGCCGATGATGTTGCCGCTGAACATGGTGCTCATCCAGTACTGGCACGAGATGAGCGTGGCGAGCGAGAAGCCGATGAGGAAGCGTACCATGATGTAGCCCGCGGGGCCGTCGATGAGGGACATGCAGAACACGGCGGGCGCCGTCAGCATGATGAGGAACGCGCAGCCGTAGCGGGGGCCGAGGAGGTCGCACACGACGCCCATGGCGACCCTGGAGAAGATGGAGCCGGACACGGAGGCCACGCTGGCGTTGCTGATGTCGGCCTTGGTGAGGTTGAGGTTGTCGCGGATGATGGGGACCAACGGCGCCGCGGCGAACGTGGAGACAAAGGCAATGAAGAAGGCCATCCAGGAGAGATGGAAGGCGCGCATGTGCGGGCCTGCGAAGGAGAAGAGCTTGAAGGACTTGGCCTTGTGCTCAGAATCCACCGGCAGCGGGAAAATGTTCGGCGCTGCCATCTCGGTCTCCATTTTCTTCTCAGTTTCTTCTCTTGCTCTCGAGCTCTGCTCAGCTCTTGTGGTTTGTGCTCCGGAAATTCCACTAGTCGCTTGGCCCCCGCACTATCTCTACCGTCCATTGCCTTGAGGTGCGGAATAGTCAATCCGTGTGGCGGTTTTGCATCGTAGCCCTTGTACATAGAAGAATTCAACCCGCAGTCATGCGTACCTCTTTCCGGTAGATGCCTGGCTGTGGCCGAGTTTGGAGAAAATGACAAAAAAAACACCACATTTGCGGGTGAGTTGTCACATAACCACCACATTTGCGTTTTTGGACACATGACTACCACCTTTGGGGCTAGTCTGTGACGCAGAGCACTGATTTTTCTGTTTAAGCACGCTAACACGTTTTCTGACGGATCGGACCCACCTGTCGGGTCTACGTGGCAAATTTGACGGAACAAAGGACATGGACGCACCTGCCAGACCAATAAAAAACTAAATATCTCAAACAAACAAAAAAAGTCAAAGGAGCTCTTTGCGCATCCGGTCCTGCGCAATCTGCACCGCGCCGCCGCCTGGCCGTGCCATCCGGCCGCTCGTCGTCCGCGCGCCCGGCCGCGTCGCCACCGGCGCCCGTCCTCGTCCGCCAGCCTCCTCCCTGCTCCCTCTGCACCGCGCCGCCGCCTGGCCGTGCCGGGCCCCTGGCGCCCGACCTCACCCGCCATGGCTGCCTCGGTCAAGCTCGCCCCAAGCTCGCCATCGCCGCACCGAGTTCCTCATCCTCGGATGTGCCAGCCTCACCTCCTCGCCGGCCAGCGCAGCGTCAGCTCGCCCCGACGCGTCGCCGCCAGGTCCTTCAGCCTATGTCTTCCTCCCTCGGATGCCTGCGGTGGCGAGCACCTCGATGTTGCCGCCGTCGACAGTGGTGGACTGGCCTGGCTCGAGGTAGGTGACGTTCTTGAAGGGGAGCGCGGAGATGATGGGGCGGGCGTTGGGCGTGGTGATGACGGGGAGGTTCGGCACGGCGGCGGAGATGCGGGTGAGCGTGCGGACGTGGCAGTGGTCGTCGAGGCTCTTCGTGATGAGGAGCAGGTCCACGCCGGCGAGGTCGAGAAGGCGTTTGCGCAAACACCTCGGACGCGTTTGCGCCCAACATCCCGCTTGCCCGCGAACGGAGCTACGAGCACGGGCATGTTCTTCTCGCAGGTCGAGGGCGGGCGGAATCCGGCGAGCGTGGTGTGGGAGAGCCGCGGGCGGTAGAGCTGCAGCGACGTGAAGAACGGATGGGCGACGGGGAAGGGGAGCTCGTAGGTGGCCATCGCCGGCGGCCGGAGCTGTGTGGTGGCTTAGCTAGAGATAACGTTGACCTCTTTTTTTTTTCTTTTTTTTGCCACGTAGACCCGACAGATGGGTCCGATCCGTTAGAAAACGTGTTAGCGTGCTTAAACAGGAAAATCAGTGCTCTGCGTCACAGACTAGTCCCAAAGGTTGTAGTTATATGTCCAAAAATACAAATATGGTGGTTATGTGACAACTCACCCGCAAATGTGTTGGTTTTTTGTCATTTTCTCCCGAGTTTGGGAGATATTTCGCGTGACGTCAGAATATTTAACCAGGCAAAACTCTCCCCCATTTAACCCTGGGCATAAATCGGTGTCAAACCGTCTAAACCGCCGAACCAAACCGCACCGCACCGTCTTAGCGGTTTGTCACGGGTTCGACGGCACCAAACCGACCAAACCGACGGGTTCGAAACCTTTACATGGTTTGAGACCGAACCGAGACCTCGAAACCGACCAAACCGCATCTCACACGGCACCGGCGGTCGGCGGAGGCGAGGGGCGAGGGCACGGGCCGCACGGCGGTCGGCCGAGGCGAGGGGCGAGAGCACGGCGGTCGGTGGAGGCTGAGCGGGCCGGCGCCAAGCTAGCGGCAGCCATGGAAGCCCAGGGCACGGCGGATGCGGGAGCTAACGGCCAGGGCACGGCGGTCCACGACGAAGAGGTGGCGGCGGCAACGAGGACCACCCCACTTTCTCGCCGTCCACCAAATCTTCGAAGGCAATTTCGCACGCCTCAGGTTCGTCTCCCCTGCATCTGACTCTGTAGAGGCATACTATCTGACATGGATTTTGTCCCCTGTATCTTCCTCTTGGGCGCGTTGCTGTTCTCTTGGCCAGTGTGTTCTTGCGATTCTCCTTCTGTCTCCGTTCCTGCTGCTGCCGCAGTAGTAGCTTTGTGGCTTAGTGTGCATGTGCGGGATTTTTTTGGGGGGAAGTTCCTGTGGGGGATTCAGATGCCCAGTGTTTTGTTAGTTTCCGGCAGCTCACTAGCTTCGTCTTGTCTGAATTGAATTTAGTTCAGAATTCTATTGTATGTTGGTTTACCTGAGCAGTAGAATTAAAATTTAAGACATACTTGACTGAGATAAATTTTGAGGGCATGAGTTTTCGATAATCTTATCAACTATTATAGTCAGCTTACAAGTCTGAGTAGAAGAACAAGGTTAGTTGCTGCCATATAATTATCACCTCACTCAAATGTATTTTTAGGAATCGAAGTTACAGGCTTCCACGATGGACCTCTGTTCGATTGGTACCCAAACCATTGCTTAGTCTGTGTGTATACTTCTGAATCTGAACATGTTTCATCAGCCTACAGAAATGAGTCTGTCCATGCTGTCTTGTGCTTTATCTAAAATTGCTGTTGTATCTGTCACATACATCCTTGCATGCTGTCTTGTGCTTTATCTAAAACTGCTTTGTCTAAAATTCATATTTCCTTTTTCAGGTCATACGAAATGATACCCAAGTTGAGAATTCACAGTTTCAACCCAACCAATTTACTATGGAAGGTGAAACGGAGTCTACTGCATCATCACCCCAACCACCCTTACCTAGAGGTAGAGGGAGTTCTTCGCTGCCACAAATTCCAAAACCATCTGGGGGAAGAAATGGAATGGGCTCAGCTAGTGGTGAACCTAGGCCATCAAGGCCTACTACATCTCCTGTGAAAGTTAACAAGAGAAATGTCAGGATAAAGAGAAGGACTTCCAAAGCAACATCAGATGTTTGGGATTACTTTACTCAAGAAGACACCGAGGATGGTCCAGTAGCAATATGTGGATTTTGTGACCAAACTTATCAGTGTGAGCGAGGTTTCCATGGTACTAGCACCTTGCGGAGTCATTTGCTGTACCGATGCCCTACTTGTCCGTTCACTGACCATGAGAAGCGAAGGAAATTGTCTGATCATAGGTTCAGTGAAGCAGATTGTCGCCGAGCTCTTGCAAAAATGATTATCTTGGATGAATATCCTTTTAGTGCTGTAGAAGGTGAAGGCTTCCGGGAATATTCGAGAACTCTTCAACCACAATTTGAACCTCCTTCACGATACACAGTTGCTAGGGATTGTTTGAATCTGTATTTGGAAGAAAAGATGCACTTGAAAGAAGCTTTGAAGCATCAACGAATTTGTTTGACGACTGATACATGGACATCAGTTCAGAATCAGAACTACATGAGTTTGACAGCACATTGGATTGACAATCAGTGGCAACTTCAAAGGAAAGTGTTGAACTTCTGCTTTGTGTCTGATCACTCAGGTGATACTCTAGGCAGGAAGGTAGAAGAGTGCCTCCTTGAGTGGGACATTGGAAATATCTTTACCCTAACCGTTGACAATGCATCATCCAATAATAAATTAATTGAGTATTTGAAAAATGTTACCAAAGATTGGGATTCAACGGTATGCAACAATGAGTTTATGCATGTAAGATGTAGTGCGCACATTGTGAACTTAATTGTGAAGAAGGGCTGGGAAGGTAGTAATGCATCTGTTGGAAGAATCAGAACTGCTGTGCTCTTTGCGAAGAGTAGTAGTGAGCCTCCTCAAGCACCACAGTTTGTTGATCTTGAAGAGTGTGCTGAAGATCCTAGAAGGTTGTGGGCATCCAATTTTGAGGAGCATTTGCAAGTCATAGAAAGTAAGGCATCAAATACCGAGTTGTCTAGATTTTTGTCAGAGCCGTGTGAGAAGGATAGAGATGACTTCGATATTCTAAATTGGTGGAGTCGGCAAAGGAACAAGTATCCAACTTTATCCAAGGTCGCCAAGGATGTTTTAGCTGTTCCCGTTTCAACCGTAGCTTCTGAATCTAGTTTCAGCACAGGTGGAAGAGTAATCAGTCCACAGAGGAGCTCACTCTCCCCAAAGATGGTTGAAGCATTGATTTGCGGACAGAGTTGGTTAAGGTCATCACGAAACAAGATCGATATACGACAAACTATTGATGACTTACACAAGTATGAGGAACTAGCACGAGGTACATAACAAGATCCTAGCTCTTAGTAATACCAATATCCTATTATTTGACTACTGAATATCCTATTATTTGCATTTGTTAGAGCTTGGAGCATTGGAGTGTGGAGAGACATGATCAAGCACGTCAACGCATCAGGTAGCAAATTTACTGCCTTGTTATCAAGTATTTGGTTTATTGCATTTTTGGTTTATCTGGTCTACCTCAATGATAGCGGAATCACACATGTTCTGCTGCCTGCAACATTTACATGCTGTTGAAATGAGAGATATGCTTCACAATCCAGTTTATTTCTGAAGGAAATTCCTCCAATTTGTTCACGATCAATGTTTTACTAGTGTCTTTGCTAAATTCTTGACACATCTTATCATGTTTTCCAGCACGAAACTGGCCTGTGCAAGATGAAGTATGCTGACGCCGCGTCAACCATCCCAGTATTGCCAGTTGATATGCCTGCCACACCATGCTTGCACTTTTTTTATCAGATTTGTGGTGTGCAACTTATCTGAATATAAATGTAATGAGATGGTGTAGGATAATTTATTATATATTGTGCTAGATGAAGAAATGCTATCTGGTGAAGTAATTCTGATTTATTATATATTATTATGCTGGAGAATTTATTATTATATATTGTACACGCTCCCTAGCAAGCTAACACCCAGGCCCCAGCGTCAAGCGAACGATCAAGCGCGCGCATGTCCACGGTTTCACACCGTGCAAACCGCGAAACCAATTCAGACCGCACCGTGCAAGCGCACGCACGTACGCGGTTTAAACCGCACCAATCCAGCTAGCACCGTGGTCAACGGTGTGGTTTGAGGAAACCGGTCAAACTGTCCTAAACCGAGGATGCCCGGGGTGACCCCCATTGATACGACGCGTCGTTGCTGCCCGAAACCTAGCTGATAAGCGATTCGGCGGAGAGGAGCAGACCAGAGGTTCTACTGCCGGTTGAGTGCTGCACGCGGGATCCGACTCTCCCAGATCTTGCATTCATCGCCGCCGCCATTGTCTCATCGCTGCCAGGAGCTCTAACACAGTCGCCAAGACCTCGAATAGCTCCGGACTGGAGCTCTCATCACCGCCGCCTTTCCAGCCAGAAAGCCAAGGTGAGGGATCTTAAACCTCTGTGCCATTAATTTCATCTCGTTTTGGTATAGTAGCCAGAGGAAGATTCGTTTTTTGTTATCTTAACTCCATTTTCGGTCCTTGTGATTCATGTACTAGCAGTCAGTTCATCTGACTCCGCCATTTGCTGGACTGGATTTCTTGGTGCAATCGAATGGTGGGGATGAGAATCAAGTGGGCTGCAGATGTGCAAATGTGCTAATCAAGTTCCCTGAGTACACACCTTATTTTACCTGGAAGAAAAAAAGATCGCAGGTGAAAATACCCTGGCTGCTCCTTTGGTTTCTTCTTGAAGTGAATTAAAAGCATAGTGTCTCTATGTGAAAATATTGGAATATTTGCATTAGAATGTTGTCTATGGTATATTTTAAAAAACTATGGAACCTACAATCTTGCATTATTTGTATTTCACTAGTAGGTGCATCTTTGTTGAGATTTGGGATATCTCTTCTGTGGGTCACATTGACTGTATAAATATTTCATTTATCTAGAAAAACAAATAAAAGTTTTAAGAATAACTGATAGTTAATATTGATTAGTTATCTTGACTCTATTACAACCAGTGTCGTACATATAGAAGAATGTTTAGTACAGCCCAAAGTATTTATGGCATAGATAAGATTAACCGTGGTCTTAACATGGAAAATTGTGTCTGTAACATTATGGACAGTATTTACATTGTTTACCCATTTTGGCAGTTTCTTTCAAATTAATGGTTTAACAATTTGGGCAGCAGCAACTTTCCGATGGGTCGTGTGAAAAATGATAAATGTGGGAACGAGGAGGAAGATGTGATTATGCGTAGATCGCCTAGGATAAGTGTACGTAAAGTAAAAATTGCATCAGGAGAGGTTGGGAAGAAGGCCAAACAGGATGTGCAGAAAACCCGAAAACGGAAAGCCGTGCGGTACGAAGATGATCCAAGCTACAGCGATGAAGAAGTTATGGAAAATGAGTCAGAACAACAAAAGAAGGTACTAAGATTTGTAACTCACTGAAATTATTTTCTATCATATGGGAAAATGTATAATGTTCATACATGTCACGATTGGAAAAATAACAAATTTTGTACTACAATCCCCTTAGGTACCAGGGTATCGTTGTTCCTCACTCTTGGTAGCTGAACTTATGGAGAAGTTGTCTAGTAAGCAGAAAGGCTGGGTGGATAATATTGGGTTTACTTCGCTTGATGGATTAGTTGGGAGCCGCCCACCGAAATCTCTTACGCTTTGGCTTGTTGATCGTGTTGACACAAACAAAGGAACTATAGAGGTTTGTGGAGAACCTATTGAAATAAGAACCTGTGTTAAGCGCATGCTGGATCTACCATCTAGACTAAAGAAGGTGCCCCAACCTTTGAACGGGCGCTCGAAGGCTAAAATTCCAAGAGTTGGTTCATCTAGGAATGGTGAAAAACATTCTGATCATGGGAGGGGCCAGACAGCAAAAGAGGCTATGAAGATATTGCTGGCCGAAAATGAAGACGAGGCCTCCTTCTGCCAGTCCTTTGTGATGCTAGTTCTGTGCATCTATCTTGCGCCAACGACATCCCTCAATATCAATAGGAGCTACTACCCTGCATTGATGGATGTTTCTCAAATTTCATTAATGGATTGGTGCGGATTCATAGCTGATTACCTCGTCAATGGGATAGAAGAGTATAGAAGCAGTAAAGCATCTCATGTTCAAGTGCCGGGATGTGTGCATCTGTTGCCGGTGAGAATAATCTTGCTTTCATGTTGCTTAGTGGATGGGAGAAAAATATAGTTGTACATTATTTGAAAATTGATGTTTCATTGTTATCTTTACAAAATTGCAGCTCATATATCTAGATGCACTTATAAGGCATAAGGCTCTAGTTTTTCCACCAGCCCATGCTTTACCGGAAGGAGGTCCACTGGTCCATTTTGTAACGTCAGAACATTTGGCTTTCCTGGCATCTGCGGATGCATATTCAAACACAAAGGATCGTATTGAGTATGGTTTACTTCAGGCAAGTGACATCATACTATTATTTTTACTATGCATGGCATGTTACTGCAATTGGTAACATTCGTTGTCCCGTTACAGGATAATATGATGGGTTCAAAAAAATGTTCAAAGGAGGTAATGGGTGGGGGTGACGCTCAGAAAATGGGAGAAGCAAAGGTTCCCGAAAACCTTCCGGCCAGTTCAGATGTAATGGTATGAACGTTTTTCAATAAGTAGGAATTGCAGCTAGTAGAACAATAAAAGGGGGAGAGTATAGTTAGGTAAGGCAAGAAATATCTGAACTATACTAGTGCACACAACACAATGAGTATGCTTCGAAAATGTGAGAGGGGGATGTCTGATTACAATATTAAGGTAAAAAATATTGTGATAGTTTCGATAAATGTTTTACACACATTTGAGATTCAAATTGCGAAGATTTTGTCAGGTACATACGGAGGTCCTAGTTGACTCGCTGTACAAAGAGATTGAGGATGGCAGGAGACAACTATTTATTGAGTTTCAGAATAAGGTTACTGCTAATGACGCCAGATCCTTTGGTCTATTCAAACAGAAAATGCTTACATTATTGGCAGATTATGGTAAAAACAATCAAGCATGTGGAGGATCAGCTGGTGTGGACAGTGCAGATAATGTTCTTGCTGTGGAAAAGACCAAGGAGGTTGACAAACCCTGTGAAAACCCTGGAGATTTGAACAGTGCGGAAGAAGGCAGACGATGCCTTTTTAATGGAACAGAAGAGGAGATACATGAGTCTACAGAGGAGGGTTCTTTGATTCAGGATCACAACAAGAATGCTTCACTGTCGTTGGCTGCTGAACAGATTGATTCAGGAATTCGGGCAGTTGCAGGCAATGAAACCGCAGATCAGTCAAGCCGGCAATTCCGCCCATGGGCACGTCCGCCCACGGGCACCCGACCCTAATGGGCAGGGTATGGGTCGCTATGTTCGCCCATGGGTCTCGCCCGTGGGCGACCCGATTAGTCGTGGGTAGGGTATGGGCAGACATGTGTACCCATGGGCGACCCGATGGATAACCCGATTAGCTGACATGTGGGGTCTCATAGTAAGACATGACCAGAGCCCATGTAATTTCCAGCCCAGCCCAGCCCAGCCCAACAGTCCAAATCCAACACGCACCGCACTAAGCCACTAACCCTAGGTGTGTGTGACCGTGTGAGTCGACCATCCCAGTACCCAGTCTCTCCCCGTCCCCGCCGCAATCCCTCTCCCCTACTTTCTCTCTGCTCAGTGCTCACGCCTCACAGTGCTCTCCGCTCCCCTCCCTTTCCCGGCAGCAAAACGGCGGCGCTGACCCGCCGCGCCATTGCTCCACCGAGCTGCCGCTCCGTTGCGCCGCCACTCGCTGCCGTCCCCAACGTCCACGACGCCGCCGTCCCCAACTCACAGCCGGCCTCGACGCCGCCGTCCCCAAGGACCCCGACGCCGCCGTCCCCAAGGACCCCGCGCCGCCGTCCCCGACTCCCTGCCATCGCCCAAGGACCCCGAGCCGCCGCCTTCCTTCTTCGCCCCAAGCAGCAGCTTCTCCCCGCCGTCCTCGACGCCGCCGTCCCGTCGCGCTCTGCAGCTTCTCCCTGCCGTCACCTACTACCTGCCGGCTGAAGGTGACACATAAAATATGCCATTTTGGAGTGCCAGAATTGACATGAGGAGCTGTTGTATGCAGACCCGACGGGCGACCCGACGCTACGGGCATGGGCATGAAATCTGACCCATGGACAGGGTCGCGGGCAGAGAAGCTTGCCCATTTGTTAAACGGGCATGGGTCTGGAAGAGGTCGACCCGACCAAACCCGACCCGATTGCCGGCCTTACAGATCAGTGTATGGGTAGTGGAGACCAAACAGGAAAGACTAAGGAAAGTATGTTGCATCAAGATAAGGACAATGTCACTAGATTCGTTGATGAGTTAGCAGATGTGGTTAAGATTGGTAAGCAGGCTGCTGCTTGCAATGTTCCTCAAACGGAATGTTTAGTCAAAGGTGGGATTAGTCTGAATATTCTCATTGATGCTGCAATTTCAGAAGGACCTCCGCTTTATGACACTTCGCCCGCCGTTTGTACACAGCGGTTAAATGAAGCATCAGAAAGCAGCCTTTCTCATTTGATGGAGACTGATGTAAACTCATCCCCTGGAAAATTCCACTCAACTGATGTGTCCTGCATAATGAAAAAACCTGTTTTCGATGATTCACCTGGGACCCAGTCTATCGTTCCAAACCTTTTGTCGAAAGGTAGAGGTAATTTAATGACCATTTTTTAGGGCAATCAAGGCAGTCTTACTGGTCAGTTAGATGGGTTGACCTCAAGATCAAGCTCGCAACAGACCGTGTCTTCAACACATATCAATACGAATCATGAATCTGTTGATTGTACTGATAAGGCAGCTGAGTTGTCTGATTCGTATGATACTGATGATTCAGATACGGATGGCGAAAGCCAATCAAGTGATATACCAGATGCAGCTGATGAGAATGACTGCTATTACAAGAACCCTTTAAAGCTTACTCCTGGATTCATTCTGACGCCCGGTTAGTGAAATTATAATTTAATAACTTAAAATGGCTCTTGTTGTAAATGCCTTGTTCATATGGAATCAATGAAGTAAAACTTAAACTCATTCTATTATTTTTATCTTCATTGGAAAAACTGCAGGTTACTCCAATTTTTCACAAGAATTAGTTGACGTCGAACTTCTCCCTGCCAGCGCTCTACCTGATGATGTAACTGGTGTTACTCCACTTCAGAAGGAAATTGAGTCGGGCTTCCGATTTAAATTTGGCTGCAGTATGAATGGTACGACGCTAAATTTGTTGGACAAGTTAAAAAGGCTACGATCACTTGAGGCTGGAAAAGAAGGGACTACCAAATATAAATTTGTCAGTCCTAAAGATGCAACAGATACCTACAAAAAACATGTTAGTAACTCTGCTGTGAAGATTTCTTCGCGGTTTAAGACGGTGGCAGACCCGGAAAGGGCGAAGACTAAAATCCTGATCAAGGGATACCACGTAACGAAGGGGGAGTTCGTTGATGCTTTGAAACCCTTAGGGGAGGTATGTCAATCACTCATGGGGCTGTGTTCAGTTGCCATTATGACCGACTGGGAAACACCTAAAAGGGTGATCCTTGACCAAGCCACTATAGTAAGCGAACAGAATTATTTTGTATTTTGTTCTGTACACAAAATAACATTATTTCCTTATATGGTGAGCTCTCTTTGATAACAAAATAATATACAATTACTTAACTGGACAGGAAGAACTAATGAGTGAGAGAGATGCTTTCGACGTCATGGTAGTAGTTCGGAGGCTGCTGAAATTCCAATTGGAAGCTGTAGAGGAGGTATACCAGCTCAGTGCAAGATTTGTTGATTATATGTGTTTCTACACATTTAGCGCGATTGAGATATAAATTTTAAAGAACAGACATATACGTCACTGACATTTTAAATTGCAGATATTCCTTCCAATGTTGCATGAGAGGCACTGGATACTGGCGGTTGTTGACCTAGTGAACGATAAAGTTGATTTGTTCGACAGCCTAATATTAGTCGATGAAGGGTAAATCCACATAAGGATTTATGGAGAAAAGTGGTAAGTTTTTGATAATAAAGTTTTGTTATATTTCATATGATCAAGGATGTTTTAAAATGTAAGTATGTATCTGACCATGTAATTTTGATAGTCTGTGAATTTGGAGTTCGCATACTGCCTCGCTGCAAAGAAGACGGTTCCAGTTGTGGACTTCCGTTGTGAATATCAAAAGGTCAAGCTGCAAACCAACACGTAAGCCTTGTTAAAATTGTCATATTCAAGTATCGTGTACAGGCCTTTCCGCATCCTAGCATGATCTTTTTACTGTGATGGCTGATATAAATTGTAGTTTCTAATTTGGAAACCACTCTGTTGCATTTAGTAGTATATATAAAAAACATAAGAGACCGTTAGTACATACTGAAAACCAAAAAAAATTAAGGTTCGCCGAGGCTGAAACAAACGTTGCACTGATATGAACTATGGATGAAATTATTGAGAGATATAATTGCTTAAGAGAAGAACGGTTAGGTCTTCGAGCATAAACATTTCCATGATATGATAAAAGATTAGAATTTTTGTACCTAGAAATGATAAATAAATTTCTTTGCAGCCACGACTGTGGGTTCCATGTTATCCAGGCTTTGGAGTGCTACAAAACCGAAGATATTGTAGGGCATGAGAAGGTACTAAAATAAACCTGCAAGTCCTAGAGAATTTTAATAAATCATTGACTAACTGATGCTGATTTACCACAATTGCAGAAGAAGTCACTGATGCCTTACAGGAGATATTTGAGCCATGTTCTGGTATATCATCGTTTTAATGATTTGAATCCCTTGAGGGAAGGTGTACCAGAAGATATCCTCTGAAGCTAAGGAATGATGGAAATGTGTAACAGTTAAAGGCAGATCAAATTTCTAATGGCTAAGAATAGTGCTGATGTTGAAAGTTGTAAAATCCAGTAAACTGGTTGACTATGAATTAGCTGTGTTAGTTTGCCGAACTGCACCGGCATTTGATAACTTTGAACTTTCATATTCGTATCCACTGTGTTCTTCTGGAAATGGTGTGTGCAAAAAGATTTGCATGTTCTTTGGTGGGAGAATATATGAGGGAAAAATCAAATAGTTCGGGCTGAAAGCTTAAATGGGCCTTCTTGTTTAATATACTGGGCCATTGCATTCGGGGAAAAAAACTCTTATATGTTACGAGATTAGAATTTAGTGAGTTAAGTCTACCAGGCCAGTAGAAAAAATTCTAGCCCTACATGTTACATTCAAATATTTTCATATTTGCCTATAGAAAACTTAGATGGGAAAATACAATGTTAGAGCATCTCCAGTCGCGGCGTCCAAAGGCCGTCCGGACGTGCCATTTGGGCGCTGTCCGGACAAGGTGCGCCATTTGGGCGCCCGCGTTCCCCACTCGCGGCGCCCAAAGGGGCGCCCCAAAAGGTTTATTTATATGAATTTTAATATTTTGTGAAAGGAAAAAATCAAACATACAAAAATATGTAATAGTTCAAATACAATATTTAATAGTTCAAATATATAAAATAAAGTTCAAACGTCTTCCTCCTCTGCCGCTGCCATGCCCCGGCGTGCCCAAAAATGGTCCGCTAGATCAGTTTGGAGTGCATTATGAGTATTTTCATCACGAATTTTTAAATGCATTGAGATATAATCTGCGAAATCTGCCGGCACGTTGTGATCAACCTGTGCATGAGGACCCTCAAAGTCATATGGCATATGATCATGCACTGGATTATAGCGCTCACTCTCGATGATCATGTTGTGCAGGATGACACAACAATTCATCACCTCCCACATTTGCTCATTCGACCATGTCAGAGCAGGATACCGAACGATAGCAAACCTTTGTTGCAGCACTCCAAATGCCCGCTCGACATCCTTCTTGGCGCTCTCTTGTTCAGCGGCAAAATGACAAGCTTTGTTCCCGCGAGGGTTGGGGACGCTCTTCACAAATGTTGCCCACTTTGGATAGATGCCATCGGCTAGGTAGTACCCTTTGTTGTACTCGTGGCCATTCACCACATAGTTGACAGGTGGGGCATGGCCTTCAACTAGCTTCGCGAACACAGGAGAGCGCTGCAACACATTGATGTCGTTGTGTGATCCTGCCATGCCGAAGAATGCGTGCCAAATCCATAGTTCATGATCGGCAGGCTAGCATCAATAATTCAGTCAAAAACCAGGCGAACCTTCCGCCGAACACCTTGCAGGCAGGGCGGGTCGCGGAGAGACCGCCGGGGACGGCTGTATCGAATACAGCGGTGGAGAGATCGCCGGTGCCCGGAACCGAAGGCCGTCGAGGAGAGGAAACAAACGGCGGCGCCGGCGTCCAGGTTTGGGTGGAGCGGAGCCGGCGGCGGGGGCGGCGGGGGCGACTGGGGTGACGAGCAAATTGGGGCAACTGGGGCGACGATGAAAGACGGGGATAAAATCAGGCGAGAAAACGACGAGACATAGTCCGTGTCTCACTCCCAGGCGTGGCCCGCGCGTCGGGAGCCGACGTGGCGTCGCGTTTCCTTCCGTCCGGGGCCGCCCCAAGCCTCCCCAATTTGAGGGCGTGGGCTGGGCGTGCCGGACACAAAACTGGGCCGCGCTGGACCCAATTCGCGTTTGGGCGCCGCGAGTGGGCGCGATTTTGTGTCCGGCACGCCCCAAAGGCGTTTGGGCGGCCGTTTGGGTGCCCCGACTGGAGATGCTCTTAGGATGTGTTCGGTTCTGGAATCAGCTGGAATGGAACGAACCGTTCCGTTCACAGAACCCATTCTTGCGTTCTTTTCTGGGATGAAGTGGAATGGAATGGTTCCAGAAAGGGAATATTGGGGTGAAACGGCACAGTAATACTGGGCGATTAACTCTAATTTAATCAAGTTTAGCAATAATTAATCAAGTTTAATTATAATTAATCAAGATTAGGAATAATAGTTTATCAATAATTAATTAAGTTTAGCAATAATTAATCTAGATTAGGAATGGAACGGTTCCGTGACAGTGGAATGGAATGGTTCCATTCCATTCCACTCCATTCTCAAACCGAACACACCCTTAGACAACCAGAATGGAGGAGGAGCTGAACATGATCTTACAATTGAAAAAACCAAGAGAGATCAATAGCTTAAAGTTATGAGATCTGCCGCAGTCAGATCCGACGCATTGGATACCCTGTGGAGGTTGTGGTGAGAAAAAGGCTACATGTAGAGTGTGTAATAGTCAAGGTGTAGATGTGAGACAGTGCCTAGCACGGAACCATTCCATTCCACTCCATTCTCAAACCGAACACACCCTTAGACAACCAGAATGGAGGAGGAGCTGAACATGATCTTACAATTGAAAAAACCAAGAGAGATCAATAGCTTAAAGTTATGAGATCTGCCGCAGTCAGATCCGACGCATTGGATACCCTGTGGAGGTTGTGGTGAGAAAAAGGCTACATGTAGAGTGTGTAATAGTCAAGGTGTAGATGTGAGACAGTGCCTAGCACGTCCACTCCGTCTCATCTTCGCGTGCTGGACTGTACGTACGGTGCAGCGTAATATACTTCGGGTAATAGACGGCAGTTCAACTAGTCTTTGGGCAACGCGATATGGGGAGCAATGCGTGTGCTTGATGTACATATCTGTCATGATCTAAAGAGCAGGGCAAGATTGATGATTAGACAAAGTCAAACGAGTGTCATGGTTGTCTTAATACTGTTAGAGAGGGAGAAAGCAAGTAATGTAGATATAGATATGTTGGCAAGTGCACAAGTTGGTTGGTTTTAAAAAATAGACATATTTGAAGGGTTTATTAATTTCATTCGGTTTTGTTAATGCGAAAAAAACATTATATCAATTTTGTGAAAAAGGAACTAATAATGACGTCGACTAATGCAGGAACGGGACAGGTATTGGATTGGACATACTAACATATAATGTTGAAACTTCCGTAATCTGTTGTGTTTGATATGTTGTTCATGACGACCACAATTGTATAGTTGATTTTGAAAAGAAAATGGTAATATGTATCGACTGAAGTAAGCTGATCAATTGCCAAAAGTATTGTGGCAATGGTGCAGAATTAGAAGAGTTATTTATAATAGGAGCGTATTTTTTATATTTACTGTGATTCCTTACTTTCTAACCCCGTCATGAATCATGTGATAGGAGATTTGAAATTGGTAATGAAAAAAAATAACTGTTGATTCCTTGTGTAGTTGTGTAAAATTAGTGTTAGGTTAGCTAAACAGAAAAAAGAAACAGTACATTTTATGAAGTAAGTAAGACACATTATATGATTAGTTCTGCACTATTTGATTCGTACATGTGGTTTATTTGTTTCTCTCTTAGTTAGAAAACGGGATAAGTAGAACTTAAGGGGAAGCATGCGATTAAATGAAAAATGTAGTGTCCAATTTTTCCATTGAACTAGGAATATCGAAACGTGTAACATAATCAAAGCACGTATAAAAAAAATCATTCCGACAAAATGATAATTGTTATTATTCTATTATTACATTGGTCCTATTTATGATCGAGTCGTTCTATTAGATTGGGAACTCAAAAATGAGTGACGGAGTAGATGATAATGTTTGTTCGTACTATATAAAATGGATGGAGTTTGAACCTATTTTGTAGACATTACCGAAAGAGATGTGGCATGGAATAGCAACGTAAGTAGGGGCAAACAATTATTTGAAAACTTATTGAAAGTTCCTTATTGGGGTACTAACCCAAAAAAAACCTAATAGTATCACCTCAATCTTAACATACATATATGAAATTTTCATTGTCGTAGTAGAAGGCTCGTTTGCAATGGAACAAAGCTATCTCGGGGCCAACATTGCGTAAGGGGAACCTGCGAGTACATGTAAAATGGTAATTTTCCAAATTTTATATTGATCTAGTTATATCGAATCGTGTTAGATAATCAAGGACGTATAAAAATGATCATTTTGACAAAATGATAGTGGGTGTTGTTATGTTAGTAAGTTCGACCTATTTTCTGTTGTGCCGTGCTATTATATTGGAAACTCAATGAGTGGAGTAGTAGGTGATCATGTTTGTTCGTAATATAAACAAAGACGGAGTTTGAACCTAGTTGTATACATTATCGAATGAGGTGTAATGTGAAATATCGAAGAGACTAGGGAAAACAATTGTTTCAAACTTGTTGACAGTTCTTTATTGGGGTTTGTAACCAAAATTATATTTGATAATATTAATTAAATCAAAGCATACATATGTGAAAGATGTTACTTAACTAAGTTTAGGCCATCGAATGATGTAAAATGGACACGTTCCCAATTTAATGTTCATTTGCAATATTAGTTTTGAATGTTACGATAAGAGGTTGGTGGATTTGATAAGTGAGCTAAATTATTAGTCTAATAGAGGGACCAAATAACTTGTTTTTGGAAATCAATTTCGTTCGATTTTCTTCTTTTGATGATTAGTGTCCCACCATATATTGGGAACTCAAGTTCAAATTATGTTTGTGTTTGCAAAACTTGCAGAAGGCAGAGGGAAAAAAAGATGTACTAATATAAATATTGATTTATTTTACAATTTTTTTATGTTCATTGTTGATTAATGTGTGTGTCGGAGTTGTTTCATGTTTTTTAAGCCCGTAGAACACAATGGACTTGCCGATAACAGTACACGGCGCAGAAAGAGGGGGGTCCCTCCACTGCCTTCCCCTGTTTAGCTCGAAGTTGCTTGCTCACTCTAAACCGCTACCCCATAAGCAGAGACGGCAGGTCCCTCCACCACCACCAACCACGCTATTTCCATCAAAAATCAAAAATCACTGTACAAGTCAGATCAGCTTCTGAAAATGCAAGATTTGTGCTATTTACCCTCGGGTTTGATGTAAACCTGTACAAGGTTGACATTAAGGGCAAGAGTATTTTCCAGATAACAAAGGGTGTTGCTGATGGTAATCTAGGTCGAGCCTTCGCTTTGTCAGAACAATGGCCTCCCAAAATGTGACAGAGTTCTTGCTGGCTCAAAACTGATCAATCATGTTTCATGAAGAACTAATTGAGGATTTAGACAGTTAGGATCTCTAGATGTTTGCATGAGACATGCTAGCTATATGTATGTGCTGAGTGTGAACCTAACTCTTGCTTGCTTTTATAATTTATGTAATGCCTTTTGTAATGTATTAGAGACAAATTTGTTGGCGATGTGTTGTAAGACTATGTCATAATGGTTTATCACGCATATGTTCTTGAAAAGGTATTTTCGAGTATTGTAAGTTATAGATTGGTATGGTTGCTTTTACATGACCTACTGGGGGGAAGTTAATGAAAGATCTAATTGTTAATTATTTAGTGAAGCGTTTTCATGTTTCGTTTGTAGAAAGTATATGGGGGGAAATGTGGGACAAAATAATTTCGCACACTAAAGACTATATATTCGTAAGGGGGGCTGGAAGTGTAAAATCAAGACTGAGCAATGTTAGCAGTATAGTATGGAGGAAGAGTTGTCGTATTACCCGAAATCTGAAAATGGATAAGGCGAAGAACAAAATATAAATGTCCTTCCGATGGATATGACAAGGAAAAGTAGAATGAAACTCAACAAAATGTAGTTGATTGTCTTTATGGCATACGAAAAAAATGGAACGGAAGCTATTGATGTGTACGTAAAAAAAGAATGTATGATAATTGGTTCACATAAGCTACAACATTTGATTGTTTGAATAAACGCATAACACACAAAAAAATGTATAGTTCTTGGCAGGAGATAACTATATTGGTAAGTTCTAGTTTAAGTTATAATTTAGACAGCAGGTCAAACTGGTTAACAAAGTTGACTCAGAAATTAATTAGTAAAGACTGCTATGTGTCCAAGAGGAGTAATAATGGACAGATAAAAAACAAGTGTGGCATATGTCCAAAGAAAAGACCGGATAAATAATTAAGTAAAAAATAATAATTTAGCTGCAAAAAAAGTTGTAAAATTGTTGGAGAGCTAATCCCGTTGATATGTGTTAATTGCACATATGAAAAAAAGGCAAGCACGATGATATGTGTACGCAAAAACATGTTTTCTTACTGTTAGTTAAACAAAAGTCCGAGAAAAGATAGAAAAACGAAAAAATCGCATGTTATATGATGTTTATTATTTAAGCTACAAATACACTTAATAAAATGAACACTTGAAAGATAAATTTCAAAATAAAATTAGATTACTTGGTTGCCTACATACTGGACAAAGGATTGTTATAATACATAACTGTAAACAAAATTGTTTTTATTATCAGTTTTTTGTGATATATGGAGGGGATGGCGGCAAGTTTCCAGCTAATCAATGTTGAAACTACATTGAATTAATAGTGAAGTATGAGTACAAATAAATGTGTCTAAATGTCAGTTGCGGGGGTATTTGTCCTTCGGTGGGTGCTACTAAAAATGAACCAGCATCCATTATAATATGAGGTGAGCTCAGATCTAGCTGAAAGATTACAAATCTCGCTCCCACCTCACTTCTAGAAGTCCAAAAACGATAGAGAAAGGGGAACTAGAAGATGGGACGTGCTCGGAAGAAAGCTCGCGCCTCTAGTGGGAGGAGTGTACGCCCACCCCGGCCACCGTCTGACTTCTTTACCCGTCTCCTCCGTCTTCCACCTCAGTCAAGTACGGAGCGATGTGCGGTTGGGAGTCGCCGGGACCGGGGAGAAGAACCAGATGAAGAATGGAGCGGCGACGAGCCGTTCGTGCCTCGTGATGAAGATGAGGAAGTTCTGTTGCAGGGTGAGGCAGAAATCGAGACCGGCAATCAGGCGACCGGTGGGGTGGGAGATGAAGAGCTCCAGATAGCGATGAAGAGATCGATGGAAAGTTTCGAGGAGGAGAAGCGGCAGGAAGAAGAGGCGCGGCACAACATCAACCTCGCTATTCAGGTATCCATGGCAAGTTTTGAGGAAAATAAATCTCTGGCCGAGCAGTACGTGCAGTCTTTCAATCAAGCAGTTTCGCTGTCTGTGGGTGAAGGGAGGAGAACACTCGTGCCATTACAAGCCATGCTCTCACCATTAAAGATATTGCTGTTCAAGATGTAGGGCGGCCTAGGTTGAAGGAAATCGATCAGGATGGATCAGCTCCGGTTTCAGTTAAGGGGAAGGAAGTGATTGTAGATGATTCATCTGATGAACCGTGGTACGGTAGTGATGAAAGTGACGGGAAAGCTAAAATGCATTATGGATGTTATTTGTACTATTTTCAATTTCAGAGACCATGTTGTAAGAGATTATGTTATTGTTTTGGTCAGTGAGTTGAGTCAACTAGGATCTTCGCAGTTGAGAATAATATGTCTGATTATTACCTAATGAATCGCAACTATATGTTCTTCTGTGTGGATGTTTAATTCCTCTATGAAAACATATGTTGACGGTCAATTGATATGTACTTTAGGGGTGCTACAAGTATTTTTTTTATCGTATTATGCAGATAGTGAATCAAACTGAAGTAATTAAAATGCTGATGGTAAGTGCTTGTTCTTGAGGATAACATATATTTGTATGAGTGGAGGTAATGAAAAAGCTTGGGAACAGTGAGTGGTATTACAAGAAATTAATCTCTAACAAACAAGTAAAAAAATGTTTGAACTTTCGAATTTTTATGGTTAGTTCGTCGTCTGAAGTGTGTATTGCTAGCTATATATATTGATATTTGCATTCCGTGGTTGCTAATATGTTGTGAAGGCATTTGTGTCCACGTTATTTCATCCGTGAACTATTTGTAGCTGCATTTGGGGCCAACATACGTGTGGAACTGCATTTTTCCACGAAGTGATTAACTTACTTGGTTGAGTATGGCTGATGTTTCGATGTTGATTCATAGAGGAAAACCAAGGTTGTTTATTAATGAATAATATCATAGCGCAAGTGTTTGAAGGGGATGACTTTGCAAAAGTAATCCCCCTGTTACCCCTTCAACTTTCTGCGGATACATTGAGTATGGCTGATGTTTTGATGTTGATTCATAGAGGAAACCCAAGGTTGTTTATTAATGAATAATATCATAGCGAAAGTGTTTGAAGGGGATGACTTTGCAACGTTGGTGGCAGGATGATATGATTAAAAGGTGCTCGATGTAGTATTGGCGATACCACGTGCTGTCGTCGGATCGCAACGAACGGACGGTAGAGATAGTCCTTTGGGGCCAACATACGTGTGGAACGTGCAGGATGATATAATTGTTTAGATTAGAACTTCTTATCCCGGGAAGCTTTAAAAAGTAATCTCATGAATACATCAAAAGAAGAGAAAATAAAATCGCGAATCGAATATTTAGGTAAACCACAAAAGTTTCTTATACGAATAATTAGGCGACAACATGGGAGGTAAAAAATACAGGATAACTCAATTGGATGTTGCTTACCTAAAATAACCATGTTGGCGATACCACGAAGTGATTAACTTACTTGGTTGAGTATGGCTGATGTTTTGATGTTGATTCATAGAGGAAAACCAAGGTTGTTTATTAATGAATAATATCATAGCGCAAAGTGTTTGAAGGGGATGACTTTGCAACGTTGGTGTCAGGATGATATGATTAAAAGGTGCTCGATGTAGTATTGGCCCATTTCATGTAAGTGTTGGAAGCAAATTCCCCCATTTGATTGTGCATAGAAAACTTTCAAGTGGGAGTAGATCCGATCGTTTAGTATGTCACGTATAGAAAAATTAAGTACCGCATAGTAATACTTGTAAAGTATGAACATAATTTCTTAGGAATTCTGCAACATCGAAAGCTATGCGTTAAATTAGTTTGCGCCATGTAAGGTAGGGTATGCATGGAGGTTCTACCAGGTTGTTAAATTTGTATGTTCATTCAGAAAATGTTTCTGATTTAGCTATCATATAATTAAAGTGTTGTCATTACTGTAATTAGCATGTGGTGGGTGAAACAATTATGCTAGAGATGGGTTGAGGGAAAAGTTAAATGAATTCGCGAACGTTTAAGTAATTGCCCAGTTCTGCATAGAATTGAAATAATATGTTATAATGAACATGGAGAAGGGGACACATTTATAGATCTAGAAAGATAGGCAACAGTACATGAAATTGAAAAAGGGTCTTCCATAGGAATACAAAATAGCTAATTAGGATTACATTGTGCTATTACATAGGTAAACTAGTACAGCTTCCATTGTTCTCAAATCATGTGACATAGAACTACATCCTCCTTTTTTTTCCAATGAGTCAGACTCTGTCCTCTTCCTCCTCAAATTTGCAACTGGCTCGTTTGCTTTCTCTGGCATAGCAACATAAGTTGGGGTAACATGGGGATCTTCTGTTGATTCACTCCTGTTGCGATGACGTTCGAGTGGCGGATCGTCTGCAATGGCACTAATGTGCTCCATAATCCCGAGATTATCAGCTGGTAGTGGCTCCTACAGCATGAAAAATAAGTTTTTTTTATCAATAATCATGTCCATGAAGAAGATGCGGGGGGAAACAAGCAAGATTGGAGGCACAATTGGAAAACAAACGTTTTGGCCTTGGGAAGCTATGGATATGGTGATAGCTGTGGTGCAGTTGACAGAATCATTGGATAGGGCTTCATCAGAAGATGTTGAATCTTCGCCTACTGACTCGACATCACCACTGTATCCAGAAATCAGAGAGATATGCTGTAGAATTATGGGGGAGACTTTGAAAATCAGTAGCCAAAAAGGAATCCAGAAAAATGGCCCAAAAGAAAGAGATGCAAGGAAATTGTGAAAAAAAAACAAAGCAAACATAAACAAATTGAACCAAGCTTTGGCTTGGTGCTGCATCGGTAGAAGAAGATAGCTGTGATGAATTAGCAGTGAGACATGAATCTAGAGCATCTTCGCTATCAGAGATATCAGACATGGCTACTTCTGATTGAATGTTGGAGGTGGGACTAAGTGATGAAGATGGGGACATATAAAGAGAGGTGTGGTGGGATTTGTCAGGGAGTATTGGTCTTCCCTCCAAAAAAAGGGAGGGAAAATTTGAGGGGAGTTGGGTATCAGATTTATTTGAAAAAGAAGGTGGGAGATGGGGGTGGACTGCAGACCAGAGGGATGTATGTAGAACTGCAGTTGAGCATTTTCAAGATGCAGTACTGGTTTGGCCACCGATGTGTAGTAGGTGCGTACTGCAAAAGGCGGGAAACTATTGGTGAGTGAAAGTTTGAACCTTATTACACCGTGGTAGGTAAGAAAATGCGAGCAAGCTTTCATGGGAGTTTGGGGGGGGGGGGGGGGGGTTGGATTGTGGTTTACAGATCTCCCTCCAGAAATTCACAGATCTGGGGAAAGGGGGGGGGGGGAATCCATACGAATCCTGGTAGTCTGTACAGCAAGAGCAAAGAAAATACAAAATAGCTGAAAAGAAGGGAGTGTGATGGGTGAAGGTACATGTACCAGTGCGTACCTGACCTACTATAGGGTAGAAGCATGGTCAATTCCATCATATTTTCACCCCTCCATCCCCGTGGTCAGTAAGGGCAAAACAGTAATGAATCACCTAGTCCGGCATATAGAGAATAAAATGTAGGTGAAGCAGCATGCTACCAGAGTATAGTGTGTTGTCTTCCTCCTTCCTCTTCATTCGCAAAGTCCAGAGATATTTGAAGAGCTTGGCTCGTCCAGATCTACTCTAATACTGACACTTTGCTTAGTAAAGTGGCGTTAGGTTCAAGATCATAGCTAAAGAAGGATAGGGTTGGGAGATGCAGGCTAGCCATCCAAAGGAATACAAGTAAGTATGCAAAAAAGTTGTGTTATTATCAGATCTGAAACTGAATAAAAGGATATTTTTTGGTTGAACTTTCAGTGCTAGTTCGACTACCTTTACACTATTACATTCCTTTGTAGTTTCCCCCACCCCCACCCCCACATATGAACTTGAAAAAGATTGTTCTGCATCTTGTTGTTCTAAGTACTCCCCCCCCCTCGTTCTGCACATTCATAAATTAAGTAGTACATTAATAAAAGATTTATTCCGGGATGATGAACTACCTTTGTTAGGCTTTGTCATATGTAGAAATTGTGGGCGCCCTTCAAATCCAAAAGTGTATGTTTGTAACTGGAAGAAGTAAAACATTAAGCTATAGTTTTGATGTAACTAGTTGAAATGAAGAACAACAGAAATGTATATTTCATTGGAGGCACATACAGTTATATGTCTTGGTGAGAACAGTAATTGAAATGACAAGGATGTCGCCTAGAGGGGGGGGGGTGAATAGGCGATTTAAAACTTTTCGGGTTTAGGCTTGATAATTGCGGAATAAAACTAGGTGTTTAAATTAACAAGCCAACAACCTAAATGTACTAGGTTCACCTATGTGCACCAAAACTTATGCTAAGCAAGACAAGCAACAAGGTGATAGCAAGATATAGACTTCAAGCACGAAGGCTATCACAATCTAAATTGCATAAGTAAAGAGTTCGTGTATAGAAATAACCGAGGCACGCGGAGACGATGATGTATTCCCGAGTTCCTCCTTTTTAGGTGAGTACGTCTCGTTGGAGGGGTGTGAGTTTCAAACTCAAGACGCCACAAATGGCCTCACCCTATTCTCCGATGAACCTCGCACAAAAGCTCGGTTCACCATCCACTATTGATTTCCCTTTGGGCGGAAATCGAGTCACTTACAACAATCTTGAGGCACAACCCACAAAATAATTGGGAGCTCCCAAGTGGCCACAAAAGGCCTCAACCGCCACAAAAGGCGTCTAGGGTCCAAAGACCCAAGAGTAACAAGCTCACGAACTTTCACTTCCACGAATCCTCATGGAGAGCACAAACCGATGCACAAAAGCAATGGCAAGAACACAAGAAGTGCTCAAGTCCTTCACTCTCAAATCCCACAAAAAACAACTAATGCTTGTGGGGGGAGAAGAGAGGAAGAACAAAGAAGAGCTCAACAAATGGAACTCCAAGATCAAGATCTACTAGGTTCCCCTCACTAAGAGGAGGAATGGATTGGTGGAATTGTAGATCTAGATCTCCTCTCTCAAATCACTCGAAGATATGCAAGAATCATGGGAGGAATTGGGAGAGGGGCAAGCTTTCCAAGGTCAACAATGGAAGTGAGAGGGGGGAAAATTCGTGCTTGGAAGAGCTTGAGGCTTTGGGGAAGAAGGGGGCCTTTTTATAGGTCCCTAAAAAAAGAGCCATTGCAGGAAAATTAACCCCGGAGACTCCGGCCTGCGGGGACCGGAGACTCCGGGGCATTTCCGGTCCTCCTCCGGACCCCTATACCGCAAGCGCCGTTCGCGGGGACGAAAAACGAAACGCGTAGACCGGAGACTCCGGTCTGGGACCAGAGACTCCGGCCAGGAAAAATCTGCAGCAACACCGAACACGAAAACGAAGATATCTTGAGCATACGAACTCCGTTTTCGATGTTCTTGGGCTCGTTGGAATCACCACAACGAGCACTGTAAGATCATGCAGAGAAACATCATAGTCCAACAATGGAGCATAAAACCAAATGTAGAAAGGTAAACCTTCTCTATAAAAGAACAACCGGTAAATTCTTCAACATCAAAACTCAACAAGATATTCATCAAGACTCCGTTTTTCATGATCTTAGGCTTGTTTCGAAGATAATCACAAGCCCTACAAGATCATGCATATACACATCATAGTCCAACATGTGAGGAGGAAACCACAAGGAGAGAGCTTGACCTCTCTAGAAAAGATAAGCCGGTAAAACCTCCAATATAAAAAATGCAACAAGATATGCATATGAAATCTGTTTTTGATGAACTAGAGCTTGGTATGGAGATGAACACAAGCTCTAAATTCTCACATGGATAAAAGCCAAATAAGAACCAAGAAAGATGATATGCCAAGTATGCAAAGGGTTGAGCTCTCCACAAGATGCGATCAAGTTACTCACTTGAGAGCCCTTCTTGATAGTACGCCGTCTATCCTATAACCTGGTCTCCCACTAACAACATGAGACCGGTAAAATAGAGACCCTATCAAGATCATACCTTTGCCTTGCGCATTCCACTTGAGCTAGATGATGACGATCTTGATCTCTTCAAGTGGACCACCTTTGTTGATTGCGCTTTGCTTGGTGAAGACTCACATATTGCTCCCCCATACACCAATATGGGAGAGCCTCTATAAGGCACATCTTCACTTGACCAATATCTCCAAATGGGTGAGAAGCTTCTATCATAGGATTTCTTCAAGATGCTTCTCTTGAACTTGCACTTCAATTTCTTCTCTTAATATATATGATGACTTGAATATTGCTTTGGTCATCACTTTATCTTCTTCTTTCAATCTTGAAACCAACACATGGTGTTCAAGCATTGTCAATGGACAAGCCCTACAAGGATAGCTTAATGCAACCATTAGTCCATAGAGATTGTCATTAATTATCAAAACCACACATGAGGGCTCATGCACTTTCAATCTCCCCCATTTTGGTAATTGATGACAATCTCTTTTGAGAGGGTTTATAATATGGAATTTAACGAGCAAGAACCAATTGTACTAACATCAAATACTACAAAGGTATGTGATGTTAGTCCAGCAACATATATAGAGCAAAACTCCCCCACAATCTATGCACGTGTGAATGAACATGAATTCCTCATTGCATATATTGTTAACCATTACCGGTGGTGGAGTTTCCACTATATACAAAACCAAGCAACGAATGCAAAGGCAAGAAGGGCAAATACTTATGAACCAATCAAAGTATAAAGCCGAAGCTGAATTCCATAAACCCTCCAAAACTTCTCCCCCATTGGCAACAATTGCCGAAATGGGCAAAAAGTTTCGGAAGGCCAACATAGTGAGAGTTCCTCCACGAGTTAAGGTGTTCTCATAAAATGAGTATAATCAAGTGGACATTTCCATTGATCAATAATAGGAGGAATTCAAGCTATATTGAGAATCCAAAGATTGCAACTAAAAAGCAAAGAGAAATATACCTCAACAAAAGAGGCAAGCAATCAAAGGATTCAAAAACCAATTGGACATAAGAAAATATTATGATAAGATCAACCAAGTGTTCTAAACAATCAAGAGGGAACTCCCCAAGGTACGTGCACAAAGTAGGATTTGCATTTTAATATGGTATGCACAACATGGAATCCTCACTCCCTCCTAGATAATTTTGAACACAAACAAGTGCAAGAAAGCATAAAGATAGAGAAGAAGCAAAACAACTTGCAACAAGGAAATGTTGAGCAACAAGAGAAATAAGCGACAAAAAAGACTTGCTCAACCGAAAATAGATGGGTGTGATAAGGAGAGACATTTTAGGAGATTAATGCAAAGATGAGCGTAGCATCAACATAGTCGTTCAATATAAGTGGCACATAGTGCATATCATGTCTTTCCATAAACACAACCCAAAAGTTGAAGCAAATAGGTCCACAAGCTTATTAAGGTCCAAAAAGGAATACCAAATCAAAAGCAAAGCTTGTGCCTTTTAGAGACCACCAAAGAATCAAAAGTAACAAAAGGGTGGTCACTAACGAATTGGAATATCAATTAAAGATGTAACTACTCTCATGTGTATAAGTTTCTAAGTAGACATCAATCATGAAGATATAAGTCCATAAAGAAACATGCACACACAAAATAGATACTACGGTGAAGAATAGGATATCCTAGTGAAAGTCATATATATATATACCAATAAGATCTTTGCTTTAAAGCATAGCACAAAGCTCAATGTAATCTTAAAGGGGTATAGATGAACCTCCAACACAATCTCATCATAGCATCCAAAAATATCCACAAGGGAACAACGGTAGTTGGGATGCTCCGAGAAGGATAACAAGTATCGCACAAAGGAAATTCATGCCAAGATACAACCTACACAAGGTTGAAAGCTAGAAATGTATGCATGAGGTAGATACTTGTTACCGAGATAGCATTGTTGATGTAGAAGATAAGAGTTCACATCATCCGAGCTTGGCTCCAATAAGCACATGGTGATAACACCTTCCTTGTAAATGAGACAAGCTTCCAATGCATCTCCAATGTACCTAAAACAAATTCAAGTACAAATGGTACCCAAACTCATTGGGTCCAAAGTAGTTAGAGCAACTACAATACATAGGACAAACTCCACATAAATATGTGCATATTGATATGAAATTGAATTTCATGCACATCTTAGCCATTTAGGATTTGATGGAGTTTATCCTATATATTGGATCAACAAAAGTAAGCATGCCATAAGATATACATATAATAAATATGCATGCACAAGACTTTCAAGAACCAAACGAGATACAATTTGGACAAAACACCAATTAAACCAAGAAAGCACACACAAGTGTGACAAGAAAAAGAATTGTCCAAATTATATCAAACCCAAATCAACACATGATTGAAGATACCACTTTGAAAAGATACCAAATGAAAAAGATACCAAATGATGAAAATACCATCAAGGAATAAACCAAACCCTCTACACTTCTCATGATGGCACAAAGTACCAAGACGAGAAATGTTTGTCTTCCAAAGAGACACGTCATCGGGATCAAATACCAATTGAAGACAACTAATGTTCAAAAGCATATAGGATTGCTCCCCCAAGATTGTGCATTATTTATGATCTTGCATTTGAATACAAAATGCACACAAATGGGATCATCACTCTCCATATATATTATTCAAACACTAGTCATGTTCAAGAAAGCAATAGATCAATACCAATTTAAAAATGTGTTCTACTCAATGTAGGATAGCTTCCCCAAGAATAGTGCATTATCTAGAAGTATGACTTTGAATGTAAATGCACAAGAATGGGATCATTGCTTTTCCTAACTCAAGAAAGCACAAAACAAATTTTGAGTAGAGCAACAAGGATCCAAAAGATACAAGGAAGACAAGAGAGTTAGATCAAACAAATCCTTGGCAATAAAATAAGGCAATTCAAAGCAAGAGCCAAATGAAGATGGTCTACAAATTCCACCACAATTATGAGTATCACTTGTCATGGACAAGGAGTATATGGAGATAATTCTCGGTGGTATATAGGAATGATATTAAGACCAACTTCACAACAAATAAGCATATGGCAAAGGATAGATTAAAAGCCATGCTTAGATAGATAGATATTCTTGATAGCTTCAATATTCACGCGATCATGCAAAGCAACTCCAAAGAGTAGCTTGAAGCAATCGGTTTCCCAAAAATATATGCGAACATATTTGGGGAAAGCCGTACCAAGAACGTCCATCACAAACAAGATCCAAGAAGAGAGACAAAAGCATTTAAGCAAATATGGAACTTGTTTGAGAAATGCCACATAGGAATAAGATAATGAAGAATATCAATTCTAGGTGGCAATACCTCACATGTTCACATTTTCTAGGCTTGTAATATGCACAAAGCTTATTACTCCCCCATAATGTGATAATCCAATTTTCTTAACAAGAGGCAAACAAAACCAACTAGAGATAATTAATGGACATTATAGAATTTGAATTTCTCATGAGAATGACATACCACATAGAGATAGATAATATTGATATATCATCACTAAGTGGTATTCCTCATGTATACACATTTTTAGGATTGTGAAGTGCACGAAGCATATCACTCCCCCAAAATGGGATAGTCCATTAATCTCTCAAAAGAGAGCCAACAAGATAAGATATCAAATAAAAGCAATAAGGCTCAAACAAGTAAATGGTGTGCAAACCAACATACACATACTTGATTACTCAAGATAAGTAAGTAGAGAGCACAACACATACAAACACTAGCAAGGTACAAAACCAAACACATGCAAGGGTGCAAGCAACTTTCAATGTATATATGATATAAGCACAAGTTACCGCAAGGAGGAACATTGGATATGAGATAGAACAATATAATCCAAATGACTTGGCTTGAGAGAATATAATTGATGAAGATCCCTTAATTCTTCATGATGTAGCCAAGTCTCCAATGCCCTCCAACAACACCTATTGATCAAGTTTTAGCTTGTTGGTCCCCAACCAAGTTGGGTCCTAAGAGGTTAGTCACAATAGGCTTGGCAACCCAAATGGTGCTTTTCTTGACACCACTTTGAGTACCAACATATTTGGCAAACACATTGCCAACCTTATCCTTCCGAAGAGAATAAACATCATCAATAATAATGGGGTTGGATAAGGTACCATTAGTGCATGAAGAAGCAAAGTGGCCCTTCTCACGGCATATGTAGCAACATTGGCTTTCCTTTCTTCTTAGTTGAATCTCACTTGAGGAGGTAGCTTGATTCTTCTTGGAAGAGGCCGTTCTTCAACTTGAGGAACTTGAGTTTGAGCTTGAGGCCTCTTCCCTTGTTGCTTCTCACTAAGAGGCTTCTTCTTCAAAGGGCAAGATCTAACATGGTGCCCTTCAACTTTGCACTTGAAGCAAACAATCTTGGCCGAATCTTTAACTTGTTCTTGGCCCTTGTTCTTCTTGTTAGACTTGGACTTGTTCTTGTTATTGGAGTTGAATCCAAGTCCACTCTTGTCATTGGGGCGTCTTTGAACACTCAACACATTGTCAAGTGTGGACTTCCCAACATGACGCTTTTCCAAGTCTTTCTTCAAAGAAGCGACTTGGGCCTTGAGCTCTTTTAATTCCTCTACATGGTTAGTATCAACAAAAACACTAGAGGAAGTAGATGCTTCATTGTTAGAGCAACAAGGCATGGAAAGTAATTCATCACAAGATTAGCAATATTGTGAGTGGATGAATCACAAGGACTAGCACATGGCAATAAAGCATTTAGAGTAGAAGTAGTGCCATTGTCCACATGAGGCTCACAAGATGTTACCTTTGTAGTGATAGCCTCATGAGCTAACTTTAGCTTCGCATGGGATGCTAGAAGATCCTCATTAGAGCTAGAGAGCTTTTCATGACTTTCTTCCAATTTCCCATACTTGCTAGTTAGCAACTCAAGTTGAGCCCTTAGCTCAACATTCTCCTTCAAAATAGATGCTTCACAGAAGTGAGTTAGTAGCACAAGCATCATTACATTAGAAATGGAAGAAGACAACTTGGCAAGCTCATCATTCAACCTAGCATTTTCCTCAATAATATTAGCATGATCACATGAGGAGTAGAGGAACTAGGCACATCATTTTTAGATAGTTGAGTTTGGAGTTGATCATGAGACTTGGTAAGGAGAGAGTGTTCACTTTCCAAAGCCTTAGAGCTTTGTCAAGTCTCTCTATATCCTCAATTAGTCTAGCATTGCCAACACCAAATTCAACTTTTTCCTTTTTAAGCACTTTATATTTAGCAATAGCATGATCTCTTTCCTTAATGATTTTAGCAAAATAAGATCATTTGTTCATCAAGAGATTCAAGTTTCTCCTCAAGAGACACTCGAAGCTCATGCTCTTCCTCAAGAGCATTTTCTAAGGATGCTTTTTCCATAGCATCCTCTCTTTCGATCCTTCCCTTTTCTTCAATGATTTCCTTGCACTTAATAGCATAAGTCAAAATTTCACACAAATAAGAGCAAGCTTTACTACCTTTAGGGAGAGCACCAAAACCATCTCACTCTTCTCTTTAAGGAGTCAATATCATCCTCTTTTAATCCATAATAATCCTCATCCTCATCATCACAAGATGTAGAGGGTTCCAAAGGTGGAGATACCTTTGAATCCCTAGCCATAAGGCAAAAGTGAGTAATGGACGATGATGATGAAGAATTGCTTGAAGCACCATTGAGGTCCATGTCTTGTTCCAACAAATGTTGGGTTTCCTCTACATTGTTAGCCACACAAGTACTAGAGGAAATGGAAGCATTGTTTTCATGGCAACAAGACATAGAAAATATCATCATGAGATTTAGTTAAGCAACTAATACATGATATGCAAGGACTATCAACACTAGCATGTAGACATTTGAGTGCTAGAAGTTTAAGTCCAAAGATAGAACATTGCAATGAGATAGAGATGAAGTATAGTCAATAGAATATTCACCATCAACAAAGCAATTTCTATCACCACTCACCATATCATTACCTTGTGACAAATCACATGTTGGTGAGTGGAAGAAGTTGTGAACTCATCACGGCCGGAGGTGGAAGGAGAACAATCATCCTCAATAATGTTGGACACTTCATATTTATCTTGAAGCTTGGTCCAAATCTCATGAGCGTTCCGAAAAGGCATGATTGATGCAAGAACTACATCGCTCAAAACACAAATGAGACCATTAGATACTTGAGTATCGAGATGAGAGTTTTCCTCATCCTCTAAAGATAATTCTTGGGAATCCTTTGGAGGAGAAAAACCCACATCTACAATACTCTATAAATTTGGACCCATGGCCCTAAAAAGATTAAGCATGCGAATTTTCCAAACATCATAATTTGTGCCATCGAATATAAAAGTGGGATCGTGCACTAATTCTCTAAACGACATCTTTACTCTCTAGGCGGTAAAGCCCAAAAAGAGAGCCCAGGCTCTGATACCAATTGAAAGGACAAGGATGTCGCCTAGAGGGGGGGTGAATAGGCGATTTAAAACTTTTCCGGTTTAGGCTTGATAATTGCGGAATAAAACTAGGTGTTTAAATTAACAAGCCAACAACCTAAATACTAGGCACCTATGTGCACCAACAACTTATGCTAAGCAAGACAAGCAACAAGTGATAGCAAGATATAACTTCAAGCACGAAGGCTATCACAATGTAAAGTGCATAAGTAAAGAGCTCGGGTATAGAAATAACCGAGGCACGCGGAGACGAGATGTATTCCCGAGTTCCTCCTTTTTAGGGAGTACGTCTCGTTGGAGGGGTGTGAGTTTCAAACTCAAGACGCCACAAATGGCCTCACCCTATTCTCCGATGAACCTTGCCAAAAGCTCGGTTCACCTTCCACTATTGATTTCCTTTGGGCGGAAATCGAGTCCCTTACAACAATCTTGAGGCACAACCCACAAAAGGATTGGGAGCTCCCAAGTGGCCACAAAAGGCCTCAACCGCCACAAAAGGCGTCTAGGGTCCAAAGACCCAAGAGTAACAAGCTCACGAACTTTCACTTCCACGAATCCTCGTGGAGAGCACAAACCGATGCACAAAAGCAATGGCAAGAACACAAGAAGTGCTCAAGTCCTTCACTCTCAAATCCCACCAAAAGCAACTAATGCTTGGGGGGAGAAGAGAGGAAGAACAAAGAAGAACTCAAAAGAACTCCAAGATCAAGATCTACTAGGTTCCCCTCACTTAGAGGAGGAATGGATTGGTGGAATTGTAGATCTAGATATCCTCTCTCAAATCCCTCAAAGATATGCAAGAATCATGGGAGGAATTGGGAGAGGGGCAAGCTTTCCAAGGTCAACAATGGAGGTGAGAGAGGGGAAAATTCGTGCTTGGAAGAGCTTGAGGCTTTGGGGAAGAAGGGGGCTTTTTAGGTCCCTAAAAAAAGAGCCGTTGCAGGAAAATTAACCCCGGAGACTCCGGCCTGCGGGACCGGAGACTCCGGCCTGCCCGGAGACTCCGGGGGCATTTCCGGTCCTCCTCCGGACCCCTATACCACAAGCGCCGTTCGCGGGGATGAAAAACGAAACGCGCAGACGGGAGACTCCGGTCTGGAACCGGAGACTCCGGCCAGGAAAAATCTGCAGCAACACCGAACACGAAAACGAAGATATCTTGAGCATACGAACTCCGTTTTCGATGTTCTTGGGCTCGTTGGAATCACCACAACGAGCACTGTAAGATCATGCAGAGAAACATCATAGTCCAACAATGGAGCATAAAACCAAATGTAGAAAGGTAAACCTTCTCTATAAAAGAACAACCGGTAAATTCTCCAACATCAAAACTCAACAAGATATTCATCAAGACTCCATTTTTATGATCTTGGGCTTGTTTCGAAGATAATCACAAGCCCTACAAGATCATGCATATACACATCATAGTCCATCATGTGAGGAGGAAACCACAAGGAGAGAGTTTGACCTCTCTAGAAAAGATAAGCCGATAAAACCTCCAATATCAAAAACGCAACAAGATATGCATATGAAATCCGTTTTTGATGAACTAGAGCTTGGTATGGAGATGAACACAAGCTCTAAATTCTCACATGGATAAAAGCCAAATAAGAACCAAGAAAGATGATATGCCAAGTATGCAAAGGTTTGAGCTCTCCACAAAAATGCGATCAAGTTACTCACTTGAGAGGCCTCTTGATAGTACGCCGTCTATCCTATAACCCGGTCTCCCACTAACAACATGAGACCGGTAAAATAGAAACCCTATCAAGATCATACCTTTGCCTTGCGCATTCCACTTGAGCTAGATGATGACGATCTTGATCTCTTCAAGTGGACCACCTTTCTTGATTGCTCTTTGCTTGGTGAAGACTCACATATCGCTCCCCCATACACCAATATGGGAGAGCCTCTATAAGGCACATCTTTACTTGACCAATATCTCCAAATGGGTGACAAGCTTCAAGCATAGGATTTCTTCGAGATGCTTCTCTTGAACTTGAACTTGCACTTCAACTTCTTCTCTTAAATATATGATGACTTGAATATTGCTTTGGTCATCACTTTATCTTCTTCTTTCAATCTTGAAACCAACACATGGTGTTCAAGCATTGTCAATGGACAAGCCCTACAAGGATAGCTTAATGCAACCATTAGTCCATAGAGATTGTCATTAATTATCTAAACCACACATGAGGGGTCATGCACTTTCAGTAATCACTGGTGGGAGTAGTTGGATGGTGTAGATCTAAATCTGTGATAACTATCAATTAAGAGTAGTAATCATGAGGGAAAACGAATACATGAATATATGTACAAAAAAGGTTTATGTTATCGGTTCCAAAAAATGAAATAACATTGACAGATAAATATTAAAATGTTGTTCTGATAAAAACCTTGATAGAGGGGTCATCAATGTAACCCGTGGGGGATTATAATTACTGCATTATTGTTGTTTCACATGTGAGTATTCGTTGAAACAGAGGTGTACGGTGCATGATTGGTTTTATAAGCAAAAAATTATCCTGACTAATTGTTGTATTTACAACAGGGGTAGATCTTTCGACGAACTACACGGTACAATGTCAGGATCTGCGTTCTCTAGTTCAGAAGATGGTGCTGCGAGAACACGGTGTTCTCCAAACAAGATCGCAGAAGTGGTGTCAAAGTTTGGAAAATGAAGAGAAGACTTGTCACCGAGATCGGATTCAAAGGATGTTAGAAGTCCCTGACATTTGTAATCTGGACAGGAAGTTCACTATAGGCCTGTTGGAGAAGGTTGACATTAAGAAGAGGGCAATCATATTAAACGATGAAGCCTTTATTGAGATAAGTGGGAAGGATGTGCAACATTTCCTTGACATACCCAATGGACAGAAGAAGCTATTTGGGCTGGAGGATAAGTCAACTTCTGAACAAATTGATTTCATTCGATTGGGGATAGGATCCATATCTGGTGATGTTAGTGAAAAGAACAGCTTGAAAGCAGCTGAATAGATACTGTTAGCTGATTACCCAAATGGAATGTTTGTACTCCAAGAAGAACAGTTCAAAGTATCCTTTGTTTGCTTCTGTATGGGTAATTTGCTGGTGGCGAAGTACAGCTCAAACCATGGGGCTAAAGATTATTGGGGGTCTTTGATGGAAGTGTCTGAGATTTCATCATATGATTTCTGTGAGGCCATGGTCGAGGAGATCATTGAAGCGGCAAAGCACGTACAGAAGGAGAAGAAGGGGAAGAAGACAATTAAGAATGTTTCAGGTTGCCATTTGTATCTGCAGGTAAAAAAATGGTGTTCATAACATTGATGTGCAATGATTTTTTTGGTGAATTCCATATTCTGAAATACATAAAACTGGTTTGTAACTTGTTGGTGGTTTTGTGACACAAACAGGCCAAATTCCTGGACTCAATCAATCTGGGGATACTGAATATTAAAGATGACTCTTCACCGAGGATTGCAAAATTCACATTCCAGGTCATCGAGGAAATGAAAATATATGTAAAGCAGAACACAAAAACCATTAGAACAAAACATGGCGCAAGTTTATGTGTGCAAAGGGTAGGTATTCTATTAATGGTGAAAATGTAGCATGATAGTCTATTGAAACCAGTTATGTGCAGTGTTATTAAATGTTCAATTTGGGGCTAACAACATTACATTCTGTAGGGTGATATAATGAAACTTGTTGAAGCAGTAACAACGAGTAGCGGCAAGGGGAAAGGTGCAATGGCCGATAGTTCTAACTACGTGCGTACCAGGTGTATCTCCAGCTCATCTCACGCACAGGTATAATATCTATTACTAGATAGTCACATAAACTATCCTATTCCATGTGACAAACATTCATTGATAACACTGTAACGGTGAAGGATTTTCTCACAAACAATCTTCTTATCTTCATTTTACAGTCAGGGAATCATTGTGGACCAAGGTTCATGTCACAAAAAAAAGCAAGGGAAAGGGTAAACATCTGCAACTATGTCAACACAATTGAGAAACCTAAAAGCACTGAATATTTGTCTGCTTACACAAGAGAGAACCGTGACAGAAGGGTGAGCATGGACATTTATCTCAGTTAGGAAAATAACTTATGAAGCACATATTGTCACGATGATATTTGTAATGAAACCTCCTTCATTTCCATGTTCACAGCTGAATGATAAGCAGGTGAATGTGTTGAGGTTGCACAACGCGGGGATGAGACTGTTGGTCAATAATTTCAAAGGCTCAACCTTGCAAGATATGGATTGTAATCCAACTGCAATACTGACTTGCAAAGAAGTTGTGAACTGCAATGTGAACAAGCTACTGGAGGCTGTTCTAGACCAAGTACTTGTTCTTTCAAAGGGATTGCATGACAACAGTTCCATGTATAATTCAGCCAGGTTAATGGTATCTGGGTCGAATGATATAAATAATATAAGTTCAGAATGGTTGGTGTTGGGATATGAAGGTACTTTTCTGGTGAATAACAATGATGTCTTTATTGCCATTTATTTCCCATGATGTGTTATACTTTGTAATTGATAAAAAACTGTTTGCAGGGGACATTGCTGGTTCTGCATTTGGTAGGGTGGAACCTGCGAATTATTTGATAAATGTTCAGACTGGACATGATCAGTCATCTAGTGGAGTGAATAGAGATATGTTCAGCACACCTCCTATTCTAAATCCCCTAAGAGTTGAATCACCAAATGATGGAGGAGAGAACACAGCTCGTGATTCCTTTGATGAAATAATGGAAGACCTAAGTGAGCTAGAGTTGCACCAGCATGCAGTGCAACTGTCGTGGTGGGAATCACGCAGATGCCACGGGGTGGCTTATTTTGGGGCCGAACGGATGCTTGTGGATTCGGGAGGGATTGCGCGATGGAGTCGCACACGAAGAATACACGAAGAACACGAAGAACAAGCAAGAACGAGAACAAGAACCGCAAGAACACGAACAACCACAAGCACACCACGATGTACCCTGCTTCGGGGCCCTCGTGAGGAGGTAAAACCCCTACTGTAGCACTAGCCTACTCGGTGTATTCTCCTCTTTGTATATGATATGTACAAGTGCTCCTTGAGCTGTGAGGAGCTAGCCATGGAAAGGAGCTCCAGGAAGAAGAAGAGGCTAAGCCAAAGGGGGAAATGAGCCAGCGTCGGGGGCCTCTCTCCCTCTTCCAGCTAGACAAGTGAGGGGTCAAACAGACAAGAAACAATGTTCATGCACTGTAGCACTGAGTCGACTGGGCTCCTTTGTCTTCTAGCTTCTGTCTCCGGCATCTCAGGGAGATGCCATCCTTTCCTTTGTCTTCTAGCCGTTGTCTTCTGAATCTCCACGTCCTCTTCTTATCCTCTCCCGAAGATATTTATGATGATTCGGATAAGGGTATTGGCGTGGAGCGCCGAGGCCACCTGCCTTGACTTGTAGCCCGCCTGGCGCCCGAGTTGAAGTAGCGTCGGTTGAAGCAGCACTTGGGACCTCGGACGGGTATCCCGATCAAGGGTGCAGCAGGGGTAACTCGGATGGGACACTGATCCGGTTGAAGCTGCGGTGGAGATCTTGGAGAAGCTGGTCTGGTCGAGCTGAAGTCTCGGAGAAGCTCGGCCTTAACCGAGATATGCCCATCTCGGCCTTAACTTGGCGCAGCTCGCCCGATCCGGAGCTGAATACGTCGATGATCCGACAATGCATGGCATCGGCCTGCTCCTGGATACACGCATCGGCCTGCTCCGGGATCTCGGCCCAGCTTGGAGATTCGGTCCACCCGGAGGGAACTCGGCCAGCCTGGACGCAGAGAGGGAATTCGGTCCGCCCCGCCTAGGCAAGCCGACATCGGCCCAGCTTCGGTCTGCCCAGCCTCGGCCTGCCCAGCTTGGCGCGAGGGAGCCCGACATCCAAGGGAACTCGGCCCGATCCAGGAGCTGGTGCAGATTCGGCCTGGGAGTGAAGCCAGGACTCGGCCCAGCCCGCGCAGAGGAGATCCGGCCAGAGGAGATTCGGCCCATCAGAGGAGATCCGGCATTGAATCTGGAAACCAGCGAGGCTGCTGGGAGAGTCGGCCTGGACTGCGTCCCTATCCGAGTTGGGGACAACTCGGCCTGCTCCGAGGTAAGTATCTCGGCCCAGTTTGCTCTTTTAGCTTTTACACTTATTTCTTATCTGTTTATGTATTGTTTTTACCTATGTTACCGACACAACATCACCTAACTTTGGGGTACCCGGGGTTATATCCCCGACAGCAACAGGGGGATGCAGTCAGCACTATAGTGAAAATAACATTGACGAAGGGGCGCATGGCGAAAAGTCCTTGGTCCTATGCCGTGGATAGAGAAGTTATGCCAAGAGAAGTTGCAGAGAGACTTTACAATTGGTTCGGTGTAACAGAACAGAGTTGCCTTAAAAGGTAAAATTTAGGCGGGAAAATTGTATGCATTTACCAACAAAATATGAAATATAATATTCATCCCATTATTATCTTCTGTTGAAGTTGGTGGGTAAAACATGGGTGCCCTACACAGAAGAAAATTACTGGTGGAGATTTCAAGAGAGTTTTCAGGGGGGGGGGGGGGGGTTAATTGCACTGAAGACATGCTGGACATGGCGATCCGGAGGTTTGGGCAGAATGACAGGGATATGTATGGAAAAGGAAGGATGTTGAGGTGGATGCATCCTTTTGAAAGTGATTTTGCGGTACGATAGAGTTAACTATAATACCTTTTGAAGTTGGGTTTAGATACATGCATGCGAAAACCAAAATTTATTATGCAAAAACACCAACTATTGTTATGTGCTGCAGGCTAGTCTATTATACACAGATGATTATTTGAGCAACAGGTCAATAGAAGTTCAACTTACTGGCAAATGCCATGAATACGACGTTTCAAACTGCAGAATGGTAGGTTTACTATTATTTGTGTAACCTGTCAAAATGAGAAAGGCACTGGTAGTGACTTTAGTCTAAATTAGAAAATCTGAAACTTGACCAGAGATTTCTTTGGGCTCATATTTCAGGTAGCTGTTCCTCACCTTGACATGGAAAATTGGACTGCATATTTCTGGGGCATGAAAGGAGGTGTTGTCCACGTGGTAGACCCAACATTTGATATTTCTAGAGCTTGTGAGCTCGACGAGAAGCATGGACCAATTGTGGACAAGTTGCAAGTTGGGCTTCAGAAATGTTTCACTCATGCATATATTGGGTGGGATATTGACTGGGCTAATTGGAGTAAGAACTACGTTCTTCCCTTCCTGCCCGGGAAAAACAGGTGAGGACGAAAATAACCCAAAAAAAATCAAGGTTTGGATTTACATATGACCATGTAACATACCTACCTCACCCTTTACATCTTATCTGCAACAATGACTCTGGGATGCTGACTCTGCTTGCTATGAGGGAATTCAATGGGGAAGGGTTTGCAGTTCCAAAAACAGAGGTGACACAAAATTGATCCCCACTATTAACTTTGAAAAAAACAAATCTGTTATTTGCGTAAGTGCACATTTGTCATAGATGTAAATTGTTACTATAAAAAAGAAATTGACTTGTGTTTTTTTTTTGACACAGACATCACTTAAAGCATTTTCAATGAACCTTCTGTATGACATGCTAAGCGTTGAAGGCAACACAGGGGAGTTGCCAGATGTGTTTGTTCAGTCCATTGGTTAGGGGTTGTAATTCGAAGGTGTTTCTATGACAAGGAAATTCAAATGTGCGACATTTAAGTAAACTAGGGAACTATGATGAACACCAGTGATCTATGGATTGCTCATAGTACTTCGTTAAGAGTTTAAGAACATTAATTTGTCTAAGTGTTGTAACAACATTCTAAACAATGCATCATCTTCTCTGAGAAGTTGACAGACTTATCTAAATTCGTCCATGGGGGAGAGTTCTTTAGCATATACCATGAATCAACACTTGAGAAAACTGGTACTTCCCGCTGATATTGTGCCGGTAGTATGAGAATACAATGCCACCTGCCGTTTGCACAAAAGAAATGTAAGATGTGCGCATTAGTTAGCTAACATCAACACTACAAAAAAATTCCTCGAACATTTTAAATGATTATTACAATGGTGAGCCATTGAATCATTGAATCAAATGGTGAACCATTTAATCAAATGTGTTACGTTTTCAGTAAAAGTTATTCTCAAATAAAAACGGTACATTGTTATGAAGACATTAGAATGGAAAAATGAAAACAGATATCGCAAGAGGGTGCAAATACATTACAAAAATTTGGGGAGATTCATGTTTACTATGGGTAGCACCGGAAAAAGAACACACCATTCAATTCCGATCTAATCGAGGGTAATTCCCTGCATCATTGATTATTTTGGCAGATTTCAAGAAGTACTAAACTTTGGGGTAGTGTTGTGGTAAAAAAATGGCGAACATGCACAGGTAATGTGTGGGAAAAACATTATGTGCTGGCATTAAAAAAAGTACTTCCGGTAAAAAGTTTATGAAACTATGAGAAACAAAAATGAAACTACAATGAAAACATCTTCCTAGAGGGGTTCAATTACGGATTGTTGAATATGGCGGCTTCTTGACATGGCAAGCTGACTGAATCGAGTTAATCTAGTTTCTTGACACGGCAAAGCATGATAGGGATGATTTACCCTTTTATGACAAAGGCGTTAGAAAAAATGGACAACATTGCATTCAGTGGAAACATATTTTTGGATGCTTCAGCTATTGCGAACCTTATAATTGGAAAGGAAACTAACCTCAATGCCATAAATAACGCGAGTTAGCAAATTCAAATATTTTGATCCATACATAATATTGCATTGGAAACAGTTTTTTTTACCACATCAGCAATATCTCTTACATACTGCTTGGAACATGAAATAAAAATCATTCTTCTGATGATTGATCTCGGAGGTTACTGCTGTAAAAAGCATCAACTTCTGGAGTTAAGAGGTGGCAGCTGTTGGACTTATGGCCTGGCAATTGACAAGTACTACAACAAGGTGGCCTCCTCTTTGTTTTTCCTGCATCTGGGTTGTCAGTACATGTGTTCCTCTTGTGACCAGTGAGCTTGCAGAACCCGCAGAAAGTTGACTGTTTGAAAGGTCGTGAAGCAGGTGAATGTGTGGTTCTAGCCTTTTTCTTCGGCTTCGATTGAGCTTCAACGGGGAAAGGAAGTGCTTAAAACGCTTTCGTCCGCTCTTTTGCTTAGGAATGAGAGGGCCTTTCAACTTGTCCAGGTCAAAGCTGCTGGGTACAGCTCCGATCCTTTCTTCTGAGTACAATGTTCTTCCGTCTGATGCTAGACCTGGTTCAGAGTGATATCCGGTAGGGTGGGCACGTTGCCACTCATTGTCACTTGACTCATACATTGGCTGTACTTCTTCTGGTTCTTTTTGTCCTCTTTTAACAACAATGTCTTCTACAGCTCTGATGCCATTCCCAAAATGCTTCATCATTGCGTCGAAGGTTTCTTCGTCATTGTTGGCTACCTTAACTGCCTTCATAGCAGTAAGATACAGAAGGTTGTCACAGAGTGTGTGGGATTTCAGTGACCTATTGTCCTTTTGGAGGAAACGAAGGTTTTCTGGTAAAATATCCCTGGCATCCCTTGTCCATCTCTTAAGAATGTAGCGGCAGGGATCTTGGTAACTCCGAGATAGTTCATAACCTACGATGAACAAAATTTGTCTCTTAATCACGAAAATGAAGAAGTATTGAAAAATTGAAAAATGTACTGACAATGATTAAACGAATTATCATACCCGTATGCAATGGCAACATAGCATCCCAAAATGGTTGTATAGACCACACTCACAATCGCAAACTCCAGTATGCTGAGATACAGTAATGTTGAATTTGACGCGGACCCATGGCTCCCTAAGTTCGGAGTAAGCACGCTTGACTTGATAAACATTTGTCTTTGAATCATGAACAACTGTATAATGATAAGATTTCTCTAATTCAATGGTGAACAATCTGAAGGAGGCCCTGGTGTAAATTTTGTAGGCACGGTTTTGTATAGGCCACATCCGAAAGAAGTATGTTATCCGTTGAGCATATTAATCCGATTCAGTCTGCTTAGTATTCTCTCAGAATACACCATTGATTTCCCATATTGTTCACAATTGATTCACACCTCCCAATCACATAGCAAGTGCTTATATTGTTTGTCTGGTCACTATCTCACTTACATGTACCGAGTTTATTTTCTTTTTCAACCTGGCCATTCTGATCGTGCCCAACACACTTTCACGTTTCTTGCAGCTAAAAAAACCATTGAACATACCCAACGAACATGACCTTTAGAGTCTTGCTCCTCAAGAGTACCACCATATCAATAGTAAAGTGGACATCAAAGTTCATCTTATTAAGTGCACGAACGGACATAAGATTGTAACCGAGGGACTCGACAAGCATGACATTTACATGGGTGATATCCTTTGCAACTACCACCTTGCCGAGGCCCTTTACCTCAGCTTTTGACTTATCACCATAGGAGACGGTTGAGTGATTTATATTTGGTCCCAACTCCGTCATGAGTTCCTTGCTTCCGGTCATATGACTAGTGCATCCACTATCAACCACCCATTTAGACCCACCGGAAGCATAGTCCTACAAGAAATCATTGCTTGGTTTTAGGTACCCATCTTGCAATTGGTCCTCTTTGGTTAGCAACAAGAGTCTTTGGGACCCAAATAGCATGCACAACATAACCATCATACGGTCCAACATATTTTGCATAAACATCACCATAATAATCAACATATAGAATGTAGTGAGGGTTAGCATCTCCCGCAAAGTCATTACGAGTGGTCTTGCCCCTAGTGGCATTCCCACTCGCAATGGGAGTCTTGGTTTGTGCGGGCTTGGCCTTGTTGTTGCTCTTCTTCTTCTTTGCCTTGGCTACATAACCCTCCTTCCCTTTGTGTTGCTTTTGCTCAACAACATGAGCAACAAACTTTTCTTTACCTTTAGGAATTGAGGTCTTGGCACTAGTGGCCTTGGCAAGCTCAACCTTCAACCTAGCATTTTCCTCAATAACATTTGCATGATCACATGAAGGAGTAGAAGTGCTAGGTGAGTTAGATTTAGAAAGTTGAGTTTGAAGTTGCTCATGAGACTTGACTAGAAGAGAGTGAGTACTTTCCAATGCCTTTTGAGCCTTGTCAAGTTTCTCCATATCCTCAAGAAGTCTAGCATTAGCAGCCACAAACTCGGCTTTCAAAAATAAAAATGTTTAAACATGAAAGTTGTTTGGAAGTGTGATATCCATCTACTTGTGAAAGGAAAATTCAAACGGATGATTGAGTGCGACGAATTTGACAAAATTCGTCAAATGTTTTTGTGAACCTGGATCCAAAATTAAGGAGTTAGAGTCGACCAAACTCGAAACCAATCACGGGAATAAAACCTACTCGTCGACGCGCATATAGTTCATGTATATATTATCATGAAAAGGAGAGAGAATCGTAATTTTTTATAAATGGGAGGGTTCTGGACTGTTCATGCGCGCACCAGGGTTGTTCATGCATCGCTACTGTTCATGCACCGCTACTGTTCATCGCCGGTGCTGTTGCCCGGACTGTTCATACGCCGGCACTGTTCGTGCGCGTATACTGTTCATGAAACCGTTACTGTTCATCGGAGTAGCCGACTGCTACGGGTAGTGTTGGCTGGTACTGTTCATTCGTGGAAGCACTGTTCGCGCAGATTACTGTTCGTTGGTATTGTTCATCGCTCTGAGCCGTCGATTGACGATCGGACGGCCGTAAATCGTCGCGCGGATGAACAGTGGCAGGGGGGCTGAGAGGCCGCGATTCTGTCCAACTTCTATATATAACTAGTGGAATTTGGCGCGGCGGCACGCCGCACCCGTTGTGATTCAAAATGTTGAAATCCGTCGGAATTTTTCGTCTAGAGTATGTTCAAATACTTAGTGAATTAAAATGTTCAAATATGCTTGTATTTTGACATAAATTTTTAACTTAACTCCATAGTTAGAGAATGCATGATATGAACATTTATTAGTTTTAACTCCATATTTAGATAAAGTTCATTTAGATTGTATCTAAATATTAACCAAATTGAATGTACAAATATGTTTGCATTATGCCATAAGTAGTTAGCATATATTTTTGTGAGCATGTTGATATATTTTAGAGTGTCTCCAATTTTTTTTAGCAAATTGAAATGTTCAAATATGTTTCTACTTTTTTAGTAATATCTAATTTAAGACCATAATGAGTGGAAACACACATTTATTGAATTGAATTCCATATTTAGAGAAAGTTCATCTAGATTACATCCAAATATTTACCAAATTGAAATGTTCAATTTAAGTTCATAATTAGAGGAAGTGCATTTGTTTTTTGTCTAAATATTCACCAACTCAAAATATTTAAACATTTAATAAACTAGATTCCACATAATTAGAGGGAGTACAGTTGTTTTTTATCAAAATATTCACCAATTCAAAATATGTAATCATGTTTGTTTTTGACATAAATAGTTAGTATTTATTTTTCTGAGCATTTTGATGACTTCATATAATTAGAGGAAGTGCATTTTGTTTTTTTGTCCAAATATTTACCAATTCAAAATATTTAAACATGTTTGATGTACGTTTATCGAATTGAATTCCATATTTAGGGAAAGTTCATCTAGATTATATCCAAATATTTACCAAATTGAAATGTTCAATTTAAGTCCATAATTAGAGGAAGTACACTATGTGAGCATTTAATGAATTTAACTCCATATAATTAGAGAAAGTGCATTTGTTTTTTTGTACAAATATTCACCAATTCAAAATATCTAAACATGTTTGTTTTTTGCCGTAAATAGTTAGCATTTATTTTTCTGAACACTTTGATGTATTTTCCATATTTTTCCGACAGGTATGGGTATTTATAGAAATACTTCAATTTTCTGAATTTGTTTTTTTTAACGGCATTGTAGAAGCGCGGTATTGTAGACATCTACAATATTCGGTGACGTGGCAGCGTGAGGGAAGAATTTGTGGGAAACGCGGGGATTTTTCTGCAAGAAATTTGACAAAATTCGTGGAATGTTTGTGCGAATTTGGATATAAAAATTGAGGAGTTAAAATCGACAAAACTCGAAAGCGATGACGGGGGTGGAACCTACTCGTCGACGATTATATATTCATGTATATAATTTTTGGTAAACACGGGGATTTTTCTACAAAAAAATTGACAAAATTCGTGAAATGTTTGTGCGAATTTGGATCAAAAAATTGAGAAGTTATAGTCGACAAAACCTGAAACCGTTCACGGGAGGTGGACCCTACTCGTCGGCACGCATTTATTTTGTGTATGTAATTTTTGGAAAACAAAAAAAAAGACCTAAAAAAAATTTCACAAAAAAAGGAAACAAAGGTAGCACTGTTCATGTGAACAGTACCCCGGAGCGCTCTCAGCGCGAGAAATCTGCACGCCTTAATATAGTGAGTAATATAGTAGTATAGTATAGCACACGCATTGCAGGCAAGCGTTGACATTTTGTCAAGTGCTAGCTTCATCATCCCATGGAAACAGCTAAGCTAGCTCAGAGATCGATCGTGGCAACTGGTATAATAAGGTTAGTTTAAGACTGGAGCGACATTCAGAGCTTTGAATTGAATCTAAAATAGGAAATTCCGTTTCTGTACAACCCTCACCCCTTGGGATCAACCAAGGATCGAAATATATACTAAGTCTCTGTGAACAAGATGCTTCCCCAGAATCGACCTACATGGCAACTTGCGGAAAAAGCTCATTCAAATACGTAAACTATTCATCACTGCAGATAAAATGTACTAATGACAACAGAAAACTTTTTTTTTTTTTTGAAAGGAGCTCGTGTACAAGATCAACAAGAACAAGCACAAACACGCACGAACAGAGGCGACACGCACACAACGCACGCCAAACTCGGAGCCACCATGCAGCACACCACCTTCCAGCACCGCCGGCACGCCGCCGGGAAAGAAGGAGGCAGGCTCACCTCGCACCGAAGCCGCCAGCTCGAACAACCATGTTGAGTCGCTGCAAAATCCAGCTGACGCAGGCGCCAGCATCTTGACGTTGAACGGAAATCGGCTCCGAGCCGCCAGCTCGCCCTCGCCGTCTCACGCCGGAGACGAGCACGAGGACGCCATCCATCTTCCGCATCACCCACCGAGTACGCCGTCGCCGACGCGCTTCTCCCCTGCAAACTCCCAAGGATCTTAACCAAAAGCACCTCCATCCGCCGCAGCGGAGGACGAAGGACCCCCCAAACCAGAGCCACCACCGCCATCACGGACGGTGGCTCGAGGGACGCGATCCGCGGCTCCGAGGAGCAGCAGACGCGCAGAAGGCGGCGGCTCCGCCAAGGGCCTCCACCGGAGCACCCAGAGCAGAGGAGGAGACCGTCGCCGACAAAAGCTTCTCCGGCTCCGCCGCCACTTCCAGAGTTCAGAGATTCTGTTTGTATGAAATGTTTTCATTTTTGGACTCATGACCTGACAACAGAAAGCCAACGGATGATCCCGGCAAAGCTCAGACCTGGAGATATCTCCCTCTGCATATGTGTGCTACGGACAATCTGGCTAGAAAGGAATGATCGTGTATTCAAATCGAAGGCGAAGTCCCCATGGTTAGTCACGGCATCAGTTAAGAAAATTTGCTTGGAGTGGACTGAAAAAATCATCTAGCGACCTAGTTGTGGTGCAGATGACTCTTGTACAAAAACTCTCCTCTTAATATATAGATAGATACGCAGGAGAGTTCTCGAAAAGAAAAATGACCTGGACTTTTTTTGTTAGTTTTGCATTTATATCTCCCAAAAATTATTTGCCAGCGTGTCTCCAATTTAATTTTCTTTCAATATTTCAGTATGTCGTTTGATTTTTTTTCCTTTCCATAGATTTGTACTTCCTTGGTCTAACAGATTGGTGAATAACCAATAATAATATTGGCACCCGTATATCCGTCCCTTCGGACCTATCAGGGTTGCCGAGTTAAGTCTTATGATAAGCTTTCATTGATATGCATAAGTGCACTGCATGATTACTTCTACGTCATGATGTACTTATATTTTTTTGTTAATTCTTTGACAGAAACCATGTTGGCACTATTGCTACTATATTTAGTCCGTTGATTGCACATAAGAGTTGACAAAAACCATGTTGGCATTATTTGCTACTATATTTAGTCTGTTGATTGCACATAAGAGTTGACAGAAACCATGTTGGCATTATTCGCTACTATATTTAGTCCGTTGATTGCACATAAGAGTTGACAGAAACCATGTTGGCATTATTCGCTACTATATTATTGCACAATGATCCCCAATTAACTAGTAGAAGGTCTTCAAATTTATTTTAGTATTTCAAATTCGGCTTAGAGAGATGTAAATGACAAGTTGTCTGCTAGATTATATTATGATTTCATATTGTACTAATCATATATAAAGGAGAACACATTATCAAATGTAAAACATAAGGATAGTTAGTAAGAATTTCTTCAAATAATAATGTTATCTAGAAGCTATACATATTGTCAAGAGGTTTTATTTTGTACTGAACGTTTCAAATTATAAATATTACGCAAGAGTATAAATATAATGATGATTTCTAAAGTCCAAACAATAACCAACAATATTTATTAGGAGTTTGTCCAATTTCTCGATGGTTTCCGTATGCAACTTTATTTTACCACAACAATGTTTTGAAATCCTGAATTTTGCAATTAATTAATTGCCGCTATGTATTTTCTAGTTGCTTTTGACTACATACCAGAAAATTCAGAACGATAGCTCCAAATAAAATAAAAGCACATTAGATAATCACTACCCATTCATCGCAGGGGTTAAATCAAGGAAAGGATCTGACCAATTTGGTTTTTTTGTACGCAGCCTTTTTCTGCATTTCTGCAAGAGTCCGTTTGCAGGACTCAAACGTGTGACAAGGCAACAACTTTACTGCTACTCCAAGGCTCCTCTTTCTAGAAATACTCACGCTAATCACAGGAAAAAAAATCCTAACCATCTAATCTCCATGGGATCTGATTAATGATACAAATGAATTAAAAAATAGCCTAGACATAACATGTTAGGCTATGCCCAATGTGATGGATTCTTTATTCTGAATTCGAGCAAATGTCTGTGAACCAATGATCATTGAAATAATCATGAGAGTTAATTCTATACTCCACACCCTTTCTAATCTACGCATATGGTACAGTCTAAGCCTATTTGATGTAATTAAGGGTATCACTGAGACAGAGAGAAAACGATCAGGACGACGATGATCTTGAAACATGAAGTGCACAAAGAGCTTCATTTTCCTAGTAGAATGATCTGTTAACGTTTCGATCATTTCAACGGTTGCAAGGACTCCTATATACTCACGTACTCCCATATTTAATATACCCCACAGACGAGTGTATCATATATTTTCATTATTTTAAATATATCTCATTAATTATTCTAATATACGCTAATAAGTATAAAAAGGAATGTACGTCTTAAGGTTTTTTCAAGGGCCACCCAAAAAATAATTAGGAAAGACCAAACTTAGGATATTGTAGCATAAAACCAAGATTTCGGCGACGAGAAATAATACATCAGCCATATCTACTTTTGCATTCCATCTTGCGGTCCCATTTAAGACTGAAAGTAGCTTATTCCGTAACCTTGCAATCATTTAGAGCACAAGAATCCATAAAACTAGAAAAATACCCCGCGCGTTGCAGCGGGAATCTATTTTAATCACTCTATAATGTGAATAAAAGGGTATAACATGTCGACAGGTTAGAAAACCGATGATGTGAATATATTGCATGAAGAGATGTCATACACATTGTCACATTTTTTTTGCAATTTTTTGAGTGTTACATATAAGAGAGTATGTTTATTCGAATAGCAACTAAATGTTTTTCATCATTGAGAACAATTGTTAAAAATCCCGCTGGGTTGGCTGAAACGATTAAGTACCGAAATAATTGTGTTTATTTAGTTGGGTCGTGATTTTATTGTATAATTTCATAACAATGTAGTGTGATCCTATCAATTGGGTGGGTAAAATAGAATGATGTGGATAATTGGATGGCCAAAAAGAAGGGTGATATGTGTATAGCTTGCATGTAGAGATAAATATCATTAATAAATTTTAGTGGAAATGACATGGACAATTGGTTGGTTGAAATAGTGGATGATGTGAATAGCTTGCATGTTAAAGTTTTATACAGTACGAAATATGCATTATAATAAGAGATATAAATACCGTACGGAATTTGCCACGATGCTTGATAAAAAAAATTCATGTACCGGATGGTAAAGTTTATACAGTGACCATCTCTCGGTTTAGTTACAGTCGTTCGATGGAAAAAAAATACTCCTCCGGGAAAAAAAACATTGCAACTTATACGTACAATTTGTACACGTTACGTTGGTTTCTGACGACAATTTTAACGGATCTGAGGGAGTAATTATTCTTGCCAGACGGACTAGGGACAATAAAACGTACATCGGTCAGTTCATACAAAAGCTCAAAGTAGGAAAATGGCAGCACTAAACACCAATGTGCAGTTGTACACCGACCAGATCAATTAGTCAAACATATTTTTTCGCTAAGTACGATGTACGTATTGAACATTTCGAAGATGCAACAAGCTCTCTTCTCCACGATTCTATTAACCTGCAGCAGAGCTGATTAATCTAAGCAAGTTGCAAGACCGAATGTTTTACTCGAAGCCTCGAACTCTCAACCTCTACCAGCTCGTTCCCTTCACTCACTCTCACTAATCACTCATAAGTCCACTGAACCAAGCAAGCAAAGCCGAAGCCGCGCCGGCGCGACGAGATCCCTCGCCGCCGGGTTTCCACTAGCTGAGCAAGCTAAATCCGCGGCCTTCCTCCGCTCGCGCGCGTGGAAGCACCGGAGTAGTCGGCTCGGCGCGAGCCATGGGGTCGGTGTCCCTGAAATTGCCGGCGTCACGCCGCCGGCACGGCCGCCTCCTCTCTTGCCTCTGCTCCCCGGCACTGCTCAATCTCCTCATGCTCCTCTCCCTCCTCTTCACCAACCTCCTCGCTTTCTTCGCCTTCTTCGCCGCCTCCCCCCGCCACGACCCCGCCGCCGCCACCACCACCAGCAATACGACCCCCTCCAACAACCTCTCCGCCCACGTAGCCGCCATCGCGCGCGAGATAGGCGGCGCCTCCTCCACCGCCGCCAGCCTCCCCGACGGCCTTCCCCCGGAGCTCCTCCTCTTCCTCACCCCGCACGCGCTCCCGCTCGGCCGCGACTCGCGGTCGGGGCTCACCCACATGCACTCCTCCGTTGCGGCCGCCTGCCTCCGGTCCCCCTCCGCGCTCGCCCTCCTCTCGCCCTTCATGTCCTACGCGCCCCACGCCGCCTGCCCGCGCAACGCCACCCTCCCGCGCCGCCTCGTCTCCAAGGGCTGCGAGCCGCTCCCCCGCCGCCGGTGCCTCTCCCGCGGGCCCCGCGCCCCGCTCCCGGCCTCCGGCATGGGCCTCGACCACCGCCGCTGGACCGCCCCTCCGCGGCACGTCCACGAGTTCCTCGTCGACGACGTGCTGCGGCTGAGCGCGTCCAAGATCCGGATTGGCTTCGACGTCGCCGGCGGCGCCGCCAACTTCGCCGCCCGGATGAGGGAGCGCGGGTGACCGTCGTCACCTCCGTGCTCGACGGCGCGGGGAAGCCGATGAACGAGTTCGTGGCGGCCAGGGGCCTGTTCCCGCTGCTACTCTCGCCGGCGCACCGGTTCCCCTTCTACGACGGGGTGTTCGACCTGGTGCACGTCGGCGCCACGGCGCTGGACGAAGCCGGCGCGCTCGTGATGGGGCAAGCGGGGACACCGGAGGCGCTGGAGTTTTTCATGTTCGACGTCGACCGGGTGCTGCGCGTCGGTGGGCTGCTCTGGATTGACAGCTACCTGTGCCAGAGTGAGGAGAGGAGGCGGGTGGTTGTGAAGCTCATCGAGAGGTTTGGTTACAAGAAACTCAAGTGGGTTGCCGGAGACAAGGCCGGTGGCGCAACGGCGTCAATCTACCTCTCCGCCGTGTTGCGGAAGCCGGCAAGGGGCTGAAATCGTATGGAAGGATGATTTGATCCTGGCTTCTTCGTACCTCCAATTATTTGTACTAGTCCACAGATTTTTACGGGAGGAGAGGAGGAATGTGAATGCTATTTAGGTGCCACGGATTTTTAGCTTGATTCCATTGGTTGTTCAGAGATAGTAAATGAAATCTACAATAACGTACAACCCTTCTACACCTGTTTTTGTATTGTAGTAATAGGCTGCCACTAGATGTGATACAGACCAGCACCTTTGTGGCTCTGCTGGGGAATTGCAACGCAAGGAGGTTGAAAAATGATGTGATCTTTTCATTTCAGGAAATTTCTAGAATTCTCACAAAGGGGGGATTCTACCTATTAAAATACCACCAAGGGCTAGTCCTGGTAGGGTTCGTTTTTTTTTTCATTTCAGGAAGAACATGAAATCAGTTGCCGCTCTTTGAGCTACCTGTGAAATGGTCCTGAGAGTCTATCATTGATAGTAGTGCGTTGTGGAGCCCCTTACGATAGATCTGTGCAATTAATTCCCATCTAGATTAGGAAAATCTGTATAGCAAAAAAACTCCTATGATCGTCCCGTATTTCCTGCCGAAATTATTTACATCTCATGCTTGAAGCCTGATTATCAACAGCTTTTTGAAATAGGTTGCATAAGGATGATTTGATCCTAGCTCCTTGATAGAAGGTACGAATGTACCTTCAAATTATCTGTAGCTCACAGATTTTGATGAAGGAATGAGAATGTTGCTTAGGTGCCATGTTTTATTTTAAATTGTGGAAGAAATCGGTGCTACAGATTGGCTTGATTCCACTGGTTGTTGAGAAATAGTAACTGAAAATAGCTCCAAAAACTATGCAACTCTTCTACACCTTTTTTTTTGCAATAGCTCCGGCTGTCTTTTGATGGGAAACAGACGCTGTAGGATTTGTTGCTCTGGTGCGGAATTGCATAGAGGTTGTCAATGATGTGTTCTTTCAAGTTTCATTTCAGGAAGAACAGGTAATTAAATGACAATATTTGAGCTACCTATTCATGAAATGGCCTCTCTGTGTCATACTGTTGATAATGTGGTGTGGAGCTCCTTTCAGCCGATCTGTCCAATTAATTTCCATCTAGCTTAGGAGAATCTGTATGCAAACAATACTCTTACAAATCATTCATCATATTTGCTGCCAAAATTATTAACACCTTATTCATGAATCTTGATTATTAATCCCCGAAGAAAAAGAATCTTGATTATTAATATTTCTACTGAAACAAATTTTGTTATGGGACATATTATGTTGTTTTCTACTTGACGATCTGGTCAATATATGTGAATATATTATTGTTAATTCTACCATCGTATGAACTTCTGCAAAGCGGATAAGGAGTATCTCCTACAGGTGAAGTTGCACAGCAACTAAGGAGGTTAGCGACACGGAGTGAAGCAAAACATGAACCTCTCACTGTGTATATAAAGAGTTTCCATGTACAAAGATTGCGGAACTTATCAGATTGTGTCGGATATACTTTCTATGGTTTCCATCCTCTAGATTCCTCAATCTTACATATTGTTTTCCAATGTACTAGGACTGATAGGATCTAGTGTTTTTCTGAGCGACCAACCTTCAAAAAAGGTTTTCTGGTATCTCCTGTGGGAGTGTTTCTTCTGTAGTACAGTGCAGGTATGTTGTGCCCCGGTACTGCCGAAGAAGTATTTACGGGAACCTCCGGACACACCAGAAAAACCTTATGAGATTTTCTTTCCATATCTATTTTCAAAAATCTCTGGTCCAATGCGTGTCTCATCTATGATCTTATATCTAAATCTTTCATAGGTGCAATATTAGCTCAGATAGCAATAAGACTTTGTCTGATTTTGGAGTCGATGAAGATGTACCAAGCGCCTCTCTTCCGAAAGAAAATCTAGACCCTAGTCCAGAAATGGAGCTGTCCCACTCTCGTAGGACAAAGATGATGAAATCAAAGAAGTTTTCTTTTTTGGAGAGCACGCGACTGCGTGCCGTTATCTCTATAATATCTAAGCTCCCTAGGATTGGAGCTTGGAGGTTGAACCACGTGGCAGCCTCTCATTGATTCCTGCTAAATACATTGGTGTATATCAGATTAAGGTTAGAATAATAATATTTGTTGGTTTAGCTGACCATAAAATTTAGCGATAATTTTTTTGACCATCGCAGATGAATCTACGAATCGTTCTTCTATTAAACCATCTCTAATAACTTACATATTTTAGGGTTTAACTACTTTTTCGGACATTTGAGTCCAAAAAAACCTTACTCCAACAGCTGTAATTGATGTAAATTTTGTCCAAATTTATAGAATAATAATATTTGTTGGTTCAGTTGGACAAAATTTAGCGATGAATTTTTAACTATCGCAGACGAAACTACGAACCGCTCTTCTCTTAAACCATCTCTAATACTCCCTCCGTTCCATTTTAATTGACTCACATATATCTAGATATGGATGTACCTAACACTAAAACGTGTCTAGATTCATCCATATGTAGATATATTTGAGTTAATTAAAATGGAACGGAGGGAGTAGCTTCCATATTTTAGAGTTTAACTACTTTTTAGGACATTGAGACCAAAAACCTTACTCCAATAGTTGTATTTGATATAAATTTTGTCCAAATTTAATAAGTGCAGTACAAAAAAACACCTTGTGCTGCAAAATACAACACTCGGGCTGCTACTATATGAAAAAAGGGCAACGTGGGCACGCCAACTGCTAATTGAACGTTTCATGTTGCCCTCCCGCCTCTTCTCTGGCGAACGCGCTGCCTCCTCTGCCATCGGCTTGGCCTCGAACTGGCCGCTCCATCACAACTCTTACTGATTACGCCGTGAATTCACCACCTTTGCTTGAAGGCACAGTAGGGATTCAAGCTTGAGGGTTGTGTTGCTCTCTCTCTCTCCCCCCCCACCACCATGCGGCCACCATCGCTTCTTGGTTGTCCATAGATTTGGCCGACGAGCCACCCGAGCAGCCCTCCTCCCCTCCTCACTGTGCATCCTCCTTCCCTACAAGCACGCGCACGCGCACGAGCGGTGCATGCAAGCTCTGTCTCCGGATGCACCTTGACCAACCCCGTCTCGCTAAAACTCCTTTGCCTCCATGCACCAGGCGCAGGGCTCGTGATACGTCCAAAACGTATCTATAATTTTTGATGTTCCATGCCTGTCATATATTGATTACCACATGTTTATCTTACACTTTATATCATTTTTATGCATTTTCTGGACTAACCTATTAACAAGATGCCACAGTGTCAGTTCCTGTTTTCCGCTGTCTTTTTGTTTCAGAAATTCTATTCTGGAAATATTCTCGGAATCGGACGCCAATTTAACTGATTTATTTCTGGACCGAGACGAAGCAGCAGCCAGAAGGAGAAGTCGGAGGCCAGCCGAGGGAGGCAGGCGGGCCCACGGCGTGGCCAAGGGTGGGCCCGTGCCCCTAGGTCGCCGCCCCTCCTCGGGTGCCCTCTGACGCCACCCTTTCGCCTATAAATTGCATCTATTCGGGAAACCCTAGATACCCGAGCAAAAATCCACGAAAAGTTCGACGCCGCCGTCGTCTTCAACCCTAGTTCGGGAGGGTTTCTGCAGTTCTTCCCGGCACCTTCCCGGAGGGGAAATTATCACCGGAGGGCTCTACATCGCCATGCCTGCCTCCGGAGTGATGCGTGAGTAGTTCTCCACGGGACTACGGGTCCATAGCAGTAGCTAGTTGGTAGTCTCTCCACTTTGTGCTATCATGTTTAGATCTTGTGAGCTGCCTAACATGATCAAGATCATCTTTATGTAATGCTACATGTTGTGTTTGCTGGGATCCGATGAATTGTGAAGTTATGATCAAGTTTGTTCATCTCTTTATATTATGTTTTATCTATGTCCCACATGCTCTCCGTTGTTAGTAGATGCTTTGGCCAAGTAGATGCTAATGACTGCAAGAGAGGGTATTTATGCTAGATAGTAGGTTTATGCCTCTAGAAGCCTGGGCTTGATAGACAAAAACAACTAAGACTGTAGATGTGTTGTTGCCACTAGGGATAAAATAACCGATGCTTAGCTTACGGGTACTACTGTTAAGTCTAATGCATTTGTTTACATTACACACTTTGCTTAATGCTATAATCTGTTGCTTGCAACTTAATACTCATGGGAGACCCGGAAGCTATCTTGTGAGTGGATTATGAGTCATAGATGCAGTTAGTAAGCGGTCTATGTATATTGTTGTAATGCCCAATAGATCTAACAATGAACATGTTCTTGTCATATATTGCAGTGTCATGCGTTTGCACTTTGTCAATTGCCAACTGTAATTTGTTCACCCAACATGTATGTTTATTTGTCTTATGGAGAGACACCACTAGTGAACTGTGGACCCGATCTTTTATTCCACACTGATACAAACACCGTTTTCACCACGCTCTACGTTACTTCCTGCTGTTACCTTTGTGTTCATCATATTCCACACTATACGTTTAATCCTTTGTATTCAGCAAGCCGGGGAGATTGACAACCTTCTGTTTTGTTGGGGCAAAGTAGTTTGATTGTGTTGTGTGCAGGTCCACGTCAACGACATCTCAACGGCGCTGTTGTTGACACCGTGTTGAAGCTCTTCCAATTCCTACTGGACCTGACAACCTTGGTTTTGTAATCAAGGGAAAACTTGCTGCTTACCACATCATACATTCCTCTTGGGGTCTTCCAACAAACGTGCGTTTCCACGTCAACAAGCAGCTCGCCTCGTTCGGAGATTAAGAAATTTGAAGTTGTTACTTTTGCATTATATGGTTATGAATCTGTACCTGATCATGTATGATGATCGACTAATTTTATTCAGACAAGCATGTCATGTATCGATCACCGCGATAGTACCTTTGAGCGCAGCAAAGCGCGACATCCCCTTCTAGTTTTATAGAAGATAGAAGACAATTTACAAGACCAGCTTGTCCTTGCAGACAAGAGAGCAAGCTAGTTTTAACTCCACACCTAAAAAACACAGGGCTACATCTCACGGTACATTGTTGTCTCCTACTCCCGTTCTACGCGCCACAGAGCAGAGCACGACCTCGTCGCAGATGGCAGTGACCAGTTGCTCCACCGTGGACTGCCTGCCCACATTCTGAAAGGCCCAGACATTCCTATTCTTCCAGAGATACCAACTCGCGATGCAGACCAGGGTGTCAAAACTCCTCCTGTTGCCTGACGTTGCCTGCTTCGCTCCTTGCACCACCAGTCAGCCCGCGTGGTTCTGTTGTCTGGCAGTACAACCTGCACTCCTCCTCGTGTTGCGCAGGCATGCCAAACCTGCCTAGCGAAAACGCAATGACCAAGGATGTGTTCGGCTGTGTCCTCCTCCTGCAGACATACAAAACATGCCGAAGTTTGGTCCTCAAACCATGTCTGAACCTACGATCTGAAGTCCAGATTCGGTGCTGGACCGTGAGCCATACAAACATCTTGCCTTCATCGGCGCTAGGCACTTCCAGATAGGCCATGCCAGCTTAAACCTCGTTCTCCCTTGCGTGATCATGTGGTATGTGGACTTGGCAGAGTATGCTCCAGATCTGCACCACGGCCAAGAGAACACATCTGCCGTTGCCGCCTCCCTATCCACCCTCTCGATGGCCATCCACAGGCGAACGCATTCCTGCGCTTCCCTCTCTTGCCAATCTCCTGTAATGTCTAGGATCCATCTATTGTCCGTGAGTGCTTGTTCCACCGTTCTGCTGTTGCGGGCTCGCGTGCTAACTCTGCCAGCGATGGTGGGCGCAATGTTGGCAGCGGAGCTACCATCGATCCGTCGATCTCGCCAAAACAGTACCTTCTCCCCGTCTCCTACTTTGATCCTGACCAAGTTGTCGAACACTGCTGGGTCTTTGTCATCTTTGATCATGGGCAAACCTTGACATGGCCTGTCTGGATCAGTGCGTTTAAGCCATTCCCATCTCACCCATAGCGCTAAACCCTGCAGGTTCAGGTCTTTAACTCCTAAACCTCCAAACTCCAAGGGTTTGCAAATGTTGTGCCATGCCACGAGGCATTGGCCTCCCATCGCTCTGTCTTTCCCGGCCCAGAAAAAGCCTCGCATGCTCTTCTCGAACATCTCCAGAAGCCATAGAGGTGCTTCGGTGACCAGCAGGTGATGCACTGGTCGCGCCGCCATCACTGCTTTGACCAAGGTTAGCCTTCCTGGTTTTGCAATCATTCCTCGTTGCCATGGGGGAAATATGTTCATGGCTTTGTCAAGCATTGGCTGCCATTGCGCTTTGGTCAGCGGTCTCAGAGCTAGCTGCAGCCCAAGATACCGTATTGGGAAAGGCACATTCTGCAATTTAGCCAAGCCCCAACCCGCTCCTCCTCCTCATTGCCTCCTCTGATCAGAGTTGCCGAAGATTTTCCATAGTTCACACGCAAACCAGAGGCATTGCCAAATAGAGCAAGGATTCCTCTTGTCGTCATCAGGTCTAGCTCCAAGGGTTTGATGAAAACGACCACATCATCTGCATAAATCGACAGTCGTTGTGTTGGAGAATAGTTGGCGATTGGGTTCATCAGCCCCGTCTCTGCTGCCATGCGAAACAGCTGGTGAAAATCTCCATGGCAAGTACGAACAATTGGGGGGATAAAGGGTCCCCCTGCCGTAGACCTCGTACATGTGCAATGCGCTGACCAGGGACTCCATTGACCGAGATTCTCGTTGTTGTCGTGCAGCGAGATCGCGATCCAATTCAGAAACACCTCCGGGAAGCCCATCCATCGCAAAACCTCAAAAAGAAACGCCCAGGAAAGCGAGTCGAAGCCCTTGAGATATCCAATTTCTGTAGCGTTCCTGTTCCCTCCTGTTATTGATCTTTCTCGCCATCTGTCATACTAACAAGAAATTGTCATGCAGGTTTCTGTTCTTGATAAACGCAGACTGGTTGCACTGACAAGTTTGCACATCTTGGACCGTAAGCGATTCGCTAGTATTTTGGACACCAGCTTTGCAAAGCTGTGGACCAGACTGATTGGCCTGAAATCTCCAACTTCGTCAGCCTGTGGCTTCTTTGGGATCAGTATTATAATCGCCGTTGGTGATGGCTGTCAGATCAAAGAAGTTTTCTAGAGAGAAAGAAGAAGGGTTGGAGAATTTCAACTCATGTTGATAGAACTAGAGCTGTCAGTGCCATATGTTTGGAGGAAGATCTTTTCACTCCACCTTCAGAATCCATGCCACCTCACAGAAGTGGAGCCAAAGGTCAAGCCTTCAAGAGGAGACAAGAGAAAGGTTGTATAAAGAGTTGTGGTAAAAAAAGCTACAATCAAAGGCTCAAGCAAAGGGCGTTCCTCCGAGGCCACCCAAGAAGATTGCCACCAATGCAAAGGCAAGCACATATTTCTCAGCCTCCGGTGACGGGCTTGGACCAAGGTATGTCCATATACATGATTACCTTCTTACTATGCTGACCAAATTGGCACAAACATGTGTATTGACAGTACATAACATCGCTAAAGCAAGATTCTAATAATTTTATTTTTTTTGGTGCCAAAATCCCCATTTATTGTGAAGTAAGTAACACAATAAGATTGAAAATTGACCACTCACGATTTTCACACAAAGTATATCATATGGGAGGCATAATCCCTGAATATTTTGAATTTTTAGCTTGTTAACTATATTCCACTCATTAAATGATTTTAATAGCATTTACCGTTGAAAAATAAAATTTGAACTACAAGTGTGTTATAGTTTGGCCTAAAAAATATAGAGAAATCACAAAAGCTTAGCTTACCATGATTTTACTCACTTGCAGAGAAAAAAGTAGAAAATTTTACCCCTAGCTATGAATGGCCACACGGACGATTTTGGACCTGTTTTGAAATACAATCACATAAATCGAGAAAAATTTAAAAAATGGAAAAATTGGTGGAATCTTCCTTTTTAGTGTACTAGTAGTAGGAAAAAAAATCATAAACTTGCAATACCATATTTTTATATGGACAACCTTGTCTGGAGATTAAGGCCAAAGACCAAGGTCATTACCATATCCATGGCTAGCTTCTTAATATGATGACCAAACTCGGCACAAACATGTGTTTTTACATTGTAAACAACATTTCCAAAGCAATATTCCAAGATTTTTTGAAATTTTATGATTTTTGTTTCTTCAGTGCTAAAATCCCCATTTTTTGTGTAGATACCACAAATAAGATTGCAAATTAACCTCTCACAATTTTCACACAAAGTATATCATATGGGAGACATAATCCATGAATATCTTCGTTTTGAGCTTTTAACTACATTCCACTCCTTAAATGAGTTTAATAGCATTTACTGACGAAAAAATCACATAAATTGAGGAAAAAAATGGAAAATCTGGTGGAATCTTCCTTTTTAGTGTACTAGTATTAGGGAAAATTATAAACTTGCAATACAATTGTTTTCAAATTTTAGTGTCAGTTGTGGTACCAACTCCACTCGGCCCAAGCCTCCGGCGATGGGCCTTGCTCCACTCGTCAGAAGTTAGAATTTATATTTATTCTTCGAAGCGTGGGAAGTTGTAGGTTAACAATATTCGTAAGGAAAGAGGGGTGGGATTGAGGGGTTGCAGTTCTATGTGAACATCGAAAGTGGAACCAAGTAACCCGTGGCAAGTATGGTGATTGAACTAGTTTAAATGGTAGTTTCAGACGATTTTTTTTTGAGTTAGTAAGTTTTTATGCCTAAACCACCAAAAAAAATTGGTGTGCAAACATGATTCAAAGCGATTAGGCATTTGTCTTCTGTTGCAATGGCCATCCAAAAAAAGCTCAGATCAGATCTTTACTACTCCGTATCAAAATATAATACTCTCTAACTAGCTTGTACACACATGTCTTGCACTAAAACATGTCTACATACATGTATGTACAATCTAGATAGAGAGTCTTATATTTTGATACGAGTGAGTATATAATACGAGTAAACGACATGGTACGGGTACAGTAAACGACATGGTACGGGTACGTCGCACGGCCGTCGTGCTGGTTTTTCACTTTAGCCCCTCGTGAAGCTGGAAATCAACCCGCGGTCCTGGTTTATGTCTCTTACCGATTCGCTCGGTTTTACATTAAAGCCCCTAGAAGTGATTTTTGGTCAGAGCGCCGCCGCTGTTTTCCCCCATGGCGCGCCGGCCAGGTCGTGTTCTCTAGGGCGTCGCCGCCGTTTTCTCCCGTGGCGCGCCGAACAGGTCGTCTTCTCCAGGGAGCCGCCCCGTTTTCTCCCGCTCTTTTCCGCATCCTCGACCGTCCTTCGATCCCGCCGCCGCCAGTCCAGTCAACGAGCGAGCGAGCGAGCAGCCAGGGATTCGCGGACCATCTAGGCACAGGGATGGCCGGAGCGCCAGCGTCACGACGGGGAGGCGCACACGGAGCTGAGCAGGCTCCGGGTGTGGACGCGGAGCTGCGTGTGCATGGCGCAAGGCAGCGGAGGCCGCCGGCGCCGCTCTCTTTGGCCGTGCCACCGGAGAAACAACGGCCACCGGATGGTGGATGGTACGGAGTCTCTGGATCTGGAGTACATCGGCTCGATCTGTGGAAAGCTGATGGTGTTGCCATTCTCCGACGAGTAGTCCCCGAAGCTGCTTCTGCTTCGCGACTTGTTGGGTCATTGCATTTACTTCGTGGACACAGATGCAGTGATGCACAGTGCACACATCTAAATACTCCATATTTGCTAGAGTCACAACTTTGTCGCAAAGATTCAGCCGAGTGCTCAAATAAGAAAATTCAGCCAACCACATGAAAGCGACACAACATTATGTAGTAACTTCTTTGTTGTGCATTGCAAAATCAGTGTTCCACTCTGTTTTAGCTTATCTCTTATCTCTTATCTCTATATAGCTAAGCGACCGTGGTGGTACGTCGCGCCACTTTTTCGATTTGGCCCCTCAAAAGGTGGGAAATCAACCCACAGTCCAATACATAAATCGTCATTTTGCATCTAGCCCCTCAACCCTATCCAGCCCATCGCCCTGATTCCTTTCCTCCCACCTTTGAACGACATCGACCGGCGGGGATCGCAGCGGCCGCCGGCGATAAGCCACGAGGCAACCACCCTGCTACAGATCGGACCCGCCGACTACAGTTCCTGTTGAGACGCCCTCCTCCAATTCCCACACGGTCCGGGCCCCCGCGTAGGCGTAGACAAGCGTGGCCAGGCTCTCCGGCCGGTTCACCGACCCGATGTGCTGGCGAGGCTTCACCAGCTTGTCCACCTCGCTGCTCGGAGCTAGAGAAGGTCGCGTACCTCCGCCGTATGGAGCTCGATGGAGGGGAGGCACCGAAGAGAGGTGTAGGGTTGGTCGGCTACTGGAGAGGTGGAGCAGGGGAGAAGATGGGGAGGCCGGTTGCGGTAGAGGTGGGCAAGGAGGAGTTGGGGGGAATCATAGGTGGTTCACGTGGGAGGGGTAGAGGGGATGCCGGGCTCGTGCTGTTGCTGCTTGACGTCATCCTGCTCTGCTACCATCGTACTTGGTTACTGGTTCTGCATGGGTGAACCATGAAGGTGCAGGCAGCCAGGCTGAACAAGCTGCTGCAACACATGCAGGTAACTGTTCCGGTCATCTGATTTCCCGTTTGTGAACACCCGGAACTCCTCCTAGAACACCATTATCCTAGCTACAAATTTACTTAGTGGCAGCTCTTTCATGGTGACCCTCTTGTTGACAAGACGACTGGACTGGACGAAGCCACAACGCCTTCAATCTCAGATTAATTTGCTGATTCATAATTTTCTTACGTTGGCTAATTGGCTGAGCTAAACAATTCATGGATGTTCCACTAAACAATTTTCATCTCTATTCACTCTCTTGTTGTGATATACTCAGCTCAGGTTCTCATGCAGATTGACCATTTTAACATGCGTATACCGGATTTAGGATCCTCAATGGCGAAGTGCAATTTCATTATACTTACACTCAGACCATGATTTCAAATATATTTCCTACTTAAATTTGCATAACATGATACTAGGTCATACTTGTATTTTTTCTCTCTTTAGTAATCCGTATAGCTACCTTGTTATCTTACACTTCTTGGAGATGTATGCATTTGCAGATGCATCTATTGGCAGGATAATGACCTTATTCTTGCCATATTAATTACTAAATGTTTCATCAATCCGTAGCAACGCACGGACATTTTGCTAGTATCTCTACGATATAATATAGCTAACCGACCGTGGTGGTACGTCGGGCTATTTTACAATTTAACCCTCCTATGTATTGGCAATTAACCCTCGGTCCACGTACAGGGGCCGAATTGTAAGAATCCCAAAGTTCTTCACTTCTTCCCCGTTGCCGGCCGGGAGGGCTGCGCAGAGTGCACGCCGGCCCCAAATCCTCCGTCGGCGGCCCACCCAGCCGACGCCGCGGAGGTAGATGCGGCCCCATCACGAAGGCGCCGGCCCCAAATCATCCGGCGGCGGCGCTCGCCGTCCCTCGTCGTGAGGCCGAAACGGTTTTACCTCCGACCTCGGTCTTCTCTCCGCAGCTCGTGGAGAGAGGTGGACGCCCATCCCCTGGCCGCCGCTGTCACTTCCGATTGTCTCCAACGCCATATGCCCCAACGGCGAGATCGGCGTACTAATTGATGAGCTGGACATACTCCGCCTGACCCCGGCTAGCTCGGATTCGTCCTCCACGCGGACCTAGGACGATGACGACCACCAGCAAAGCGGCCCGTCCATGACCACAGCTGCCGGATTTGAGCGGAAAACGATGCGTGACCTTGGGCACTCGGGTGCCACGGGAGATCGACGCCGTCCATGGCTCTGATCTTGAGGTAGCGTGCTCGGAGCATGGATCCGGTCACCAGAACGCTCGCCATGGACGCTGCCTCTCCCTCCATGTGAGAGGAAGGCGTGGTCATGGTGAGAGTCGCCGTTCGCCCACGGGAACAACTCCTTCCTTCACTGCCTTCCGTGCTACAGCGGCTAGAGAGCGGACGGCCTGACCAAATCAGCGGCTGGAGAAGCACGGAACGATCAGATCTAGCTGCGATACTGATCGATTTCTTTGGATTTGTGGTCATGAGAAGCAATGAGATGAGAGGAACAATCTTCCCTATTAAACAACGGAAATAATTTCTTACTCCTTCTGTTCATCCACATGTGGACAAATGAAAGTCATCTAATTTGGAACGGAGGGAGTATAACACAAGCAACTTGATTCTGAACTGACACTATATCATGGGTATCCGCAAGTAGCCCTGGCTTACCTGAAGATTGAAGCACGTACGTGTTTAAACCTGAGGTATATTCAAGCGTTTGTACTGATTTGAATCTTATCCTGAATTGCTTGCTGCATTTTTCCGTGAGATGCAGTGACCTGAATTACTACTGCCATAAGTAGTTGCATGTAATGTTAGTAAGCCAAGGTGTTGTATCAAATGCTAGAGTACCACTTATTTGTCCTGTCTATTTGACAGTTCCTAGCTGGAAGACAGCATTGTCTCCTGGGTTAGATGACGATAACATCCATGGTGCGAAAAATTCATTTTTTTTACTCTATTGTTTTCTTTTATTTGTGTTCCAAATACAATTCGGAAGTTCTTTCACGGAAATATTAGTTTCATACAAAAAAATCATGTTGCAACGCACGGGCATTTTGCTAGTATATACTATATAATATAGCTAAGCGACCGTGGTGGTACGTCGCGCCACTTTTTCGATTTGGCCCCTCAAAAGGTGGGAAATCAACCCGCAGTCCAATACATAAATCGTCATTTTGCATCTAGCCCCTCAACCCTATCCAGCCCATCGCCCTGATTCCTTTCCTCCCTCCTTTGAACGGCATCGACCGGCGGGGATTGCAGCGGCCGCCGGCGATAAGCCTTGAGGCAACCACCCTGCTACAGATCGAACCCGCCGACTGCAGTTCCTGTTGAGACACCCTCCTCCAACTTCCACACGGTTCGGGCCCCCGCGTAGGCGTAGACAAGCGCGGCCAGGCTCTCCGGCCGGTTCACCGACCCGATGTGCTGGCGGGGGCTTCACCAGCTTGTCCACCTCGCTGCTCGGAGCTAGAGAAGGTCGCGTACCTCCGCCGTGTGGAGGTCGATGGAGGGGAGGCACCGAAGAGAGGTGTAGGGTTGGTCGGCTACTGGAGAGGTGGAGCAGGGGAGAAGATGGGGAGGCCGGTTGCGGTAGAGGTGGGCAAGGAGGAGTTGGGGGAATCGGAGGTGGTTCGCGTGGGAGGGGGTAGAGGGGATACCGGGCTCGTGCTGTTGCTGCTTGCCGTCATCCTGCTCTGCTACCATCGTACTTGGTTACTGGTTCTGCATGGGTGAACCATGAAGGTGCAGGCAGCCAGGCTGAACAAGCTGCTGCAACACATGCAGGTAACTGTTCCGGTCATCTGATTTCCCGTTTGTGAACACCCGGAACTCCTCCCAGAACACCATTATCCTAGCTACAAATTTACTTAGTGGCAGCTCTTTCGTGGTGACCCTCTTGTTGACAAGACGACTGGACTGGACGAAGCCACAACGCCTTCAATCTCAGATTAATTTGCTGATTCAGAATTTTCTTACGTTGGCTAATTGGCTGAGCTAAACAATTCATGGATGTTCCACTAAACAATTTTCATCTCTATTCACTCTCTTGTTGTGATATACTCAGCTCAGGTTCTCATGCAGATTGACCATTTTAACATGTGTATACCAGATTTAGGATCCTCAACGGCGAAGTGCAATTTCATTATACTTACACTCAGACCATGATTTCAAATATATTTCCTACTTAAATTTGCATAACATGATACTAGGTCATACTTGTATTTTTTCGCTTTAGTAATCCGTATAGCTACCTTGTTATCTTACACTTCTTGGAGATGTATGCATTTGCAGATGCATCTATTGGCAGGGTAATGACCGTATTCTTGCCATATTATGATGAAACTAGAGAGTTATTCGGTGTGAGAAATAAATTACTAAATGTTTCATCAACCCGTAGCAACGCACGGGCATTTTGCTAGCAATTTATAGATCCATAAAATTCAATCCCCATGCCCAAGATGATGTTGACACTGTCGACGGGGTAGTCACATCCACGTGTGTAGAAAGTGGCTAAAGTATTTTTACCTACACACACCAATGAGTATTCTACACGACAAATGTCGCACGAGAACGCGTCGTGCCAAAATTTTCGACAATGCATAAGAATTTCTGCTAAGTGCGCCACCCTACCAGATGTCCGAACCGGTTTATTGTTGGTGATATATATGACTTTGTCAAAAAAAAGATCACATTTCTCAACAGTGAGGTCACAACTGGAAGAAAGACTTGTCTTTCACGGTAGCACGACCAACAGACAATAGTTATGTGTCCCGTCAGGGCAAAACTAATATCAAATAGTAAAATTCTCCATGGACCAAAACATGTTTAATAAAAGTTAACTTGTAGGAACGAACAAATTTGGTATAAGATAAAAGGTCAATGAATATTTAGAATGAAATTTTAAACAAGGGAGGACAGAATGGATGATAAGCGAAATGATTCGAGTGGGACATGTGAGACTTTTTTATCTCCCGTTGCAACGCACGGGCAGGGAAAATTATAAACTTGCAATACAATTGTTTTCAAATTTTAGTGTCAGTTGTGGTACCTACTCTACTCGGCCCAAGTCTCCGGCGATGGGCCTCGCTCCACTCGTCAGAAGTTAGACTTTATATTTATTCTTCGAAGCGTGGGAAGTTGTAGGTTAACAATATTCGTAAGGAAAGAGGGGTGGGATTGAGGGGTTGCAGTTCTATGTGAACATGGAAAGTGGAACCAAGTAACCCGTGGCAAGTATGGTGATTGAACTAGTTTAAATGGCAGTTTCAGACGATTTTTTTTTTTTAGTTAGTAAGTTTTTATGCCTAAACCACGAAAAAAAATTGGTGTTTAAACATGATTCAAAGCGATTAGGTATTTGTCTTCTGTTGCAATGGCCATCCAAAAAAAAAAGCTCAGATCAGATATATGTAATACGAGCTCGTATCAGATTACTAGCTTTCTTTGTTAGGTAGAAGAGAGACCTGTTTATACGTTCCGTGTTGGCTTTAAGGTGGTACTCCCTCCGTTTTTTTTTAGGACAAGGTGGTCGTACCACCTCTCGATTAGATAGAAAGAATTGACCCAGTTTATAAGGAAAACCGGGTCCAAAAACCATACAAGCTGTACAAAAGAACACACAGACGAAGCGACCCGTCGGCCACACGACACAAGCCGGACAAACGCCACAAACACACACCACCCGCTCCGGAGCCGCCGCTCCGGCGTAGCAACCAGATTGACCTCCGCATTGCCCGGAAGCGATCTAGTCATGGTCGACGAACCCTCTGCCCACGCAGTCTTCATCCAGGTTGCCACCAAAACCACCATGTTCCGGGGCCGCCGCCCCGGTATAGCAACCAGATCAACCTTCGCGTTGCCCGAAGGTGATCCAGTCAGGTCGACGAACCCTCTGCCCACGCAGTCTTCATCCAGGTCGCCACCCAGTCCCCCGCTAGACAACGGCTCTGCCTCATAGAGCCGTCGTACCGTGGGAGATCGAGGCCGCCGCCTCGACGTCCACCACCGTCCGGAGCCGCCGCCCCGGCGTCCACCACCCCGATAGCAACACCATCCTGCTTGGCCTTCGCGAAACCGTTGCACCGAGAGGGTCAACAACTCCAAGGCGGCGCCTTCAAGAAGGTAGCGACGGACAAACCGTCGCCGCCGCCCGCTCCGACGGAGCTTAGGCTTTCACCCGGAACTGTTGACAGCACTCTTGTCGGATGGACTCGAAATTCCGCGAACGACGCAAACAAGAAGGAAACGACGCCCGGAGGCGCCGCCGTCGTCGGCCTCGACAAAGTCGGGGCAAGGCTTTCGCCCCGGAGCTCGATCCGGCCGTGAGCGCGGGGAGCAGCAAGCCCAACGAGATATCCTTGTTGCCGACCACCACCTCCGCGTCCGCCGTCTCGCGCCGGAACCCCACCGTGGCACCCCCTGCCTCGACGGCGTCCGCCGCACCTTCTTCCGCGGTCTGGGGCCGCTGCCCCAGCGTCCTCGCCGGCCCACCAGGCGCCAACAGCACCGCGCGCCCGTCGTGAGCGCCACGGCCGCGCCAGATCGAGCCCGGGCCGGCCCGCGCAGCCGCCGCCGGCTGCTGGCTCCCCCGGACCGCGCTCCTTCCCTCCGCTGCGCGCCGACCATCTCCGCGTCGGCTAGCCCCGCGCCTCCAAGCTCCCCGTCGGCAATCGCCGCGCCGTCGCGCCCGCCAACCACGCCGCGCCGAGCTCCACGGCTTCGATGGCGCCCAGCGCGCTCCACCTCCGCCAGAAGCCCCGCCGGCCATCCTCCTCTCCCGACCCCGCCGGCTCGGCATCCCAGCCCCGGCCGCCGCCGCCCCCACGGGCCGGCCGTCCACCTCCACGCGAAACACCCCCGTCCACCAATTTTTTGGCAGCGGGGAGCGCCGCCACCGCCGCGGCCGAAGCCGGCGACGGCAGCGGCGGAGGGGCGCCGGACTGGGGGCGGTCCCCGGCGGCGTGATTCGTTTCCCCTAGCGCCGCCGGGGGTGCGGCGCGAGGGGTGGGTTAGAGGAGTGCTCTATCCAAAGAGCAATTTTCCAATCAAACACAACAACGCTCTATGTTTTTCCCTCCCTCCGTTTTTTAATATAAGATGTTTTAGCATTTGTCCACATGCACATGTACACAAATGTATGTAGACATGTATTAGTGTGTATGTTCACTCACTTTAGTATGTATCTAGACAACATGTGCAACATCTAAAACATCTTATATTAAAAAACGGAGGGAGTAGAAAGGAACGAGACATATCTAATACGACCTCGTATCAGATCACTAGCTTTTGCACTGGAGCGAAATGGATGGAGATGTATGATCTGGCGTACCAACCAGATGCGCTGTATTTCTAATCGTCGCGTCGGTTTCACTGAACTAACTAATTAATTAGACACATTACGTAATTCTCTTCTCCAATGAAACGAAGGAAGGAGTTGCCTGCCCAATAGCAATTATATACGGGTTTGCTTTGTAGTAGTATCATCAATTAAACAAGGTTAGTCGATCGCTTGGAGTACAAGAGAGGTTAGAATCTAAGCTAAATTGATACTGCTTTCAGCATGCCCCACAGTTCCATGCATGCATTCACCTCTATATATAGCATGCACGGCTCGAGCTCTCAGCACCACAACAACAGCACGAGCTGCCCATTCTGCAATCAGCAAGGATCAAGTAGCAGCCACAACAATGCAAGGCCTCCCAGCATCTTCCAAGCTGTCTCTGACCGTCGTGGTCGTGGTGCTCCTGCTCGGTTTGGCGGTCGCCGCCCACGGCCGCAGGAGGCTCGTCTCCGACAACGAGGACGAGCCGTGCAACAAGATGACGCTCTACTACCACGACATCCTCTACAACGGCGTCAACAACACGGCGAACGCGACGTCGGCGGCGTCGACCAAACCGACGGCGCTGAGCACGACTCACTGGAAGAACGGAACCTACTTCGGCACGCTTGTGACGTTCGATGACCCGATGACGGCCGGGAAGGCTCTTCCGGTGGCGGGGGAGGAGCCTGTGGCGCGCGCGCAGGGGTTCTACCTGTACGACAGGCAGGAGCAGTACAACTCCTGGTTCGGCTTCTCCATTGTCTTCAACTCCACGGCGCACAAGGGCACAATCAACCTCCTGGGCGCCGACCTCATGGACCAGAAAACACGAGACCTCTCCGTCGTTGGCGGCACCGGCCTCAAGATGGACATCAAGCTCTACGAGTGCTACGTCTGATGGGACAGCATACTGGTGTGTCAGTGTGGATCTGTTGTGTTGCTACTTTCCTTTATGGCTTTCGATGTTTCGTGTTGTGTGAATGGCTTGTTTTTCATTGTCACATAGCCCCATATATAGGTATGTGATATGCACTGCATTTTATCATGTTTATTGCGACTCGGTTTATAAGTGTTCGTTCCTTGGTGCTTTTTATGGGTGTCGGGTATCCTTTGTGTTATCTCTTACATACATTGTGTGAATTTTTTTTTTTTAGAATAAAAGGGTTTCCCCCTGTTCCATTTCCATAAAAATGAAACAGAGTGCAAGCACTCGAGTACAGGTTCAAAGCATCCGGGAACTGCACTTATTACAGAACCAGGGGATATTGAAGTTCCCACAGACACCAACACACAGGAAAAAGAAACTAAGCAGCAAGAAAGCTCGACGCCAAGAGTTTTTCCGGAGTGATGATGAGCCGAGCTTCAGTTCCAAGCGATCCTTAGGAGCTCTCCACTAGTCCGCTCCAGCACCCTAATGCAGCGGTCCATCAGCACGGAGGACTTGAAGAGGGGCTTCCAGAGATGAAGCAGTTTGACCACCAGATCCCACACCATCTTCATACTTGACCAGGTCGCGCCCTGAAAACATACAGCATTGCGTAAGTTCCAGATAGCCCAGAGCAAAGCAGTAGATAAAGTGTTTGAAATGTCTTGTTTTTCAGAGGACCAAGTCCTACATAGGGATCCCAGGTCAGTGACAATCTGCATATTAGTGATATCAGCAATGACACACCAACAATTTCTGGCTACCACGCAGTCAAAAAACAGGTGGTGGTGAGATTTTTCACACATTTTTCACACATTGTGTGAAAAATGTTTGTATCATATAGTCCAAGAAGTGCAGATTTTCCATTTCAAATTTGTTAGCCTATGATTAACGAGAATAACCGTACAAAAAACAAAAACTTAACAGGTCCAATCCACTAGAACACCAACACACTAATACATCCCATCGCACAGGGTTTTACTTCGGATGCGGTTGTTCATGTCTACACCGAACATGTTCCCATATATCCTCGGGAGCAGGGGAGTGATGCACCGCAAACTGTTGTGGGAGACCGACTGGAAACATGATACGCAAAACAGTCCGGCCAGCGTTTTTTAAGAAGCTGAAGCCATACTCGCCCCAGAGGGACCCCGTCGGGGCTTGCAACGACTATAGGCTGGGCTAGATCGATTCGCTCGCCTCTAACTCGGTTGTCGATCAACGAGCAAATCACGGTAGGAACGGAGCTGCCAATACACAGAAGCACTAACAAGGGTTTACCGGTAAATTTTGATGTATGACATATACGATTGATTTGTTTGTGTGCTTATATAGTTTATAATCGATCATCACCCTTATACATTATATAGGGAAGATGGTCTTGTTGTGCAAGTCACGGTCTACATGTTTACCGAGTACAACTCCTACACTAAACTAGGCAACTCTTCGGCTTTGTATTGCAACTGGACTCAAGCGTCCTAGCCGCCCTAGGATTGGAGTCGAATTTGCTTTTGTGTTGGGAGTGGGTCTCACCAAGCCTTCATGCTGAAGTCAATCTCGCCTCCGACCGTGCCAGATCAGGACCCAAGTGTCTTGTCATACTAACCTTCATACATGAGTCAACCCCTAGCCGCCACAGAAGCATAATACTATTCTAGTATTCTTCAACGTTATCTCCATCTTAGTCCTTGGGCATGATTTGGCCTTCACTTGACTGTGCCTGCTAGTACTTGGCGACATGCCTTCTAGAATATCCATGTCATTGTGCTCCTTCTCCACACCTAAGTGTTGCTCCGCGTCTGAATCCGCATGAACCCACTCCAACTCGGACGTGTCTGCTCAAGCCTTCAATCTCGACAGGTTTCCATCGTAAGCCGGCAATTGGCCAAAAAGGATTTCCAACAACAGTGCAAGAAAAGACCATGTGTAGCAATGGGTGACCGTGGGCAGACCGGCCACATCGGCAACGGTCTGTGGCGCGACTTCAACTGCGAGTTCCCTGACTAGTTTTGCATCCAAAAGCGAGAACTCTGGAATGAATGAACCAACAAGAATTTTACTCACAATGTTGGCTCATTCTGAAGAAAATTATGCTGAAGCTTTGCAAAATTATTGAGAAGCTACGCGACTAGAAATCGATCCCTATGATCAAAGTTATATACTCTATAACATAGACCTTATACACACAAACAATGGAGAGCATACAAAGGCTTTGGAATATTATTTCCGAGCACTAGAACGAAACTCCTTCTTACTGCAAGCTTTTAATAATATGGCCGTGGAAACTTGGAAAATGGGAGAAAGCCCGATCCAGCAGTTTCGCGTGAGCGAAGAAGGGCAATGCCGCTTGTAAAGCTCTTTCGTCGAATGCGCAATCATGACAGGACTTGAGGAAGAAGCCTCGGCTAACTCCGTGCCAGTAGTCGTGGTAAGACGGGGGGTGGTGGTGGGGGGTGGGGGAGGTGTTCTTTGGAACGAACAACCCGTCAGGTTCGAACTGACATAGGTGAATCGGACCAACACCTATCTTACACCAACAAGGAGTCGCTTTGTTTGCGCAGTTGGCAGGTCGCCTTCCTAATCTGCAGGCTCACCGGTCAAAAGAGTCCTAGGTATCGCCACCTGAGTCGTTACCGAGTGGTTTCGAGTTGCACCAATATCCCGGTGACTTCGAGACTAATTAAATCTTTCTCAAGAAAGATAGCGTTATGAGGAACAAACACTTGACTTTGTTCTCAGTTATAGAAGTATTACACCAAGGTTTCATTTGGATATCCCACGAATATATATTTTTCTAACTTTGGTGTGACCTTGCCCACGGCCCACCTGCAATCACTTGACATATGTTCACAAGCCCAAATCTTTAGAAGATATATACCGTATTTCTTCCTAGTCTATATTTCATAAAGTTTATTCTCCAAAAAAAATTAGATGGTACTCTTGATTAACGTTACAATTTCTAGATCAAAAAACCCAAAAGCAATAATTGTAGATCCAGCTAAGTCATCGTCCACTGAACTATGTCCAACAAGGTCTGATTACTCCTATTATGGTACGTTATTATTCCTCTATGGTGTACCTGTCGATATGAGTTGTGAAACAATTTCGCAGCTCTTTTGATCGTCATCAAACTTGTGTCTCAAATGATCAACTCCACGACATATCGTAAAAGATTATTTTCTCGTCAATTTTATTTTGTACGTCATTTTCGAACTCTTTAAACTTTTAATTTCCAACTTATCATACATATCGATTAAAATAATCATCAGTGGCAGTGAGTGTAATGAAGTATTGATAACCACCTCTAACAATCGTGCTCATTGGTCTACACAAATCACTATGTATGAGTTTTAACAAACAACAAGACCAGAGGGGGGACTCCACCCCGGCTTTGTCATTAAGGTAGAAGTGAGGACTCGAACCCGGGACCTGGCCCTTATGCGCATATGCACGGCTACCACTAGTCCACGGAAGAGTTCTCGGTTTTAACAAGTCATACGCACTCTCGCAGCTCTTTGGAAAAAGTGGCATGCATGGTCACTATCGTGGGGTTGTCACGGCAAGTGTCTCCTTTGGGAGACTTGATTGTGGAGTCATGGCGGTTGAGGTGTGTCGAGGTTGTTTCCTCATGGGAAACAAGTTACCCAGATTCGGCCCCTCACGATGGAGGTAAACACCTACTCCTGCTAGATTGATATTGATGTTGATAGTATCGATTACAAGGTTGAGATTCTGCTACTTGGGTATCGAGATCGAAGATTGCTTGTCTATGACGACCTAGGAGCTCGCCTTATATGCACAGGAGCGCCTAAGGTTACAGGTTACCTCAATATCGTTCTGGAGGTCGGTGTCCTACTCGAAGTCTACTACGTCTTCGCCATGGCTTCCAAGTTAGGAATCCTTCTTGATCCGCGAACTCCTTCGTACAAGCTCGCAGCCAGCAGGTCGACCCAACTCTGTAGGCCCAAGGGTTTGGAAAACTACTAGTCGGCCATGGGCCCTCCGGGTACTTGTCAAGCAGTCCGCTCAATGGGCCTACCCGGAAAGTATTCCCCCAACAGTCACCTTTGCTGAGTAGGTGGGAATCGCATGGTCACCTTACTCCTGCCTTTGGACTTAAATTGATAAGAAGATCACAAATACAAGATTACAATGGGGTGATCTCGTCGAGTTGTGCAAGCAACTCGGCGAGATGATAAACTAGGGGGTGGGCATCGCTTTAGCATCAAGTAGGTTTCGTTTAGTGTGCATAAGACACCATCTTCATTTGGCAACCTGAGTAGACCAAGGCGAAACTTCTCTGCGATCACAAATGATTCGAGGGCTATTGGCGAGGTTATGGGTCCCGGGTAGACCAACGAAGGCTAAAGGAGGCCCACTCGGCACGAGATGGCCCAGCTCAAGTACCCAGACTCCAGGCTGGGGCTGAAAGAACCATCTTGAAGTGCAAGCCATGCCAAAATCTACACACGAGCTAGTTCTGCCGGATATTTCTTGTAACTGATTGCGATAGGATCTAAATTATCTTGTTAAGATTAACACTTATTCCCACCGTGTATATAAGGGTGAATGGGGCCTGTCAGACGGTATTGATTCATCATCCACCACATTCAATATAGGCGAAATCGAGCATCCCTAGAGATTGCCTGAGTACCGAAAGATAGTACAAGCCACCACAAACAGGAAGCAGGGTTAGCAACGTTGTTTTCCGAGGGCCGAACCTGTCTAAATTATGTCTCATGTGTGCTAACATCTACTCCCTCCGTTCCAATTTAATTGACTTGTTATGCATCAAATGTGGATGTATGTAGACATGTCACATGCCTAGATACATCCACATGTGGTGCATAGCAAGTCAATTAAATTAGAACGGAGGGAGTAGATTTGAAGAGCTTGGCCTTGACAAAAACAAATTTACTCCGTATCACGACACTATCTTTTCAGGCTCTGTTGCAAATATTATAGAGAGCCATTTCTCCTATCTTCTTTTAGTTCGCACATCTGTTTGTTCATGTAACTTAGACTTTCTACTCATGAAATGTGTGGTTCCTCTAAAAAAAACATATTCTATGTGTGAAAACATCTTAGAATTTTGTAATTTCCATACTGACATATTTACTAGTTAGTGCTCAGTGTGTTGGTGATTCAGGGTTTATTTTCTTTGGTCAAAGAAACAGAGATGGCATATACCATGTTAAAATGCAGAACGCCAAATAACAAAGATAGCTCAAGTACTCAAACCATTTGGTTCCCTTCAAATAGAAATTATTTCTATGTACATAACTCTCCATTCAGAGTTTCAGACAGCGAGGCCATCGATCGCTCCGCCGTGCATCAGGCGCACGTCGACGTGGGCGAAGAAGCGCGCGACCATGGCCCGCAGCACGTCGGCGGTGAGCAGGCTATCGGAGCCGGCGTTGTGTGCGCGTCCGGCGGCGCGTTCCACGCCGAACGCGGTGGCCACCTGGTCCAGGCCGGCGCGCACGCCGCAGGTCTTGGCAATGTACTTGACGTCGAGCACCCACGGCCCGAAGAGCTTCCCCACCAGGCTCCGGAAGTCGTCCAGCTTCTCCGGCAGGCGCTTGCCGCGGCGGAGCACCTTGGCCAGGTACGCGAAGTCGTAGGATCCCGAGAAGGCGACCCACGTGAGCGGCAGAGAGGCCTTGCCCGGGCAGCGGCGGCGGGAGAGGCCCGAGCGGTTGAACTCATCGGCGAAGTCGCGCGGGTCGATGCCGTGCTCCCGGAGCCTGCCGAAGTCCATGCCGTGGGCCTTGAGCATGGCGACGGAGTCCGGCGCGTGCGGGTCGCGGGCCTCGTCGAAGCCCCAGAAGTTGAACTGCCAGACGACGCGGTGGCGGCCGTCGGGCCCGACGAGGGCGATCCCGAGCTGCAGCAGCTTCTTGAGCTTGTCGGCGTTGCGACGCACGAGCGCGTAGTTCTCGTGCGGGTCGCGCAGGTGGCGCGGCGTGGGCGAGTCGTGCACCGTGCCCAGGAACTCCGTGTCGATGCACACCACGGGGTGCGTCGGCAGGAGGGCCGTGATGGCCGCCATCTCCTCGGCCAGGTTCCACTCCCACACGTCCCGCACCTCGACCGCCGGCGCCGCCGGAGCGCGGTGGCGGCGGGCGGTGGTGAAGGCGAACTGGTCCAACGGCGGCGGATGCATGAGCACGGGCACGGGGAGGACCATGCCGGCCGGGTAGCTTATCGGCAGGACGTGGTGCCCGGGTGGAGGTGGAGGCGGGAGGACCATCGTGCCGCCGCCGTCGCCGTAGTAGATCATGGCTGGAGCGGAACTGTCGTGTCGGCGGAAGTCTCAGATCTCGATCATACGCGTTGGTTCGTTTGTTGTGTTGGAATCGTGGGCTTGTGGTGGCTATTATAGACGGGCGATCCACGAGGGGTGCGGCCGGGTCGGTTCTGGGAAGGAAACGAACACGAGTCGAGTCGAGTCGGTGCCGCGACGGCAAGCCGGAGTCGGACTGGAACAGCCGCCGCGTCGTCCAAGGTTCGACCTAGGCTTTCGGACACGATCCAACGCGCGCTCGAGATTTTCCTTTCCTGCTCCGGATCGTATTGCAATTGCGCCAGCTATATATTTGGATTTTTATGACCCACAACAACATCAGGGGATGTAGCTCAGATGGTAGAGCGCTCGCTTAGCATGCGAGAGGCACGGGGATCGATACCCCGCATCTCCATTTTGGTCTTCTTGTCTCCATCTTTTTTTGGCAAATTCCAGCCCTAGAGAATGCAAGAACGGTAAATCCTCTCCAATATGCCAGACAATCCATGACAATATGACATAACATCCAACCCCATTTGGATTAACAATATCCAAAAGAACTGCAACAATAATCACAGTTTCCATGCAAAATGTAACATCATATGTCATGGCCTCGCCCAATGAAAATTATTCAGTTATCGTCAATCTTGCCAATGTAGCAAGCAGCATACACACCAAGTCACAGTTACACCATTCCAGCGATAACAAACTCTTATCTACACACACAATAAGGTCCTGACTATCTATCAATGAATCCAGTTCATGAAATGTACACAGCTCTCAAAGTTCCTTTCCAGTCTCCAGGTATCAATAGGCCTTTTAGACATTGATGAGTCCAACAATTGTTTTAGTACAGCTACTAATCCAGGTTTATTCTGCTCCTCGGTTTGTTGTGTATGGTCCGCATGCTAACACGAGGCTGGTCTGAAGACTCATGGCTTCCGCCGGAGAGGGAGTCCATGTCATCTTTCATCGTGCGGTTGATCATCAGAATCTGTCTGTGCTCCATTCGTTGCTTCCTTTCCTGAGATTCTTGGCCATTGTTGACGAAGAACACGCCGCTGCCGGGCTTCCGCTCTTGAGGCAGCCTATTCAGCCGATCTCTGAGATCCTCGCCACGAGACAGCATGCCAGGTGTGTCACGCGGATATCTTGGTTCCCTCGACCTCCCAATGGAGTCGCTTTCTCTCTCAGAACTCGGCGTGTACCTTGGTTCTCTTGACCTAGCAATGGAGTCCCTTCCTCTCGCAGAACTCGGTTCTCTCTCAGAACTCGGCACATATCCGGCTCTCTCGACCTCCCAAAGGAGTCCCCTTCTCTGTCAGAGCTCGCGCTAGTCATAGGACTCTGTGGATGTTGTGGAGGTTGGTCTCCAAGAATGCCACCCCAGCCAGCTTTTCCAGCAGATGTTCTTCCTTTAGATTTCTTGCTTCTGGATGTTCTGCTGCCAGGAGTCCCATTTTGAACGTCAAGCTGCTTCCCTTTGCCGGCATCTGAGGATCTGCTAGTTTCTTGTGGAGCTGCTTCGAGAGGAGTAATGTTCAGCAGTTCCGGATCATCCTTGAAACTGAATGGTCGCTTTGCTGGATCCATTTTTCTGAAGGTGATGGATATCCTGTGCATCAGAGTACCCATGTCACAGAGGTAAATGAACCAAAGCTGAGAAATATAACAAAAGATACTCCCTCTGTTCACTTTTGTGAGGCATTTTAGACATTTCAATACAGACTAGATACAGATCAAAATGAGTGAATCTATACACTAAATACTTCTAGATACATGTACTTTTGAAAAAAGCTAAAAGGTCTTATAAAAGTGAACGGAGGGAGTACAATTTATAACCTTTTGGACGGTACTGCTGGAACGCAATGCTTTGCAACATCAGCACCATTGCCATTTATGATAAGCACAGACCTGTGAATGTTCACATTTAGTTTAGTGAAGGAACGAAAGAAATGCAGCATAAAACTGAAGACATCACTGCACAAATTACGTAAGATTCATGGCACTCAGGTGAGGAAACAAAGACAAGATAACAGATCAGAAAATAGCTCATCTTAGCACGAACTTGAGAAGTAACTCCAGGTCAAAAGCTAACAAGTTTAGCACATCAATGTGCCATGCACAAAGCAATATTATTTACAAGTATCAAATGGGACACTGCATAATCTTGGTATTCATATGATATCAGACCTTTGAGAATGTCCATAAATATAAGCAATTTGAAACTATCCACGCATAGATAGTTAGCGAGTAAGCAACTATAGCAAGATGTTAGCAGCAAGCAATATCATTTGCAGCAAGAAAATGGATAAAGTATTTGAATTCATATGCTATCAATATTTTGAAATCTCAGATAGACTCAATTCAAAACTATACATATGCTAGATAACCAAGTGTGACAACTGCATGGTACAAAGAAGTGTGAATAGCACATAATATCCATAAGCATAGAGGAAAATCGAGAGGAGATAACCAACATACCCGACAGGCAGAGGAATTGCAAATGAGCCCGTAAATTCTCCAGGACCGGCGATTTTCAGACTAGAACCAAAAAGTATGTTGCATTCACTGAGTAATGAAACAGTACAAAATGGTCGAACAAAGTCATGGCTGTCTATATGTGGTGGGATGCAATCTCCAGGGTCATACATATTGACAATGCAACTGTCCGGCACACAATCCGGAGGCAAAATACGCCACTTTACCATTCTCTTGATCATGACCTTAAATAGTTCAGGGATCGGATCAGAAACAAAAGTTCGAATGATGCCTGGTGGATTTCCATTCTTGTCCTGCCATTAGAAATTTGAGATAGATTTACAAATAGGCTTCACAACTACAGCAAGATGGAACTAAGAATAAGATAAGTACCGTAGCATAGTTATAACAGCATCCAAATTGGATTGTCACCCGTCCTTTACCACGCATCCATTTCTCAGGTTCTGTATATGTACGATCTGGCAAAGGGGGGGAAATAATTGCTCTCAGGTTTAGCCATACAAAGTATACAAAAGCTAAAGGAGAGGGGGGGGGGGGGGGGGGGGGGGGGCATCCTCCGTCCCTATTTAGGTGCCGCACACGCTTGTCGAGATCCAAGTTTGACCATTAATTTTACTAACAAAATGTGGATTAAATGTCACAAAAATTATACCACCGGATTCATATTCTAATAAAGTTTCTAATGATAATAGTTTTATGACACACAACTCATTTATTATTGGTTAGATTAGTGAGCAAACTTAAGTCACAGAAGGGGGGCATGTAAATAGGGACAGAATAGATGGAGTAACACGTTTTCAAAAATCACTAAACAGTTAGGCAACTAGCACTCTTTTCCTTCAGATTTGCTTTCTTTAAATAAGGTGGAAACTGCACTAATAGAATTAGATAACCTCAAATAAGATACACTAGTAAGAAAATGGAATAAATGCAAGGTCAATCAGAAAAGGTTGCATTCCTGTCAGTCCTGGTTGCGTGTTATATGTTATAAGGTTAATGCGCTCAAGGCATGGGCGTGAGTTACAAAAGGTCATCAACTTTGGTATGGAAGCCGGGGAATATTCAGTGCACTAGCACCTTGAGGTGTACAGTGTACTAGTGCACTAGGCTAGGGGAAATTCTAGTACAGCTCACGACCATAGGTGACATAAAAAAGGACACAAGTGCTTCAAGGAACAGGTCATGCTAGAGCGTGGCCGTTACAACGAAGCAACTGTGAGAATAGCCCATTATACAATAGTGCAGATTTTAATTTATTTTAATAATAAAAGGCAAATAGATTTAAAGACCATAAGAATCGGTGGTGAGAACAACCCAAAAATGTTTTCTTTTTTAAGAAGGAAAGTAGTTAGGACAACCCATTCTATTTCTACATACCATTGTTACTTCAGTCATGGGTATCACTGGATGCAGGACTGTAAGAAACACCAGGCACACGTGCATGCTATGTTATTCATGCTTGCAAAATGTTAATTTAAAAGTATCAGTAGTCATTATATGAGCATAGAAACAATGAAGCAGAAACCATAATCGAGAATCCTACAAATGATACAGAACTAACACCCTCAAATTTATGTAAGTGGAACTTATGTGAATGGAGACAACTGTATCAGAAGTATGTGAGCAAACCAATGTTCAAGAAAGCGGAAAGAGTAAGCGGAGCGTTTTGCTCCCGCTTAGAGTTTTAATCGCTTAAGCGACGCTTAAGCGTTTCCAAAATTCAATGATTTTAGTACTGGGCTTGCATCTGGGAGAAGAGTAGAAGTTTAGGGGAGTATAGGAGACTGATAGTTGCTGTGAGGAAGGAGATGCAAGGGAGGCAGGGAAGGGGTTGTGCCTAGGGCTGGACATAAAGCTCGATGTTCGTTAAGCTTATTGAACACTCGGCAGCTCGACTCGTTTGAACTCGAATCGTTTTGTTAATGAACCGAGCTGAGTTGGAATTTTAGCTCGCTAACACTAACGAGTTAAACAAACAAACTAACGAGTTTCACGAGCAACTCGTTAAGCTCGTTAATTTGGATCTCATCTTTCTTTTAGGGGTAGATCCCATCTAACTAGGATCCTAACAGGTGACGGCCCAACACTATTCAGCAAGTCCATATCACAGCCGAGATTTACGGTCTACCCATGTAGGCAACATCGAATCTCATTTACTCCTTGTCAATCGTCAATGACCTAGTCATCTCTAAATTCAGATTCATTTTCTTAACGAGCTGCTCGCGAGCGCTCGCGAACACTTAACGAACCGAGCCAAACTTTATATTTAGCTTGTTATCCTTAACGAGCTTAACGATTCGAGCCTTAACGATCACGAATCTTAACGAGCCGAGCCTTAACGAGCCGTGCAGCTCGTTAGTCCAGCCCTAGTTGTGCCTGTATGGCCGCCACTGTTGATGTGAATATCTGAGTAGAAGTGTAGAAGGTGAGAGAAAGAGATGAGGAGAGTAGATGGATGGCTCTGATTAGAAAGGATGAATGGCCCAGATCGGTTTAGCAGACTAAGGTTCCATAATGGGCCTTATTGGGCCAACTCTGTAGCACAAAGGACACCGTGAGCAGGAGTCTCTCACGCCCTTATTACGCCAATGGACCTTATCAGCGCTTAAATAGTCGCTTATGCCATAAGCGAAGCGTTTTGCCATCGCTCAGCGCTTAAGCGTACGCTTAATTACGCTTTCTTGAACCTTGGAGCAAACTTAAAAAGATAGGTACTAGAAGATGTAGATTTTCTTTGCAAATTGCTATTCACTATAATCACCAGGACTGTGGGAGACACTTCCAGATCTATAGATTTGGAATTGTGTATCTACGACTGGTTCCTACAATGAAGACGCAGATAAAATTTACCAAATACTAATTTATCTTCCTCAACTTTGATTGTTTACAGTCGCCAAAGCTGAATCTGCTAGTTTTCATAGGCTGGTCTAGGAACCTACCAAGTAACTACGACAAAAGTTTCAAACTTTGGGTCAAGATCAAGCATACAATATAACATAGACGTAAAATATGCAGGTCGTAACTCGTAACTCCCAAAACAGTCATTCTCTGGACTAGCTTTCTTATAGAGACATTAAGAAAAATCTTCTACACGACAGTAACTATTGTATCCATATAGATCTTCCTAAGTTGTCCCTAAATAAGTCACATGGTCCATACTCAAATCAAACCAAGCACAAGGCTCCACAGAGCATATTCCATACTCAGAATACTAAAGCCTTAGTAGTAGTCATATCACTGAAGCAAACCATCTCCAATAGAGCTAAATAACTTGCCGCAACTTTGCATCCTGATTACTAATACTCACCCCTAGAAGCAAACATTTATCTGGATTCTATTCAATGTACATACAGTCCAGTATACAGAACTCAAAACACACCATGAAAAAAACCAATATGTGTAAGCCTCACCTCCAAGCTCCCCGCGCTTGCCCTTGGCCTGCAGGGCGTGCACGCAAGCCACGATGCGCTGCTGCTCGGCCGCACTGAACACGCCGGTGTGGAGCTCCAGGCCTTCGAGGATGTTAACAATCCGGCCCCTGACCTTCTCAAGGCATATGAAATCGTCCCTCCGCACCACCTTCCGGAAGCGATGCAGCTCCCGCTGCTCCCTCGTCGGCGTCGCCCTCGGCCTCCCAGCCTCGCCCACCTCCTCCCCGTTCTCGGCCTCCGCGGCGGCCGCGTCCTCCTCCGCGGCAGCGGCAGCGGCGAGCTCGTCCTCCTGCGCCATGTCCGCCCACGACATCCTCGGCTTCTCCGCCGCCGGCTTCCCTTGCGGCGGCGTCGGCGGAGGCGGATCCGAGTCCCACCCGCTGGGCTCGAACGGCAGCTGCTGCGGGGTGGCCGGATCCAGGTCCCACCCCGAGGGCTCAATCCGATCGACTTCCGGCTGCGGCGGCGGCGCCGGTGATTCGTCCGCTGCAAGAAAGTTGGGTGAGGGTGAATGCAAGACGGGGGCGCCAAGAAACCCTAGACATGGCCGTCAAGAACCCAAGAATTCATCTTTCCCGCAGCGGGCAGTTACCTGGCGGGGGCGGGAGGAGGGAGTCGACGCGGCCGCGGAGGGTGGCGACGCAGGAGGGGCAGAGCCCCGCGGAGAGGAAGGGGAGCCAGGTGGTGAGGAACTCCCCGGCGATGGCGAGCTCGTCGGCGTCGTACTGCCCCCGCACGAGCGCCATCGGGTCGTCGGCGGCAGAGACGACGGCCATGGATGTCGGCGGCGGCGGCGCTGCTCTCGCTCGCTGGCGCGTGGGCCTCAGTCACACTCCGGCTCGGTTCCGACGCGGCCTTTCACCCTTCGGGGAATTTTGGGTCGCTGTTCTGACGCGGAGAGAGACTCTTCCGGATAGGTTGCGAGGTCGCTGTAAGAAGCCAATAAAGCCTCGAGCAGGGCTGGGTTTGGTAGAGCTGGGAGAATCCTGGCCGTCCGTTGCGGTGTCTGATGGCCAGGATCGGAAGCTTTAGGGAAAAGCAGAACGGATGAGATGTTAAAGTTGCCGCTCTATGAACTATGATTCGAGTCGATTTGATTGTTTTCGGTGTGAATGTGGTGCTCCTTTTGGTGTGGTGTGTGTGTGCTCCCTACCTAAGTGGTCTGTTTTTTCGACTTATCCTAGGTCACACATAGGAGCATTGTTTCATCGCCTGTGGCAAGATGGTTAGGAGGGTGGTTGTACCCCTACCCCATCAGAGTTCAAACCACAGGTTTGACACTGGTGTTTCTTATTTAGGCGGAATATTCTTCAGTGGGAGGCGACGTTTCCGTCGACAACGAGGCGCCTGTGGTGACTTCGTCAATCTCAAGACCCGACTGTCTGCTCAGTCTTTCGAAGGTGCTCATAGGGGGTAGGGTGTGCGTGTGTGCGTTCATAGGGGTGAGTGTGTGCACATGTATGTGAGCGTCTGCGTTGTACTGTATTTCGCAAAAAAAAATCTATCATCTAAACCCTAGAGGTGCACCCAAGCACTACACCAATGAAACGTAGAGGTGCTCATTCTGTGCAATCGACATTTCCTCATCTTTTTTTTTAATTATGTGATAGATTGTCTAGGACAGCCAAGTTAGATAGATACACTTACAAGTAAGGTGTTACACTTGGCTATGTTATCCGACATTAATTCTACTATTGAAACAGTTTAATGTGGACCCATATGCCTATAAGTTAGTATAGTATGATACATTTCAAAATACATCTATTGATGTAAATTTTATGTTGTAAATGTTGCTATTATTTGTTCAAAGTTAGTCAAATTTAATAATATTGGACATAGTATAAAATCTAAAAGTACAGTTTTTTGTAGATGGAGCTAATATGATTTAGCCTAGCCTATGCCTCAATATTACTTGGTAGAGAGTTCATAGCTCCCGTCAATGTCATATATCGTAGATACATCTATTCATGGCAACGCCCCCATGTCCATGTGCAAACCCCATTTCTCACATTTTCCTTTTAGTGATAGCAAATCATAACCTACAAGTCGCTCTCTACAAGAATGTTAACAAAATTAAACTAGAACTCTATCGGTCGTACCTTGAAAATCGTGAGAGTGCATTTATGTGTACGGTACAGATATTCACGTCAATGAGCAAGGACATACACAATGTTTACCTAGGTTCAGCTCCCGATGGATTGAAAAAAAGCTCTAACCCTATCTTTCATTATATCGATGTGGTAAACACGATATGATTGCAATGGGGGAACTCAACACTAGATCGATCTATGATTCAGGCGATATGGTATATGTCGTTGATGGCTTGAGTGTAAAAAGGACGTTCCTCTCCCTTATGTAGGCGTCGTCTTGGGTGTCTTCTTTGCACAGTAGGTCTCCTGATTTTGTGCGCCATGTCTTGCTAGATCTCCCTCCTTGGTACAGTCCGAGTTTAAATATGATCCATCGAGGAGTCTGGTTCCGCTGGACTGTTTGGCACATGGAGATATAGCGAGTAAGGGCTCTTTTCTCTGTCAGTATATTGTGCCCTAAGTAGGGCACCAAACTTCCTCGCATATTTTCCGTCAGTGTACTGTGGCCTAAGTCGGGCTGCGCGGTGGCGTGCTGGGGCGATCAGCACTACGCCCTTGCTTCTTCCTCCTCCCGTCCAAGCCTCGTGTCCAGGAACCGGACCTATGTCTATGAGCGAGCCGTGGGGGGAGGATCTCAACTCAGTCGGGACACGCGGGTGGGGGGGGGGGGGGGCGCTGAAGATTGAGCTCGTCCGCAGGCCAAGGAGGTCGAGAAGGAGAAAGAAAAGGGCAAATGGAGAAAAACAAATTGTAGGGTCATTTTGCAAAAAAGATTGTACGACTTACAAGTGGGGTCCACATAGTCCAAAAGAAAATAGAAGGGGATGAAAGTTAACCACGAGTAAACAAAACAATGTTTTATAGAAATAATAGCCATTATCTCATTCAAAACTTATCACACTTCTCCTTAATCCTTTAGCGCAAATAAGTTCAAACTTTTCCAGATTACTACCGGACACATTTGGTATTTACTGGAATTTTTGGATTTTTTAAAACATCAAATTTCGAGCCAAAATTTTTGGAGGGCAATAGACCAGATTAGTAGTAGTAAAATATGTTTCCACTTTTTGGAGGGCACGCTTCAGCGTGTTGAAACATGTCTAGTGGACTCGTCGTTGGGTCCACATCCCTGCCAAGTCATCAAATACGACATTCTACCGTGCAAAGTGACTGTAGATGGGCATCTGTAACGTCTTTAGGTACCGTAAATTACGTATACTTGAGTACGGTGACCATGGTGAGTCCGGTTGACAAGTTAGGCCTGTGCCAATGCGGGTATCTTGTCACAGTTTCATAGGTAAAATGCTGATGTGGCAGTCTAATAAATGAAGAAAGAGAGGGCTGCTGTATGTAGTGATAGAACCGGCTCCTAGCGTGGTATCCAAAACCACATAAATGCAAAACTCATCCCGTGCTCCAAGCTTCTCTCCCACGGCTCTTTAAAACTGTTACACATCCTTTCGATGGGAGTAACTATCGGAGTTGATGAGGCCACAAAGCAAGCCACGGAATGATTAGACCACATATTGATCCGAAATTGAATCTGGTAAATACAGTAGATAGATACGGTGCATTGACACGGCCGTATCTTACTGAATCGTTTCTTTGTTGGATACGACGTTTAGAAACAACGCATTGGCACCGGCCTTAGAGGACCACCGATGAATTTTACTCCTAGTTTTACCAACCGCCGCTGCTAGACGTGTCCTTTATACTTGATATAAAAAAATCCTACATGTCTTTTTATAATTTGTCGTATTTACTTATATTTTGTTGTTATATAGAGAGGGACGGTCAGAATGCAATACATCAACCAGGGTTTCGAAAGGAGAAAAATGTGACTTAAAACAGGGGGGAACTGCTGGAGTCGCCGCTGCTTTTAGCATGGCAGCCGCGCTGCGCCGCATCTGCCCACCGGGGGTCCGCCTCGGTGCCACCTTCTCTTACCACAGTGCCACCTCTGCCTCCACCCCTGCCGCCGACGCGTTGAATCATGTCCAGGACCCGAACCGCCGGATCGCGGAGCTGGCCGCCGCCGGGCGCGTCCCCGACGCCCGCAAACTGTTCGACCGGACGCCGGACAGGGACGTGGTGTCCTGGACGGCGCTTGTCGCGGCGTACGCGCGCCAAGGCATGCTCCACGACTCCAGGGCTCTGTTCGACCGCCCGGATGCACACCGGAACGTGGTCACCTGGACGGCGCTCCTCTCCGGCTACGCACGGGCGCGCCTCGTCGATGAGGCCAGGGCGCTGTTTGAGCGGATGCCGGAGAGGAACCTCGTCTCATGGAACACGATGCTGGAGGCGTACACCTGCGCCGGTCGCATGGGAGACGCGTGCGCGCTGTTCAATAGTATGCCAGTAAGGGACGCCGGTTCCTGGAACATCCTTCTTGCAGCGCTGGTACGGTCAGGCATCATGGATAAGGCCCGGAATCTGTTTGAAAGAATGCCAGAGAGGAACATCATGTCATGGACGACAATGGTTGCCGGCATTGCACGGAGTGGAAGTGTTGACGAGGCTCGAGCGCTGTTTGATGCCATGCCAGAGAGGAATGTTGTGTCTTGGAATGCCATGATCTCTGGATACGCCCAAAACTGCAGGATCGATGAAGCTCTGGATTTGTTCATGAAGATGCCCATGAGGGACGTTGCTTCTTGGAACATTATGATCACCGGTTTTATCCAGAACAAGGATTTGAAGAGGGCGAAAGAAATCTTTGATGAGATGCCTAAAAGGAATGTAATCACTTGGACTACTATGATGAATGGTTGCTTGCAAGGTAATGAGAGCGAAACGGCCCTACAGTTATTTAATGGTATGCTCGTTGATGGGATCAGACCAAATCAGGTGACATTTCTCGGCGCTGTTGATGCATGCAACAATCTCGCCGGACTCAGTGAAGGACAGCAGGTGCATCAGATGATATGCAAAACATCATTTCAGTTTGATACTTTTGTCGAGTCCACCCTCATGAATTTATATGCCAAATGTGGAGAAATTAGATTGGCAAGAAAGGTGTTTGATCTCTCAAGGGAGAAAGACGTAATCTCTTGGAATGGGATGATTTCAGCATATGCACATCATGGGCTTGGTTTAGAAGCTATAGTTCTGTATGACAAGATGAAAGAACATGGATATAAGCCTAATGATGTCACATATGTGGGATTGCTCTCAGCATGCAGCCACTCTGGTTTGGTCGACGAAGGGCTTAGGATCTTTGAATATGTGGCGAAGGATAGGTCCATTGCTGTGCGGGATGAACATTACACTTGCTTGATTGATCTTTGTAGCCGAGCAGGAAGACTTGATGACGCCAAAAGATTAATTCATGGTCTTAATCTTAAGCCCAAATCAAGTACTGTCTGGAGTGCCCTTCTAGGTGGGTGTAATGCATATGGAAACGAAAGTATCGGTGATTTGGCAGCTAGACATCTCTTAGAGGCAGAACCTGATAACGCTGGAACTTACACTCTCTTGTGTAACATTTATGCTTCTGCTGGTAAGTGGAAAGAAGCAGCAAAGATTCGGTCTGAGATGAATGATAGAGGACTAAAGAAACAGCCAGGATGTAGTTGGATTGAGCTGGCAAATAAGGTCCATGTATTTGTAGCGCGTGATAAGTCCCATAGTGAGTCTGGCCTGATCAATAGTATGGTGCAAGATATTCATCACATGATGAGGATTTATGGCACTGTTCCCACTGACCATATGCAGCTTACAGATGAGGAGCTAGTGAATCTTCAAGTATAATTTGAAATGTATACAGTTAGAGTTCGAGGATTAGTCAAAGGAACTATTTGGTAGCAGTCCATCTGGCAACTAGCCTACCTTCTAGAGTTTCTAACTATGGTGTTAGTGTTACCTATGAGCCCAATGCTATGGCATCTTGCCTCAAGCTAAGATGGCCCTCATATTTGGAGCACTATTACTAGCAAACACCTGGGCTCTTCTCTGTTCATAGTTCTGTAGAATGTCAATATCTTCTTCAAAGCTGGGGTATTGTCAAGGACCTTGCAGAAGTTTTGATCTTTATCTCGGATCCTTGAATATTACTTCTATGGTGCACTGGTCTCAGCTTTGCCATGTTTGAGGTATGTTCATCATGAATTTGAAGTCTACTTGTCTGTATTTGTTAGTCCCTTCTTTATTGCTGGATGAATATGAGCAATTCTTCATATGTTCCTTATCTTTCAGTTTTTAAAATTAACGCAATTGTAGAAAAATATCAACAGTTGCTATAGAAGGGAAATAAATGATCAAACGTATCTAGACCTCCTGCGTTTGAATGCTGAGCAACTTCATGCTGAATCATCTTTTTAGGTTTTCGATCATTAAGTTCAGATAAAAAGTAAAAGCAACATAAAACGGTATAAGTAGCCGAGAACTTGCAATTGTTTGATCAAACAGTGTTGCCCTGCTTCAGGTAGGACATCAATGATTCAGCGGACTAAATTTTATTTGCAGTGTTCACGCAATTCTGCGAGTAAATTTGCGCCTTGGACTGTTGGAGGTTCTGTGGCTCAGCTTGCTATTACAGTAGCAACTACAGTAGCAAGCAAGCACTTTGGGATCACATAGGCAATGCTTCTGAACCCTGGGGCGAAAGCTGAAATCAGGACTGGAACCATCTTCAGCAAAAAAGTTACACTCTGCCATGAAGCAAGGAATTTCCTGTGGACTGGAGCTGTGCTCAGAAGATGTTGCTTCTTGTTCCGTAATGGGAAGAATACATAACGTATACTAGAACACCTGGAGTCCTGGACGTTGCTGGAAGACTATCTCAGCAATATATCTGCGTGCTGCTGTGGTGATGTACTTTACACTGTAAAAACAAAATTGAGTAAGTGAATTGTAATACCTGTCGATCTGAAACGTAAGCTGGATTAGTGTGGAGATTTTATTCAGAGGATGGTGGATATATAATTATGTTCTGAATTTTCTCAGGCCCAAACACAATCTGGTTTTGAAACTCACCAATAAGGCCCACTACAGACGGCCCGACACTGTCCAGTCGCCCGCCTCGAATACTCCTCGGACCAACCCACCCACCGACGGTAGGTCGCTCGCGGCGCGCTCCTCCGATCCCGATCTCCACCGCGCCTCCTCCCCTCCCACACTGACGCGATGGCCCGCGCGTCCTCCTCCGCCGCCGCGGCCATAGCTTTCCTATGGGTACTCGCCCTCCTCGTGGCGGCGGCCTCGGGCGCGCGCCTCCCCGGTCGCGCCGGTGGCGGCGCTCAGCCGCGGGCCGGCGGGGGCGCGACAGCCACCGCGGTGTTCGCGCTGGGAAGCTTCTGGCGGTCGGAGGCGGCTTTCGGGTGCCTCCCTGGCGTGATCCGCACCTCCGTCGGCTACGCGGGCGGCTCCAAGGCCAATCCCGAGTACCGCAACCTCGCCGACCACGCCGAGTGCGTCAAGGTAGCACGAGTGCTCATCATTCCCGATCCATTGTGCAGTTGTGCTATTTCATTCATGCAATTACCCTATGATAAGGCCTTTTTACTTTGGTAGTGCTATTAGTCTGCTATCTGTTAGTTATAACATTTTAAATGTGAAAGTAAAAGTAACAATTAGTAAATGAGTGTTCGTCAATAAAAAAGAAAAGTGAGTAAATGAATGATATTTTGTGACCTAAAAGGAATGAGTGTTTAAGACCCAAAACGAACGGATGTTTTTGATTGAATAACACACCTAATCTGCTTGGAGTGCCGTGTGCATGAAGCAATTAGGCATGTTTTGGTCTTCTGTGTGTGTGACCATGCTGCATTTCTAAGTTCTATTAAAAAAATTGAGTGTTTCCTGAGCTACGATGACTGGATTTGACTTGTGCTCAACCTCGAACTTTTTAGGTTGAATATGATCCCCGGTTGATTCATTACAAGCAGCTTTTGGATGTGTTCTGGGCAAGCCACGATCCACGGGAGGTCTTTGGACAAGGACCAGATGTTGGCAACCAGTATAGGTAATTGCATTTTCTCTCGACTCTAATCCGTCAGTAAATCAACTTCTTTAAGGCTGTGATGACTTCTTTTTGCATCCAGTACTTTTTCATGGTAGATTAATTTATTTAGCATATGATATGTTTACAGCAAACTAACAAAGCCATCAGTTGTCCCTTGGCTTCATGCCTTCATGGAATTGATCTGGATTACAATGACACGCATCTATCGAACCCATTTCCCTACTAGATCTAATAAGAAGCTCAATGTGCAAATCAGTATAGCACAACATGATGGTAGCCTTTGTAAGCAAATTAGCTTCTTACGAGCATCATGGTCATTGACTGCTGCTGCTGCTCATTTGTGTGGGTCACAGATCCGTCATTTTCACAAATGGAACCCTCGAGGCTAGATTGGCTGGTCTTAGCAAAGAAAGAGAACAAGGCAAGGACCGCACCAATGTTATTACCACAGAGATCCATCCAGTGGGGGCATTCTATCCAGCTGAACCAGAACATCAGGTAGCTATTTCATTATATTTCCTTGCGAGAACTGCTATGCAAATGCCATTTTGGAAAAATAAATCCTGTTATATATGTTGTGCGCTTACACGGAATCAATTTAAATGATAGAAATTTGAGCTGAAGCGCAAGCCTTTCCTCGTGCGACTGATCGGGAACCTTCCAGAGGAGGAGCTCGTGGTGTCAACACTAGCTGCAAAGCTGAATGCGTATGCTGCAGATCTCTGCCCTTCAAAGGCCCAAAAGAGAATAAGCTCCAAGATTGACGTGATTGCTAAGAAAGGATGGCCCATCCTAAGTGACATTTAGCTCATCATGGTCCAAGTTCTTATCAGCTACACTCCAATCCAACAACAGACACAAGAGCTGCATGATTTTGCTGGAAAATTTAGTAGGGATGTTTCAGCGGCTCACGATGACAGGAGGCAAATTCCAGTGGTTTATAATTGACTTGGTCATGGAGATTACAGTGTTTATATAGATAGCTTCATCTGTTGTATTGGGAGTTTTTCTTCTTTTAACCTACAAGTGTGCCTTGGTTCAGGGATTAATGAGGGGGATTACTGAACGCATGGTGATGATGTAGTGTGTAAGCTTGGTTTGTTTCACCAGTGAAAATATACAAATACATTCTTGTTCACACATTCAATCTGTGACGAACCGTGGTGCTGACCTGACCCACTATCCCAGGCTGGTCCCTGTGGTGAGAACTAAACTAATTCTGATGAAATCCTCTTGAATTTCTCATGAAGTTTTCGTGAATCAGATAAGGCATGAATATCCCCTCGCAGGTTGTAAATTAGGGAGTCGATATTTCCGCATGGTTTTTCCAACATGTTATCGAAATCAAATTCTACTCCTTTAATTGTTCAGGCAATATTCATATGTACTCAAATTCGTGTATTGAAGACCGTGTTCGTATCTCTTTTTTTTAAGACTGTGTTAGTTATTCCATCGAGGTCAGTTTTGTTGGTATATACACTACAATTATACGAGCAAAGGAATTTATTTTTTTGCGGAACCAGCGGTCGATTAGGGTTTAGGGTTTAGGAGGATTACTGAACGCATGGAGATGGCCCACTTGATAAGGGAAACCGGACCCAAAAAACCATACAAACAGTTTTTTTAAAGGAAAACATGGCCGAAAAACTACACAAGCGAGGTGACCCGCCGCCCACACGATGCAAATCGACCAAACGCTACAAACACACACCACCTGCTCCGGTGCCGCCGCCCTGGCGTAACAACCAGGACGAAACTCCGCATAGCCCAAAGTCGAACCAGTCAGGGTCGATGAGCCTGTTGTTCGCACAGCACCAGGACACCACCCAATCCCGGCGTAACAACCAGGACGAAACTCCGCATAGCCCGAAGTCGAACCAGTCAGGGTCGATGAGCCTGCTGTTCGCACAGCACCAGGACACCACCCAATCCCGGCGTAACAACCAGGACGAAACTCCGCATAGCCTGAAGTCGAACCAGTCAGGGTCGATGAGCCTGCTGTTCGCACAGCACCAGGACACCACCCAATCCCGGCGTAACAACCAGGACGAAACTCCGCATAGCCCGAAGTCGAACCAGTCAGGGTCGATGAGCCTGCTGTTCGCACAGCACCAGGACACCACCCAATCCCGGCGTAACAACCAAGACGAAACTCCGCATAGCCCGAAGTCGAACCAGTCAGGGTCGATGAGCCTGATGTCCTCCGGGGCTGCCGCCCCGGCGTAGCAACCAGATATGTCTTTGCATTGCTCGAAGGCGATCCAGACGAGTCGGCGAGCTTGCTGCCCATGCAGCACAAGGTTGCCAAAGGAATTTAACCGGCACGGCACACCCCCCGACAAATAAACGCGAGAGTATGGGATTAATGTTTGGAGATTCCAGGGCGATCGCGACGCCGGGGAAGAAGAATGTGCAGGCGGCGCCACCCGCCGTCCCGCTCCAACTCGTGTCAATGCCAGTATGCGAGCTGCCCGACGGCCTGACCGCCCCCTCGAAGTCGAAGGTCCTAGCCGCCCCCGTGCGCGTGCCCTAGCTTAGCTCGCAGAATCCCATTCGTGCAGCTGAAATCGCGCTAAATTTTTTTTTTGAGGAAAGGATCCGATACAAATAAAAGGCAGCTCGAACACTTTACAAAAAGGCCCAAAAGAAACAGAAAAACAAAAAAGGACCCCAAAAAGTGCAGAAACCACCCCAAGCCACCAGGAACGATCACAAACGGATCCACCACCGCCGCACCCCAAACTCCTAGACGCTGCCGGAGACGCCGTACCGCCGTCCGTCGGAAGAAGACGCCACCACCTTGTAGAAGACCGCAGGATCCATCCGCCGCAAGCAACGGAATCTAGCCTCGCTGAACGAACACGGCCAAAGCACCGTCTTCCCGCCTCCGCCCATCTTCCAGCCGCCACCGCAGCGCCCAGGACCACCAACACCAGCACCCACCTCCGCACGGTCGCTCCCCTCGCCACCACGGCCGGCCGGAGCAGAACCACCGAAGAAGAAGCCCACCTGCAACACCACCACCAAAAACGGATCGCCCACAACCACCTCCTTCTCCCCACACCACCACGGTCGGCCGGAGAAGCTAAGATGGAATAGAGCACCCGGCGAAGAACCTCACCTCCACCACAGCACCTCACCCTCCCGCAGCCACCGTTGGAGGAGACGGCGGCCCGACGACGACGGAGAGGAGGGATAAGAACCCCACAGAGGGAGGACGACGGCGCCACCCCGCCAACCACCCGGGGGGACCAAAAGCTCCACCGATCCGTAGATCGAAGAGCAGCAAAACCACTAAACCCGAAGGCCAGTGGACCGAGCACGCCACCCACCTGCCGACGTCCGGCAAGGAGAGGAAAGATGGCGGAACTTATTCTCGAAGACGACGGCGACCTCCTCCCCAGATCGACGCCGACGAGCCCTAAAACTACCCTATCTACACGCCGGGAGACAGGGAACGAGATCCCCACCTCCTCCCGCCGCCGAAGCGACGAGAGGAGGTAGGGATCTGCACCTGCTCCGGCGGAAGGAGGGGAAAAGCAACCGGACGCCCTTGTCGCCTCTCTCGATCTATTGTAGCAGAGGGGAGAGGGAGGGGAACGGGGTCGGATCATTTCGAAATCGCGCTAATTCTGCTGAAGAGATATGTACTTCAGATGCCGCGGATTTTTTTTTCCCTTACCAGGAATCAAGTTCTACTTTCTGATCATATTCGGGTGACCATTGCGAGCTCACTCAGTTGTACAAGCACGAACCGAATTTTGTACTACCTCCGGTCCGAAATGGTTGTCGTGGCAACAACGCTAAGGTAGCACAAACTTCTACAGTACTCACGACAATCAATACCGATCGGAGGGAATAACTAATTGCACGGACTGTTTTTGCAGCGCGTGAAGGTTTTCCGCTTGAATGATGGAGGCGGGTGGGACGACTGCGGTACTGGCCATGTTACAATCGATTATCTACCGGTACATTCACTAGAGACTCTCAATGCTTTTCCCCTTCTTGAACTGAGCTACAGTATAGCGCCCACCATCATAAAATGGGGTTTTATTTGGTTGTTATATGTATAATCTTCTTCATTCTCTGTATATTGCTTGCACCTTGCAGGGTTGGGCATCGAGACATAGAACTGTTCTGGCTGTTATAGATGAAGAAAACGACGACCCGATGCTTTTGCACCTCATTACTCCGGATGGCATCTACAGGAAACAGGAAGGTGAAGCATCTCGCTGCCATTGCTTTTTCCGGTTCTTCTTCCCGCGTTTCAGTTTTTCGGGGGAAATTACTGCCGAAAGAAAAATGTTTCAAACTTTCCAACGGTGGTAATCTTTAGTTTCTTTGCTCACCTCGGTTCGATGTCATTGTGATTCGCTCCTTCTCGCTCGCAGATACATTCATGATTCATCACGTGGTGTGATCCCGAAGCCAGCATGACACACTGCCTGAGCTTCCAAGACGGCACAGGGTGCTCCAGTATATGGTATGTTAATGTCACGGAGTGCTACTGATGTTTCATTATTATTTAAGCTCGATATGTGCTCACCTGGACGCTATGGTGAATTGTGCATTTTACAGGAATGAGATCTGCCAAGTGCAGAGAAAACAAAGGCCTGGTCATCGGTCTCCAAGTGACACTAGTGGTAGGCTTGCTGTTCGGTCTGCCAGTGACACTAATGGTAGTTGACCATATTCATGTGATGTTTCTTTTATCCCTAAAGATAAGAATGTTCCAATATAAATGCTCATGAGCGATATTTTCATTGTTTTGTGCAGCTTCCCAAGGATAATTTAATCATAAAGCAAACTGATGAGTCAGAATAATGTATTCATTAAGCAAGCAGTGATGGGCATCAAGACTCTGGACATTAAATCGTTCACGTTTGAAGTTGGGAAAATAATGTTCAAGATTTCTTGTGAATTGTGATGTTATTCACAGTGCCATGCGCATAGTAAATGTCCTTTATTTTCTGTAATAAAATAGCAGACCAGCAATTTGTTATCTTTTTCAAGGAATAATGCTTGTCATTTTGAAGAGCTGCTGCAACATTTCTCATAGTAACAGACGTAACACTGAGACCAGGCGCAATCAATCACAGCTTAGAGCGTATACATCTTTACTAGAAGGATAGGGCGTGCTTTGCTGCGCCTGTTTGCGTTGTTTGCATTAGGTTGCTTCGCTCGCTAACACGGTGTCTATCTGAGCAGGTGTTAGCAAATGCTGACGTATCGAGCACATTAAACTCTGGCACTGTTTATAGTAGAGGGAAAGCTCAATCCCCACAGAACAACACCCTGACCCAAAATGTCGGTAATAAGTCAAAATGTCGTTATATCGTGAGGATTCCTTTCGAGGATGCTGAGAAAAAAATTGATGCACCAATTCATCAGCACATGCTATTGCTAGTGATAAAAGCTAGAACAGGAAGGTACATTCATACAACATCCGAATTATATTAGCCTGCTTTGTACAAAATGTCATGCTTTAGGTATGAATGATATCAAGGATGTAACAAGCAATCAGGATTGCAGGACAAGTCAAATATGTTATACTATAAACTCGAAACAATTATTAAAGGGACAAGGCTGAAAATCCTTCAATAATCCTTTGTGTGCAGGTTAAAAACAGATCACTACCATTTTTGAACGATTCTCTCTACTTTATCCAAAACATATCTAAAACAAAAGAATGTCCAAGAACTTGGGAACTCACAATCTATGGACCAGGTGCATCCAGAAAATCCATATTATTTGCGAAAACAAGGACTCAGTGTTGCAGATACCAGAAGTAGTAAGTGTGAATACATTGCCTAGCTATGAAGTTTAGATCTGACCACTGCAAAGGAACAAAATAGAACGTTGGTGCAGAAGTCAAACTTCCTCGTACTCATCATCACCTTGTTCTCCAGCAGCTTGGCCTCCATCCCTCACAACACGAACCGCATCAATGAAAAAAACGCCTGGACCTACATCCTCTTCAAGTGGACATCTTCCCGCACAGCAGTACCGCCAGACCTACGTCTGTTCTGCGCCACTCGCAAAACATAACATTATCCTCTTCACCGCCAATAGCATGCTCTCGTCCCCCCGTTATCAAACAACTCTATTGGCAATTCCTTCCTGCAATTTAGAACAGTAAACAAATAAGTTCACATGTACATATAGAAAGGTACTTCGAGAAAAAAAATCAACAGAAAAGACAGTACACAAAACACATTATCATCTACAATTAGCATACATGGATATTATTATTTTATTGAGAAATTCAAAGTCCATGTAGTAATGTTTGCTGATGTTCTGGAACATTCAAAAAGACCATTTACAACTCGCTGAACCAGACCAATTTTCAAGTCATTACAGTGCAATGCTTGGCCCCATCGAAATTAAACAAATACTTAAGGCCAAAGATGAAGTGACACATTCAATAATCATACATAAATTTAATCCCAAGGATGTTCACTTTAGCTTCAATGATATAAGTCTGTCCAGCTCCAATCAATACAAATGTGGTGTTCATATGAAATGTTAGAACCGTTACAGGTTGAATCATCTAATTTCATAAATGTTGCTTAGTGTAAGTTTGAGACTGTAATAAGCAGTGCCTCACTTCTTGGAATCATGCCAAACCATCTAATGGATCTATATCCATTTTTGGAACCATGCCAAACCAAAATAATTCCAAGTGTTTCATAAAAACCAAGTGAAGTAGCAAAAAGGAGATAAATGGAATGACATGTAGATAGTCAAAATATCGGCTGGGATGCAGTCAACAACATCAAGCACAATTTCTCATTCGAAGGGTATGAATCATAATTTATACAATGGTCCAGTAGACTGCAAGTTTCCTAGAGACCAAGGAGACTAATTGGATTCCATGATGAATAAAGAAAGAAGTGCATGCTTCACATAAATAAAGCACCATGTTTGAACAATAGACACTCCACCCGAATTATAACAATAGGATATGCGAATACGCAGAAATAATACACAAAAACACCTCTGTAATTGGGAATTTCGATGCAAAAATAGTTTGTGCTGGAGTTATGAAAATAAACAATAAAAACCCATAAAGGAAAGCAGCTACTCTTTTCAGTTTCCTGTTATCACACATCAATATCTGGATGCACACAAGAGCTGGTACATCGAAATCTACGTACAAAAGTTGAATAATAGCAAAATTCACTAAACTCAACAGACTAAAAGCAACACCATACGACCATGTAACCAGTCCATTCTATTTCTGTTTTCTATACAGCACCACTTCATCTGGGAACGTACATGAACAAAGCAGGAGAGGGCAGACAACAACAAGTGATGTTTAAGTCTAAGCGCAATAGATAAAAGAACCATTTATCCTTCTAAGATGATGACGACATCACATATGAGTAGCAATGGTGGTGGGAGTATTCTTTCGGGAGAGGGCAGTTACAGAAAAACAAATGCCATCTCGCTTTCGCCCGCGTCGGCCAACATGGGAACGGACAGCCTCCATCAAAGATCAAAGAACACCAAACCTACATCGTCCAACAGAATGACAAACATCCGTCACCTAAAACCAGAGGACGAACAACCTACATGAGGAAACCAATCTCACAGCATCGCGACGCAACAAAATCCCCAATCCCCATCCGCCAAACCCTAGCTGAACGACCTGAACACACAAAACCAAGACCACGAATGGGGCCGTACCAGCTGCAGGCAGAGAAAACCCAATCCGCCCCAAATCGAACCCGGAAAAAGGAATGCATATGGAAGAAAGAATGCAGCAAACCTCCGCCGTCCGCCAAACCCTAAGTAAACGACCAGAATACCGACCCAATCCAGAACATGAAGGACACCATACGAGCCGCAGACAAACAAAGCTCACTCGCCCCAAAAAGTGAACGACTCCCACAGAGGAAACCATGCCTCAAGCCCCATGAAAAGACTCCCACCGATGAAAACTTAATGTTTCAAAATCCCAATTATATTTTTAAAGAAAACTGTAAGGGATGCCCCAACAGCTTAAATAGGAACCTAGATTTGAATCGTAAATTTACTGGTAAAATAATTCAGATATTTATGTAATCTTACCATCTTATTAGGATGGTCAAATATTCATTCCCTAGCAGAGTTGTGTGTCTCTTTAAACAGATACTAAGAGCTAAAAAACATCATTTTACCAACAAGGATTTCCTTTGCCACAAAACATGGATATTTAAGTTACTGAAGTAATAAAGAGCAGAAATATAACAGGAGAACATTTTCAAATATTTTTTACTCTCGCGAAAGCCTTCATGAGTGTAGTATAAGTCACAACATTTGGTCTCATACCCTGAGAAAGAACAAGCATTGGTAAGAGTTAGTGCAAAGGAAGTTAAACCATGGCACCCAAATAAGAATCCATAACAATCAGTATTCTCATACAAGAGAAAGTACCTACACTGTCCTTCATATGCTTGAAAACAGCTACAAACTACCCGTGCGTTGCAACGGGAGAGAAAAAATCTGCCTCACACCACTACAAACTGACTGAGTAACAAATCACGTCTCTAATCTTATTTGTTGTATATGAATCTTTTTTAACACGTTGTTTTTGGTAGCTGTATGTAAAACCGATTACACATATAGCCGGACAAAGTGTATTTTGCATTCACAAACCTTGTACCGGTAGGACTATCATGACCATATTCTGCAATTTCTTCCCCTACAGCAAGGTTTATTATTAAGTGCACAAAAGAATGCCCTTAAAGTATAAAAAACGGCTCTAAACATCCTAAAATAGCATGACTGTTTTTCAGAGCAACGATTTACCTAATTGATTAAAAAATAAAAATATGAGAAATAAGAAATAGAAACACAAACAACAAATATCTCCCATAAAATCGGTGGCATCAAGGTTCTTTGAAGTTTACATCTCTTGCTTTGATGTTTGCATGTTAATATCTTTTCCAATGTTGGTGGTGAAACTGTACAGGAGCAGACATGCATAGCCGGATGAATTAAACTCATAGGTTTCTAAGCTGCATTTGCAAGTTATATTTTCAGAAAATCCCAAGCATCAGATAGAAAAATACTACAAACGTATGAATGTGTTTAGTACAGAAAATTCACAGTTTCCACAAAATATTTTGTTAAAGTTATGAAAAGTACACATCAGCATGCTTATTCAGCGCATGTACATTTGCAGATTCCTTCCCCTTACCCATATTATTATTGTGGTTCCATTGTTTCCAGACAACACTAATCTGAAGTTTAAAGACAGTGCCATCATCATGCATAAGAGTATTGTTCAGTTTGCGCAATATATAAGCACTAAGCCTACACTAACACATTTAAAGGTCGCCAGAAATTTAGTTCATGTGAATATCTGAGTTTGCACAAAGCAGTAAATCATCCTTGCAAGAGAATGAACCATATGTACCATATTCCAGCTCATGTGGATATCTATCAAGACCTCCATCACAGATCACACTTTCAAAGCAGTTGTTGCTACACAACAAGCAATATCACCGATGTTTGATAATCTGATTTGCTGGCACAACTTACACACATATTACTATAATACTGTTGTTTAATTTTGGCTTGCTAGCATGAATCACAAAATCACTACATCCCGTCATCAATTTGAACTTGGATGGTTACCTCTCTGACTAACAAAATTTCCATGCGAAATAGCGTACATCTCTATCAAGCTATCAGTAATTCCAGAAAAACAACATCCACGCTGCAGATGGCAATCAAAACTACGATATAAAGCCTAGAAACTAACATAATGGTGTGCTAGCTCTAGTGGATTGCCTGTTGTGACGGAATTACTGGATTGCATCGAGGACTACAAAACAAATGAACAAAACTCAGGGTGATTGCTCAGTTTGTAAACCAGGAGCTCATTGGCTTAGGAGATAAAATACAACAATCCTTGGACGAAGAATAGTATTGTCTTTCCAGTTTCATACCTAGGAGTACAATAAATGCGCATGATAAGTCAGCACCCTTGCTGCATTAGGAATTGCTTGAAGCCGTCGTTCCTTGTCCCCACCGTGCACACCAGCATCTGTGTCTGGAAGCCGACGCCCATGCCCATGTCCAGCGCGAGGTGACGCGGCCAACGCTGGTGACATCCTCGGAAGTATCGTCTGGCGCTGCGACCTGTTCGAGCTTGACCAGTCCAAACTGTTTTCACATTAACAAAAACAGCTTCAGGGCAACAAAATTGACAAGCAACTGCTGAAGGAATTAATGGATGGGAGAAGTGTTTTAAGCAAGAGATAAAACAAAGTCAAGCCATGGCACCCAAATAAGAATCCATAACAATCAGTATTCTCATACAGGAGAAAGTACCTACACTGTCCTTTATATGCTTGAAAACAGCTAGTGCCTCCAAATGCCTTCCAGCAGTACTATAAGCATCTGTACAAATTCACTATAATAAGATCCGGCTCATTCCTTCTGCCTCCGTGAACTAAAAAACACTTATAGTTTGTTCACACACACACCCTTATAAATAATAGCCATAGAAAATAAATATGATCAGTCTTCCGGATGTATTAATGCCCTCACTGAGTCACTGGTTCTAATTACCCAGCCAAGATGTTGTATCTCGTGCAACATAACAACTCCAATTGTAGAAGGAAGCTCCAAACCATTATCCCCTTGATTCCAATTAGATGCAACATACGAACAGATCACGCCCTCTTTTAAGCCTAACCCTAGCACCAGAAACCTATACGCAGAGAGAGAGTGTGGGGAGGAGGAGGATGCTCGCCTGTAGCTGTCGTCGTCCGAACGGGACATCCGCCTCTCCCGACGGCGGCGCTTGTGGCGGGACTTGCGGTCCTTGCGCACCTTCAGCGCGGAGGAAGAGGACATGGAGGGTGCGGCGTCCTTTCGGCGGCTGTAGCGGCGGCGGTCGCTGACCTTGAGCGCGGAGGAAGAGGACATGGGGGGCGCGACGTCCTTGCGGCGGCTCTGCCACGGCGGTCGCTGCCCGAGGAAGAGGAAGAGGATCCGGTGGAGTCCATGTTGTCGGAGTGGGAGGAGGAGGATGCGCTGGCGGACGGCGCTATGGCCCGCAGGTCACGGCGGCGGGATTCGGCGGTGCAGATGATTGCGACCAAAACGGAGAAACGAGGAGCCAAAGGAGAGCTAGGGTTCACCACCCAACGCCCGCCGCCGCAGTTCTCCAAAATCCACCGGCGTGAGGAGACGGGAAGTATAGAGGAGGAGAAAAACACGCGTCGCATCTGAACTGGGCACGCCCGAATGCACTGGAAGGCACCAAACCCATCCAAGATCCAACGCCATCCATCTCCAGTTCTCCATGCCATCCACCTGCGGGCCCACGTTGCGCCCAACAACAACACGCCACGCTAACAACGAACAAGAAAGCAGCAAATCCATGTGTCACTGATTTGTGGGCCCAAAACGTGGATGAACCACAAGGCAGCAATCCCAAGGAGCTTAGATGTTGTAGAGATATATACACGTCTTCACCCAAGGGAGTACATTGTTCCACCAGAGCCTATTTCTACAGAAACATTCTGAAGCCATGAGAAAGACGCAGCTACTAAGGCTATTTCCTGATTCGTTTCGAAGCAGTTTTGGCTAGAGCATTGTAGATATCTCGCTTCCTCTTCGCGTTTTCATCGGCCTTGCCAGAGGCTACGGCTACGTTGGCCTGCCTTTCCAATGCTTCCCTCACAAAGAACTTCAGCCTCCAGAGTGTCGTCTCGCTCTGCACCCGCACAGGAAAGCATGGTCAACATGCTAAACAGTGTCATACCTGGAGCGGTGTTAGTGTTAGAATCAAGATAGTTTACCTGAGCATCCATGTCAAGGTCCACTTCTTCTGCTGTAGTTTGGAAGCTAGGATTGTCTTGTGCAACCAAGTCTAGTGCCTTGCTAAGATCTTCTGGAGATAAGTGGCAAAGACCTGCACCGAGTTTTCTCTTCTCATCTGTGGTCATTTTCCTACAATATCAAGATTTTAGCAACTGTGTCACCTTTTTAGGCTCAGTGCCCCTAAAAGGTGATATCAAGCAGTCAAATCAATAGGCATGAGATAAACATCTTAAAGACGAACCTGCATCTCTGAACTACCATTTTCCGGAGCTCGTCCAGTTGCTTATTAATATCATTCAGCTGGAAGAAAATAAAGAAGATACTGAATACACAAAGGGTCGCAGCAGTTTTATGTGAATGGCTTGCTTGTTCAGGCTGGCCACACATCTTAGTCAAGAAAGGATTTCATATGGTACATCAATACACAAAAAAACTAAACAATAACCATAACAACCTAGGATTACTTTTTCTGAATAATTTACACTGAGCAGGAGTCAAAATCAGTACATAGTGCTTCAATTGATATCTACTCAATACAAAAAAAAAAGTCCATGAGAGTGCTGACCTCATTATCAGTATCTTGTGCTAACTTTGCAATAGTAGCTTCCGGTGAAGCGTTTGTGGTTGCAACATCGTTTGGTTCCTCCTTTTTCCTTTCCTAAAACGAGAGATCCAACTTATTGTTGTCAAATGCTATGTAACACATATACATATCAAAACAAAAATGGTAACATATGTCAGTACAAATATCCACCTCGTTCTCAACTTTAGGGAGAAGGTTGAGCCATTTCTCCTCAAATTTCCCAAGTAAAAACTTGGCCATTACGTGAATATCATGAGGTTCATCATTGTACTTCATTGCATTCTCAAAAACTAATCTAACATCAGAATATATTTCTCGGACACTGTTATACTTGGTACCATCCTTCCCTTCCATTTTGTTTTGGATGGTCGAGAAGTCCATAGGTTTGGTGATAATCTGTAAAGAGTAGAAATCAAAGATATGAATCACTAGAAGCAAGCTTCAGAAACCCTTTATTCTATGACCCAAATAGCAAATACGCCAATGAAGCCACTCCATCTTATTGATATATACTAAATATAGAGAAACATATTTGCTACCAACACAAGGGCTGCAACAATTCGAAGTACACCAAAAAAGATAAATAATAAGTGACCAGATCAATTTACAGCTAAGATAAACAGATAACCTAAGACCATGCTTTCCTTTTATAGCTTAGGGATGGTTAAAGTATTTTGAGTTCCCAGCAATAGCTTTCAATTTCAGGCACGTGGATGATTGGATGAAGGTAAAATATCGTGACAAAACCAGTTAACAGCTAAGAAGATAAACAGATAACTTACTAATTACTAAGCAAGGTTTTTGAGTCGCCGAGTCAAGTAAAGTCGCCAGCCCTGCGGCTCGGCGATTAGTCGACGAAAGTAGCTGTATAGTCCGAGTAGCCCTGATTTCTAGAAAACGACTTGATGATTAGTCGGCGACTATACAGCGACTCAAAAACCTTGTTACTAAGCCATGTTTTCCATACAAAGCTAAGAGATGATTTACAGTATTGTATTTGGAGTTCAAAGCAAATACAGGATTTTATTTTGCCCTTGACATTGAAAATTTTGTGATAAGCTGCAACAGAATGTGAATAGAAAGCAGAATAAAGACAGAAAAGCATAAATCCAGCAGCTACTCAGGAGCAAGGTGATGTGTAATCAAAGTCAGTTTTTTCCTTTTTAAGTCCCGACTGTGTGCCAACATCAGGTAACACAAAATATACCAGTACCAACAAATTCATACTAAGCTACAAATGCATCCCCTACAGTTAAAATACCTTTCATAGGAACAGATCTCTAGTATCCAGGACAAAACCTACTGGAAGATTACCTTGTAATAGTCATCAAGTTGAAGAGCTACAACGTCTACTGGTTGCAGAAATGGCGCAGCCCATTCATGGACTGTGATCTGGAAGAAGATGAATATAGAAAAAAAAGGATCAATACGGATTTCGAAGGGGCCACCATAAACTTTGTATTGCGTATTAGGCCATAGAAAACTAGATTACAAAGGTATTCCACATTTAGTGGTCGAATCAATCTCAACATTGTAGCCAATAAAAAAAAGCTGCATTTCAAATTCACTAAAAGGCTTTTTAGTTAGGTTTAGACGGTGTCATTTCAGCAAACGCTGCACAGACTCATTTTTATTTCCTGCACCAGAAGATCACACGTAGAAAATGGTCAACCAATAACCACAGCCAACTACGTACTAGATTGTATGTTTTATCAATGGAGAATGACTAGGCCAGCGAACCCAAACAACATATACAGACCATTGGACAAAGCACAGGTCAAGGATGAACGATCACCTGGCGAATGATACCACCAAGCTCGCGCATAAGGCCGGGCATCCCTTTGCAGTGGCTGTCCCTTGTGCCGTTCGCCGCGTACCTGCTGCTGCCGCCGGCCTTCCGCCCTCCGCTGCCATGCTTCTTGCCGTCGTAGAACCCTACCACCTCCTTCACCCTCTTCTCCAGCTGCAACAGAGGAACCACGTCAACATCCAGTTCCAAACCTGAGACCACTTTCCCCTAATTCTTTGTGGGAAAAGAGCACTACAGGAAACCGCAAGAACTGACACCAAATCCCGCACTACTAAAAAATATTGCGCGATTTACTTCTTCGGAGGGAGGGGTGGATTGGATTGCTGCGGAGGTTAGCGAGGGGGGCTTTACTTACCACGTCGGTCTTGAAGGCGAGGTCGTCCACCTGTCGCCGAAACGCGTCCGCCGTGGGGAAATCCGCGGCGGTGGGCGGATCCATCGGCGGGATCGGTCGCGCCTCCTCCGCCGCCGCTCGCGCGCCGTCCTCCGGCACCATCTAGGGTTTGCGCCGCCGGGCCGTGTGCGAGCGACCCTGCGAGTGCGAGACGTATGGGTGGGCTCTTGGGCGCGATTTGATGGGCCTTCTTTTACTGGGCTTCTGGTCCATCCGGACGGCCCAGCTAGGGAGTGGCCCGTCTCAAGTTTGGCGAGCTTGATGGTAGAGAGGTGCTGGTTCATTTTTTTTACATGGAACACTCGTACTCCCTCCGATCCATATTAGTGGGCATAGCTTTGTCTAAATTCATATGTATCTAGTTAAGTATTTAGACTAGATACATGTGTATCTAGACAAAGTTGTGCCCACTAATATGGATCGGAGGTAGTATTTCATTTGGACACGCTGGCAAATATCGCTGGTCTCGACGTCCATATGACATGGTCCCCGTGAGCTTCACCCACACCCAAAGCCACAAGCTCATGTACAGTCCCGAGCGATGAAAACAACATCAAGATTCATCTTGACAAACTCAGTAGGTAGCGGCCTCCCATTTGTTTGTCAGTGCTACAATAGCAGTATTCTTTGGCTTCAAATACTCAGTCCATTCATTTGCATGACGTTGCACATTGAAACAAAAACTCTCATTACACTGGTGGCTCTCGGCATGGTTCCCTTTGTTACATTCTGCCACCATAGCCATAGGAAAGCAACGGACATCAGCTGCTCACTGGCCGGCAAACTGAACACTTCCTGTAGCACTTCCAGCGATGCTCGACACGAGAACAATTTCAGTCTTACATCTTCTAACAACAGACTCTGCCACCTCCGTTTAGGCGAGAGGAATAATAAATGGCCCCCGTCTTCGAAAAATCTGTGACAAACTGCACATCTTGTATCAAGATCCACGCCTCGTCGTGCAATGTTCATATATAGTGGATGTCTATTATGAGCTAGTGTCCACAACAAATGATGAACCTTCGGCGGACAATGCACTCACCACCGCTTTGTAAAACTTCGCTTTTAACTGTTCAGAGTCTGAACTCTGAACCCTGGCCGATTTGAGAAATACTCTCCCTCTTCATCATGTCAATATGCACCTTATACGCAGAGTCGCAGACTTCACAGAAAATAAGCCCCGACTATCAAAACTTCAAGCAATGAAATCTTCAGATTGGTCTCGTAGAGGGATGCTAAGAATGCTAGGTACATCATCTGGATGAAAGTGTTGGGCTATCAATTATATGTTCCATGTTACTGAGTCAGCGTCAATGAGTTCTAAAACTATTTGGAGCTCACAGTTTCCTTTAGGTGTGGTAGGCTGACGAGTCACATTGTTTGGGATCCACGGAACTCACTATTTCTGTTGTCTCTAAATCCTCATTCAAGGAAGAAAAAAACTCCTATCATGAATGAAAATGCCAGGTTGAAGTCTCTTGTTGAGACTGGTATCCTTAGGTGTCATAAAGGGAGTGAAACCCTCGAGCAAAATTTTCAGACACAGTCCAGGTATAGAAGAAGTGAGGGGATTGGATTTGAACGACGTATGAACTGGGTGAAAGCCTCGAGCAAATTTTTCAGACAGTCTAGGTACAGAAGAAGTGAGGGGATTGGATCTGAACGACGTATGAACTGCGATGGTTCATACTGGGCACCTGAACAGTATCCCAAGACAAAATTTGTTCTTAGAAGAGAGAAGTTTCATGCATCTGTTTGTTCATCAAGACCATTCATTTAGACCAAAGGCACCCAACTTTGTCATTATTGATGAGGCTTTTCAAGTAAGCAAGGACAACACCGGAAGAATTTATGTGGCATGCATTGCTCCCATGACTTAAGGCAAGGCACCCAAACGGTGTATATGGATAGAGAAATCCCTCATCAACAGTCTTGAGTGCAATGCTCCTGTCAGAAACTTCGAACGTCTCTTACAACCACAAACTTGGAACGACAGAAAAGTATGGGTTCCTAAAAGGAAATGATCCCATATGCAGGACCTCTTCTCCGGAGATCATCAGCCGGTGTTCAACACTAGCAACATCAATCATATACCCGGAGAAGATGAAGACCAAGGGATGCATGAAGATTCAATTCCTTTCTGGTTCTTTCAATGCATCTAGGTGTCCTAAAGAAATCCTGTTTCGAGAGACACGCATCACGTGGTGTGACCCTGAAGCGGGCATGGTACTCTCCTTGAGCTTCTCCAATATATGGTAGTATGTGCTTCTGATGTTTCATTATATTTTAGCACGATGTGTGCTCACCTGGGCGTTATGGTGAACTGTGCATTTTACAGGAGTGAGATCCGCCAAGTGCAGAGAAAACAAAGGCCTGGTCTTCGGTCTGCCAGTGACACTAACGGTAGTTGACCATATTCCTGTGATGTTTCTTATATCCTTAAGACAAGAATGTGCCAACATGCTCACGATCGATATTTCCATTGTTTCGTGCAGTAAACTGACGAGTTAGAATGTGCCAAGGATAAATTATTCATCAAGCAAACTGATGAGTTATAACGATGTTTCACCAAAGCAAGCAGAGATGGGCACCAATTCTCAGGACATAAAATCGTTCACATCTCAAGTTGAGAAATATAAGTGTTCAAGATTCTTGTGAATTGTAATGTTGTTCACAGTGCATATGCATCTTTATATTGTTCCACAAGAGAATATTTCTACAGAAACATCCTGACCATGACAAAGGCGCAGCGACTGAGGTTATTTCTTGATACGTTTCGAAGCAGTTTTGGCTAGAGCATTGTAGATATCTCGCTTCCTCATCGCGTCTCCATCGGCCTTGCCCCTTTCCAATGCTTCCCTCACAAAAAACTTCAGCCTCCAAAGGGTCGTCTCACTCTGCACCACATAGGTGTCAATGAAACGGGAAAAAGGCCAAATCAATTCTCTCTATTGCAAGGCTGGGAGATATACTCCAGAGTACAAGGGCCACATGGGCTTACACTTCTATGGGCCTAAATATACACACATACATATTATATATATTCTAACACCCCCCTTCAAACTCAAGGTGGATCAGACACGTTGAGTTTGAGAATATGTAGATTATGTTGTTCTTTGGACTGGGCTTTAGTGAAGAAATCAGCAAGTTGAACCTCCGAAGGAACATATGAGAGCTGAATTGTTGACTGTTGGCAGTGAGAGCGGGTGAAGAAAGCATCCACTCCAATATGCTTTGTCAGTTCATGCTTGACTGGATCATTTGCAATTTGAATAGCGGCTGTGCTGTCACATAAAATGGATGTGGGTGCATCACATGAGACACCAAGATCAGCCAATAACCAACGCAGCCAGATGATCTCTGATGTAGTGGTAGCAAGTGCTCGAAGCTCAGCCTCAGCACTAGAGCGAGACACAGCAATTTGTTTCTTGGACTTCCATGCAATGAGAGAGGTGCCAAGAAAGAGGCAGTAGCCTGTGACGGAGCGGCGGTCAGCGGGATCACTCGCCCAAGTGGAGTCAGAGTAAGCATGAAGCTGAAGCTGATTATCACGAGCATAGAATAGTCTTCGACATGTTGTTCCTCTCAAGTACCGAAGCACATGAAGCAAGTGACTATAATGGACTGATGTAGGAGCACTAACAAACTGACTGAGAATATGCACAGCATGAGCAATATCAGGTCTTGTCACAGTGAGATATACAAGACTGCCTACAAGATGACGATAGCGAGAGGGGTCCTCAAGGGGGATACCATCAGTGGGGCGCAATTTCAGCTGAGTCTCCATGGGTGTGGCAGCAGTACGTGTGTCAGTGAGACCCGAGCGCAAGATCAAGTCCTGAGTATAGCGCTGTTGAGAGAGATAGTAACCATCATTAGTGCAATCAACCTCAATTCCTAGAAAGTAACTGAGAGTCCCCAAATCTGACATTTTGAATTGCTCACTCAGCTTTTTCTTAACAAAGGCAATATACTTTTGATCATCTCCGGTAATCAACATATCATCCACATAGAGCAAAAGCAACGTGCGGCCACGATCAGATGTGTGAGTGAAAAGAGCAGGGTCATGTTCACTAGAAAAAAACCAGCAGCTCGAACCACAGAACGAAATCGCTCAAACCAAGCACGAGGGGCTTGTTTGAGTCCATATAGTGCCTTTCGAAGACGACAAACATAACCAGATGGGACCTCAACACCAGGAGGTGGTACCATATAGACTTCCTCATGTAGATCACCATGAAGGAAAGCATTTTTTACATCCATTTGAGATATGTTCCATGATCGAGCTGCTGCCACAGCAATCAGGGTGCGAACAGAGGTCATGTGAGCAACAGGAGCAAAAGTCTCATCATAGTCTCTTCCATGAGCTTGCTGAAAACCTCGAGCAACAAGTCTAGCCTTATAGCGTTCCACAGAACCATCTGATTTGGTTTTTACTTTGTATACCCATTTGCAGGTAATAGGGACTGTCCGAGGAGGTAATGGTACAAGATCCCATGTACCAGTACCTTCTAGGGCTGCAAGCTCCTCAGACATGGCCAGCTTCCACTCAGGTAACACGACTGCCTCCTGATAATTAGTAGGCTCACTTACTGCTACAACACAAAAATCATTTTTATATTTAGTTGGGATCTCAAGTTTGGAGCGATCACGAAGACCATACCTGCTTGCTTGAGAGGATTCTTCAGTGCAAGGATCATTAGTACTGGCCGGGGCAGTAGGAGGAGAGGAATGGATGACTGAACATCAGATGATATTTTAGGACGACGACTATATACAAAAGGGAACGAATCTAAAAGTGGAGGAGCTGATGGAGGCGGTGAGGAGGGAGACTGCAAAGGTGGATCTCGTGGTGAAGGTGGGTCTGATTCGTCTGACTCGTCTGAAGAGAAGATAGGTGGAAGAGAAAGAAAAGAGGTGGACTCTAAGGAAGTGGATGATGATGATATAGTGGAAGGGGAATAGAAGAATGGTTCATCCTCAATAAAGCTAACATCACGAGAAAAACGAATACGACGGGCTGAAGGATCATAACAACGATAACCTTTATGTTCAAGACTATATCCAAGAAAAACACATTTAACAGACTGCGCAGTTAACTTAGTACGCTCACGAGGAGCTAGCAATACATAGCATGTGCAGCCAAAAACACGAAGATGGTCATATGTGGGAGGAGAACCAAACAAGACCTCACCAGGACATTTTCCCTGAAGACGAGATGAGGGCTGGATGTTTATGAGATACACAGCAGTAGAAATAGCTTCACCCCAGAAATGGGTAGGGACAAAGGAAGAAATCATAAGAGTACGAGCTGTCTCAATTATATGGCGATGTTTGCGCTCAGCAACCCCATTCTGAGCATGAGCACCAGGACATGAGAGTTGAGGAAGGGTACCCTCAGAAGAAAGAAAATCACGAAAGGCTGTAGATAGATACTCCCCCCTGAGTCAGAGCGAAAAACACGAATAGTACTGGAAAACTGAGTATGAACCATGCGCGCAAAAGACTGATATATAGAACACAACTGGGAACGATGTTTCATAAAATAAACCCAAGTATATCGGGAGTGATCATCAACAAAGATGACATAATGTTTGTGACCACCCTTTGAGGCAAACGGGGAGGGACCCCATACATCAGAGTGTACTAAATCGAAAAGGTTACTAGAATAAGTAGTGCTGGAAGGGTATGGAAGTTGTATCTGTTTCCCTAGCTTACAACCCTTACAAAGGAATCCAGCATCGACAGAAACACGACCCAAAACACCCTGCTGGGCAAGACTAGATAAACGGGAACCACATAGATGGCCTAAACGATGATGCCACTGGGCAAAGGAAAACGACGAAGTTGATCTCGAGGTTGAGGTAGAGGAGACATGCGACGCGGAAGCTGAAGGAAGATGTAGAGTGTCAAGTTCGTAGAGAGACGTGGATTCTCTACGGCGACGGCCAGTTCCAATGATCCTCTTGCTCTGAAGATCCTGCACATAACAAGAGGTTTTGTCAAAACCGACAAAGTAGTCCATATCAGTTATTTGACCAACAGACATGAGATTCATGGACAGTTTGGGGGCAAAAGAAATGTTAGGAACTGAAAATTCAGAAGTGAATAGAGCACCCTTATGAGTAATAGAACAAGGTGTACCATCAGCAGTATGAACAGAGGCACCATCCTTCACTGGCTGGCATGAAACAAGCTATGAGCAATCAGAGGTCACGTGAAAAGAGGCTCCAGAGTCAAGCACCCATGGTTGAGTGACGCGAGAATTAGACTGAGAGGTGGCAGAAATGGATGCACTCATGGCTGGTTGTTGTGGCTCACTAATCATACCGGCAGAGAGGCCCTTAACAGGAGGACGACGCTGCTGCTGCTGAAGAGGACTTCCATATTTCTTTCTGCGATATTCAGACAACAATTCTGGATGAAGAGTAAAACAGCCATCAGCTGCATGTCCAGACTTCTTGCAGTGAGAACAAACCTTTAGAGAAAAGCAGTTTTCAGCTCTATGTCCAGGCTTCTTGCAAAGAGGACATAAATTCCCTGAAGAAGAAAAACGAGGAGCTGCAAGAACACTGCTGTGTGGGGCGGATGATGAGCCAAGGGAGCGAAGACGAGTCTCTTCCGCAATCAAGCTAGCAAGTGCCTCATCCATAGTAGGAGGCGAGATGCGACCAAGCAGTTGTGTGCGATTGTTTTCAAAATCCTGCCTCAGCCTCATCACAAACTGAAACATGAAGGACTGAGCTTCATAATTCTCCTTGGCCACACAACATTCACATCCAGAGCGACTCTTTGGAGTCATTGAGAGAAGTTGGCTAGAGATTCGAGTAAAGGCTGCATAATAGTCCTCTATGGACATGTCCTGTTGTTGAAGGTTCTGAAGATTTTGCAGCAAGGAATACTGAAGTGCACCACTGGGCTGAAGGTACCGTTGCTCCAAATACTTCCATATTTCTTTTGCAGTAGAGTGATACTCAAGACTCATCCGCAGTGAGGGAGCAACATTGAGGATTAAAGCACCCATAACTTTTGCATCTGCCTTTTTCCAAGCTTTCTTGGTGGCATCATCCTCCTTTTCATCAGGAGGATCATCAGTCAAATGCTCATAAAAACCAGCAGCCCTCACAACTGTTCTAATTGAGAATGCCCATTCTCTGTAATTCGAGCCATCCAACTTGATATCAATTGAGAAGATAGAATTTTCCTTAGCCATGACTACAATTTCCACAGCTAGCACTAAAACAGAGCAGCCACGGTGGTGCAGCACCAACCCAAAAACAGAGGCAAGAAGTAGTACCTAGTACATGCAAATAGCAGCAGCCACGAACGGGAGAGCAGCAGCAAACAGGAGACCAATCATTCAAACCAGAAATCGGACCAGCAAGCAGCGGACCAGGGAACTCACGAACAAGCTGACTGAAGACAGGAGCTGCTCCGTCCGGCCGGACAACAGCCACCAACAGGAAAAGGAGAGCAGGAGGAGAAGCACGGGCACACGTGTGCCGGAAGGATGGCCGCCGGCAGCTCGCCGGCAGTGAGGTAGGTGGCGGCTAGGGATTTGGCAACCCTAGCTCTGATACCATGTCAATGAAACGGAAAAAGGCCAAATCAATTCTCTCTATTGCAAGGCTGGGAGATATACTCCAGAGTACAAGGGCCACATGGGCTTACACTTCTATGGGCCTAAATATACACACATACATATTATATATATTCTAACAATAGGATGATAGGAAGCATGGTCAACATGCTAAGCAGTGTCACAAGTGAAGCAGTGTTAGTGTTAGAATAAAGAAAGTTTACCTGAGCATCCATGTCAAGGTCCACTACTTCTGCTGTGGGTTGGAAGCTAGGATCGTCTTGTGCGACCAAGTGAAGTGCCTTGCTAAGATCATCTGGAGACAAGACGCAAAGACCTGCAGCGAGTTTTTTCTTCTCGTCTGAGGTCATTTTCCTAGAATATCAAGATTTTAGCAACGGTATCACTTTTTTAGGCTCAGTACCCCCACAAAGTTATAGCAAGTAGTCAAATCGATAGGCACGAGATGAACATCTTAAAGACGGACCTGCATCTCTGAACCACCATTTTCCGGAGGTCCTCCAGCTGCTTATTAATCCCATTCAGCTGGAAGATAAGAAAGAGGATACTGACTACACAAACAAGGGAACTACAGAACGGGTCGCAGCAATGGCTTTCAATTCCGGGCACGTGGATGAAGGCAAAATATAGTGACAAAACCACTTATAAGAACTAAGAAGATAAACGGCTAACTAACTGTTTACTAAGCCATGTTTTCCATACAAAGCTAAGGGATGATTTTCAGTATTGTATTTTTTTGCGGGAAACCGCCGATATTACAGCAAGACTTTTACAGAAAGGACCCCCACAAAGCACAAAATTACAACCAAGTCCTTCTGTAGAACAAGAACAGAGCAACCACTGCAGAGCAACACGTTCCGGCGATGCGCCGCCGCCGCATCTTCACAAACGCCTTGGAGACGAAGATGACCCCTGGCGGACGGGAAGTCACCGGTCCTCGAGTTCCGGAGAACCTCCATCCTGCGCTGCTGGTCGCCAAGCACCCTTGCTGCAGCATCGACCGCTTCGATCTTCAGATCTGGAGTCGCCGCCTCGAACTCCAGAGCGGGGTACCCCACGCACGGCGGCCACCGAGGGTCGCGAGCATGAGGAAGGAGATGCTCCGCCACGGACCTGCAAAGAGCTCCATCGCGAGAGGGGAAGAACATCACCTGCAAAACCCGACGCCGGCACGCCACCACCTCCTCGACGCCTCCGGCAGGGCACCCTACATCTCCTACTCTATATACAGCACGGACCCGAGGCTCCCCCACCCTCCCGCCGCCGGAGCGGCCGACGGAGGGAGGGGGACCCGACGAGACGCCGGCGGCGAGGTGGATCTGCGGGGGGAGAGAAAAATCGCCGATCTACTGTAGCGGTAGACGGGTCGCGTCCAAGGTCGCGAATGCTCAGTTCAAAGCAAACACATGATTATGTTTTGCCCTTTGACATTGAAAATCTTCTGATACGGTGCAACAGCAAGTCAATAGCAAGCAGAATGGAGATAGAAAAGCATAAACCCTGCAGGCTGCAGCTACTCACGAGTAAGGTCATGTGTAATCAAAGTCAGTTTTTGTTTTCTACATCCAGACTGCTTGATAACATCAGGTAACACAAATATAACAGTAGCATCTAATTCATGCTAAGCTACAAATGTATCCCCTACAGTTAAAACACCTTTCATCGTAAAAGAACTCAGGCTCCAGGACAAAATCTACTGGCAGTATTACCTTGTAATAGTCATTAGGTTGACGTCCTGTAATCTGGAAGAAAGATAAATATATAAAAAAAAATATCAACAAGGATTTCGAAGGGGCCACCATAAACTTTGTATTGACGGGGTCGTTAGTGCGTTACCACGTCGGTCTTGGAGGCTAGGTCGTCGACCTGTCGGCGGAACGCGTCCACCGTGGAGCCCTCCGCGGCGGTGGGCGGATCCATTGGCGGGATCGGTCGCGCTCCCTCCGCCGGCGCTCGCGCACCGTCCTCCGGCACCATCTAGGATTTACGCCGCCGGCCGTGTGCGACTGCGAGGCGTATGAGTGGGCTCTTGGGCGCGATGTGATGGGCCTTCTTACTCGTGGCACTGCTGTTATCCGATAATAAATAAATTCCAAAAATACTAAGTATCCCGTTAATTAATAGTACCACACCGGTAGTCGAGCAATGTGCATGCCGGCTTATATACGCGCCGCCGGTGAGATCGGCCGCCGGGCGCGGTGGTGCGAGCCTGTGACTCCAGCCTCGGAGGGCGAAGGGTTGCCATATCACGTTGGGGGTGTTGCTTTGCTTTGGGAGTGGGCTAGAAGCGGCTGTTATTTCGGGCCTGTTTGGTTTATGGCCCCATCTGACCTTACCAAAATATTGGTCATGCCAAATGCTCTTACACCTGTTTGGTTTACTACCAATTTTTTGGCTGTCTTTGGACTACTTGGTGTGGTCTTCACAGATTCTAGCCAAATTTTTGGCCAACCGTGGGCGGTGGAATCCCACGCCAAATAATTGGCTAGCCAACTTTGGTAGGGCTGGTGTGGGCATAATCCAAACGTACCCTTCACCCATGCATGATCCACCATCTTCTTCTGAGAAACAAAAGGAAGGAAAACGCTTCCAAGCCCCCGGAGGATACGAGCGCGCGTCCTCCGCATCGTGCGTGTGCCACGCGTCCTGCTGGCCCCACACCCACCGCTCCTATTCCTCGCTCTCCCTTATCTCTTCCATTTCCTTTCCCATCACCGACCCCCAATCGCGCGACGAACTCCATGAGTGAGCTCAGGCCGCAGCTCCAGCTCCCTCCACCGGGCGCCGCCCACCTCCACCTCCCTCCACCGCGCGCCGGCGTACTCCCTCCTCCTTCAACCGACGCCACCGTCCGCGCGCCGCCTGCATTTCTCCGGCCCCGTGCGCCGGGATCCGGCGTTGCACACATGGAGTGCCTACCTCCCAACATGGCCGCCCGACAAGGTGAGGAGCAACACGGCGGGCGGCGGTGCTGCCAATGCAGGATGGTGGGCGGCGATGCTACTGTCGGCGGGAGGCGGAGCTGCCATAGGTGGGCGGCGTTGCAGCCGTCGACGTGCGGCGGTGCTGCCGTAGCTGGGCGGCGATGCTACTGTCGGCGGGAGGCGAAGCTGCCATAGGTGGGCGGCGTTGCTGCCGTCGACGTGCGGCGGTGCTGCCGTAGCTGGGCGGCGATGCTACTGTCGGCGGGAGGCGAAGCTGCCATAGGTGGGCGGCGTTGCTGCCGTCGACGTGCGGCGGTGCTGCCGTAGCTGGGCGGCGATGCTACTGTCGGCGGGAGGCGGAGCTGCCATAGGTGGGCGGCGTTGCTGCCGTCGGCCGGAGGCAGAGCTGCCGTAGCTGGGCGGCGATGCTGCCGTCGGCGGGCAGGGTTGCTGCAAGGAGGAAGCAGCGGCGCCATGAGCGACATGTGGTGGTGCTGCCGGCCGTGTTCACCGGCCGACTCGCCTCTCACCTCGCCTCTCTCCGTGATCCACGGGACGGTGAGGGTGACGAGCGGCTATCAGGCCCCCGCCCTCTAGTCATGTGGGATGTGTGCTGGGCGCGGGATTGGGGTTGGGGGCTCGGGCCATGTGCGGGGATGTTTTGTGCAGGAGATAGCATGCGCGCAGGAGGTGCGAGGAAGAAAGAGATCGGACGGTCCCTCGCGCCTCGATCGGACGGCTCGGGAGGCGGAGGATCACGCCGATCGATCCTCCGGAGGACGCTCAGCACGGCCCCAAAAGGAAGGGGATTTAGACGAGTGTCTGCTCATGTCCAAGTCCAATCGTGTCCTGTCTGCCGCTAACAGGCACGATTGCCGTCGCTTGACGGTTTCCGGCCAAACAGGCTGGAAGGGCTTGTGTGCTGTGGGGTTTACGCTCCCAGCCGTTGCCCAGTGCCAAAGTACCTCGAATCACTCACTCCAACAAAAGCCCCCCACTATATGTCAGCTCTTTTTTGCAATTTTGGCCTCAAATATTACTCATCGATTTTGCATTTTGGCGTCCTGTATTAGTCGTACTGTGAGGTCGCCGTGACCGAAAAGTTAAGCCAAAACGTGGTCTGGATATGCCATGACGATGGGTGGACCATGCAATTTGAACTCCGCGGTGCATGGATGGGAAGTTAGTTGGATAAAATGAACATACTTTGTAAAGAACGCCACTACACGTCCGACGTTATTATGTCCGATATAGTTGTCTGACGTTCAAATCAATCCATCGGTTTTCTGGCTGCTACCAATTTCACGCCCGAAGGAAAGCGTCGGATGCACGTCGGACAGTTACTGTCGTACACACAACAATTTAGCTTTGTAAATTTATCTTCTTTTTTGCGAATGGTAAATTTATCTACTTCTACTAGTATGACATCCTTGCCTTATGATTTTGGTAAACCTTCAATGAAGTCCATGGTGATCCGAGTCAAAGCCATGTATATAGCTGAGAGGGGATCTAGCAAAGCCATGATAGTGACACTGGTCATGTTTAATTAGACCTCTGCCACAGAGGACACTCAGAGATAAATATTTCCACATCTTTCTCGAGACCCGGCCAACAAAAATATCATAGTGGGCTTGATTACCCAATGGGACACACAGCTTAAGCCAATCCAATTAGTGACTGGGGTGTCATCTTGGGCAGGCAGAAGATGTGATATTTTTTATACATAGCTAATAGACAATCTTCACTGATGTACAGTAGAACCGAATAATAATTTTCTTTAAAAGGGAGAAGAATGTCGCCTTTTAAGACCGAATGCTTTATGGAATGCGCTAAATTAATTAAGCTGCACTTTTCCTTTTTAATAGGCAAAGGACATGATTTCAGAAAACTTTAACTGATTTCGCGACAAATAAAAAAAAATCTAGACGATAGCTAAGTAAAACATGCCATCGAACTCCATACACACATCATACTGATAGAACAAAATAGAACGTGTCAAATATATAAACCTATGTAAATCTAATGAAACTTTCTAGAGTCGCCAAACATAAATGGATGGTCTTAATATTGCTTTACGAAACACGCTGACATACACTCAACTTTAAACACACGCACACACACATCCTACCTAGGAGCAGCTCCGAAATACTGAGCCGACAGATCGGGTCTTGATGAGCTTAACGATAGGAACGTCGCCTCTCACTGAAATAATATTCCGCCTTTATGCGACAAACATGTGTCAAACCTAGGGTTTAGACTCTGCTGGGCAAAGAGTATAACTACCTTTCTAGCCATCTGATCACAGGTTGATTCGCAGATTGGTCTTAATATTTCTGCGGATATGAAAAACATGTGAACCAAAGTATCGATATATACCCAAAAATAAAAGCAAACCACGAGGAAAGCACTGTCAAGAACAGGATGAGATTCAGTTCAAGAAACACAGGATTCCAGATCCGAAATCCCTGTCATGGTTTATGCATGAAGCCAGCAACACATGGTAAATAGTTTTGTCCAAGTACCCATGTAGCAACACAAGCATAATCAGTTTGCGCAACACAACTGAATCAGTGGATACTGAAAGCGGTGTTGCTTCATGGGCGCTAGCACAAAGCTATCACCAAAACAGACACATATATGGTTGATGCATATACAGAGCTACCTATATGTGGTAAATAACATTCTGCGAGAACCCATTTGGCAACACCACCAGATGCATCTTTCCTCTACCAACAAACACAAGAATCGGGTGGCAAATGAAAGCGGTGTTGTCAAATGGGTGCTAGCACAAAACAATTACCAAAATATTGTCTAGATGGAAGGCTGTGGTTGTCACTCTATGAAGGGGGGACTCCATTTTCGAATGAGTTGGTGTGCAGATGAATGGAGTGCTGTGGTGTATATATGGTCAAGCAGAACCAGGCTAAACCTAACCCTCCCGCGGCGCACCCCTGAGCGCCGCCGGGGGGGCTCCCCACCGCGCCGCCAGCCCTCCCCCCCGCCGTCGGATCCGATCGCCGCCGCTGCCGCCGGCCCTCGCCGCGGCGGCGGCGGGCCCAGCCGCCGTAGGTGGTCTGGGGGTGGAGCGGGTGACCGGCGCCTCGATCTCGCAGCGGGCAGGGCGGCGCCCCTGACCGGGGTGGAGGTGGAGGTCCGCATCGGCGGCGCTAGACGGGCAGCGGTGGTTGGGCTAGGGTGGTGTGGCTTCGCTCCTGCCGCCTGCCCATCTCCTGTCCGCGGTGTCACGGCCGGCTCCGATGGTGGATCGACCCTGCGCCTTACGCACCGCTGGTCTTGGCCCTCGGTTGCTCGGAGAGGTAGATTCCGCAGGTTGCCGGCGGGTGGCGAGGGGGCTTCTTGCTTGGCTTGAATAAAGGTGGTGGTCCTAGGGTTCCAAATCGCGAGAAGACGAAGATCTGCTTGACGCCGGTACCTTGATCTGGCAAGAGTGTCGAATTTCGGAAGGCTCCGCCGGTGATCTTTCATGGGCTAATGTCTAGAGATTGCTGGAGCGGAGGGATTCGGTCGCGCCGGAGGGAGCGGTGTGAAGCTCTGCTTCTGTGCCATCATGGGCAAATCCATGGTGTAGTCAGATGCGGGGAATGTCATGAAAGCTGAGATTAAATGACTAGCAAATGGCGATTGGAGCCTCTGCGGCGATGAGGAACTTGCTTGGAGTTGCAGGAGGCAGAGCAGCGGCATGTTAGTGGGGCAACATCACAGGTGAAGTTCAAAGTCCTACCTTTCAGGGTGAAAATCCAAGGTCTGGCCTTAATTGGTTATGCCTGGCAATGCTCTTGCTGAAGACATTGCTTTGAGAGCGGGGACTATTATCTTCAGGGTGAAAACCCAAGATCTGGCCTTAATTGGTTGTGCCTGGCACTGTTCTTCTTGAAGGCTTTGCTTTTGAAGATTTGAACATCAGGTGGTGTCTTGGTGGTGGTTGTGCGGCTGCTGCAAGGACTGTAACTCTGTAGCGGGACTTTCTTTTTATTTCTTCTTCTTATTATCTTTCGGCCGTGTGCATCCGTAATGGCTTTGGCTATTGCGTTGTTGCAGAGGCTGGGTGTAAATTTGGAAAATATTTTTTAAATAATATTATTTAAAATATTTATTTGAAAAGTAGCACGTTTTTTCAAGAATTTCGGAAAATAGCGCGCCGTCGGCACGGGCCGTGCCGAAACCTGACTTTCGGCTCGGCCCATGCCGAAACCTGTGGTTTCGGCACGGCTAGTGCCGAAAGCAACATAATAAAGGTATGTCCCTCTTTTACTATGTAATTTTTTGATTAAAATGAAAGTTGTTCAACCGTATCATTTTTCGTGATAATATATACATGAAATATATGCGCGTCGACGAGTAGATTCCATTCCCGTGATCGGTTTCGAGTTTGGTTGACTCTAACTCCTTAATTTTGGATCCAAATTCACAAAAACATTTGATGAATTTTGTCAAATTCGTCACACTCAGTCGTCCGTTTAAATTTTTCTTTCATGAGTGGATGGATATAACCCTTCTAAACAAGTTTGATGTTTTTACCTTTTTGTTTTGACGGACATATACATATTAAAAATACACGTATTAGAGAGAAATATGTATATCTCCGTCAAAACAAAAAGGTGAAAACATGAAAGTTGTTTTGAAGGGTTATATCCATCCACTCATAAAAGGAAAATTCAAACGGACGACTGAGTGTGACGAATTTGACAAAATTCGTCAAATGTTTTTGCGAATTTGGATCCAAAATTAAGGAGTTAGAGTCGACCAAACTCGAAACCGATCACGGGAATGGAATCTACTCGTTGACCCGCATATATTTCATGTATATATTATCACGAAAAATAATACGGTTAAACAACTTTCATTTTAATTAAAAAATTACACAGTAAAAGGAGGAACCTACCTTTGTTATGTTGCTTTCGGCACTAGGTGTGCCGAAACCATAGGTTTCGGCATGGGCCGAACCGAAAGCCTGGTTTCGTCACGGCCCACCACTGGTTTCGGCACGGCCCATGCCGAAACCTTTGGTTTCGGTACGGCCCATGCCGACGGCGCGCTATTTTCCGAGATTCTTGAAAAAGTGTGCTACTTTTCAAATAAATTTTTTTTTAGATAAAGAGTGTTTATTAATATCAAGAAGATACAACATGCACCCAGCCTCTGCAACAACGCAATAACCGAAGCCATTACGGATGCACACAACCAAAAGACAATAAGAAGAAGAAATAAAAAGAAAAGTCCCGCTAAAGAGTTACAGTCCTTGCAACAGCCGCGCAACCACCACCAAAACAACACCTGATGTCCAAATCTTCAAAAGCAACGCCTTCAAAAAGAACAGTGCCAGGCACAACCAATTAAGGCCCGACCTTGGGTTTTCACCCTGAAGATAATCCTCGCTCTCAAAACAATGTCTTCAGCAAGACCACTGTCAGGCACAACCAATTAAGACCAGACCTTGGATTTTCACCCTGAAAGGTAGGACGTTGGGCTTCACGTATGTTGTCGCCCCCACTTACATGCCGCTGCTCCAAGTCATGAAACACTAAGCCAATTCCTCATCAGCACAAAGAATCAAACCACCATTGCCAGTCCTCAGAACTCGCCTTCCATGTCATTCTCCGCCAGCACCATGGAACGAGAAAGCGTGCTCCATGAAATTAACAGCCAGCAGAGATTCAAAGCGCTCCCTCTGAAACCAAACGGTCAGATAAAACATGGGTGCGTCCGACCGAATACCACCCGATCCAGCAATCTCCAGGCATGAAACGCCCAATGGAGTTCGCCGGCGGAGCCTTCCGGAACACGACCGTCCAGCAAGTTCGATGGGGACGAACATCCGGTAGATCTTCATCTTGGCGCCGCGAGAGGAACCCTAGGACCACATCCTTATTAAGGGCCGATCCGACAGTCCCCACACCGCCGGCCGACTTCCGGCGAAACGAAGCGAGCAGGTCAACCTCCGGCCCAAGAACCAGAGGACGCCCCAGATCCGGCCGGCAACGATCTAGGAAGACGTCGTCTTCCAACGCGAGCCGCCGCCACGAAGGCAGGCTGCGCCGCCGCCCTGGACCAACCAGCCGTCACCATCCTCGTACGCGCCTCCCAGCCGTGCGTCGTAGCGCATCGCCGCCACACCGGAGCAGCCGCCGCCACGCCGCACAGCCTCCACCCGCCCAAGTGTCGGCCTCCCCGCGCGCAAGGATCCCGACGGGGACGAGTAGAGGACGCCCCCCGCGTTCAGCAGCGGGAGCGTGGCCGCCACCGCCGACGCCACGGCGGCAGCGGCCGGAGAAGACGGCCGGCGGCGGTAGTTTCTAGGGATTTGTTTTCCGCCTCCAGAGCCGCCACGCGCAGCGGCCCGGGAGGTTTTTTCTCCTTTTCAAATAAATATTTTAAATAATATTATTTAAAAAAATATACGGTCGCGATATTAATATACATTCTTTATCTAATAAAAAAAAATGGTCAAGCAGAACAGAGAAGAGAGAGGGAGTCACGGTGTGTGTTGTCGGGAGCTAGCGCATGCCATCGGGGTTCGGAGACAAACGCGCCAGAGGAAATGAATGGACGCCAGGCACTCCACAGCTTGCAGCTTGTTCCTTTCTTCTTCTTTTTTTTCTTTTTTTTTTGCGAATGCAGCTTGTTCCTTTCGAAAACCAAAAAAACAGCTTGCAGCTTGCCCAGATGTGAAAATGCATAGGATTCCAATACTTTGGCCATCGAACCAGGCTTTATCATCAGACCAAAGCAAGGAAAAGGCATTGGATTCCATCTCTATCACGGCAGTGACGACGGCAACGTGTTTACAAAGTTTGAGGTCGTAGTGGCAGACTGGCAGTGCTACTGCTATCCAGCAGCGCACAAGCTGCCACTCTATGCATATGAAAATTTGAATCAAACGGTAATAACTTTCTCGTAGATCTCAAGGCTCAAAAATGTTTTGTGGTCAGGGCTCCATTATCTCTATAGCTAGAGAGTTTGTTAGAGAATCTCCACCTGTGCTCAGCGATAACCCGCTCCAACCAAATAGAGTTTCTTGTAAACCTGTGCTCAGAATCTCCGGACACAGTCCCAGCCATTATCCCCTGTAAACTCTCTTTATGCTTAATACAAAGAGCGCAGAACTCCTGTGTTTCTTGAAAAAAAAAATCCCCAAAGTGGTAAAGTTGCCGATTATTCAATAAATTGCCCGGCATTTTCACGTCGGGGGTCCATAGCGAGTGCCGTGAGAGTGCCGGACACAGCCGTGAAACACCACCACGTCAGATATCGACAAGCGGGTACCACAACTGGGAAACGTCACCACGGTGGGCGTGAGAGTGCCGGACACAGCCGGGAAACGCTTCATCCTTTGATCATAGGCTATAAATATCAACGATGAGATGATGATTCTTAAATTGTTGAAAGAGGAAGTCAATGCAGCCGTCGAGATTGATGAGGGCTTGATGATCATGTCATGTCTTCTAGTTTTACAAGCAGGGTGGAATGCCCCTCCTCAACGTGGAGGTTCAAAGATTGAGAGGAAAGAGCAAGGATCGTCACAAGAGGTAGGGCCATTTAATACTAGAGCTAGACTATTTTGTCGTCGATCCACACATGGCCGAGGGATTTTTGGCGGCGCTTTAGGATGAAACAGGAGGTATGGAGTGAGAATGTTCGCCAATATCCACCAAGCCTCGCCTTATTCTCCTCGAGCCTCCACGCAATGCATACTTTCTCGATCCACTATGCGGTACCCTCAAAAGCGGCAACCGAAACCTCTACAAAGAAGGTTGGAGCGATCTCCACAACTTAACTAGAAGTTCCCAATAATATACCGGAGCTCCTAACCACCAAGCCGTGCTAAGACACCTCTTTCGTTCTAGGGTTTCAAAAAACCCAAGAGTAAACAAATCCAAAAGTGAGAGTAGGGGGGAATCAAATTGATTTGACGAAACCCTAGATTTGGGGCCTTAAGAATTCCTCAAAGAATTAGATAGGAATATGGGAGTGTGAGATCTCGAAGTTTAAAGGTTTGCAATAATGGTGGAGATGTGAAGTCATGTTCACATCTTAGGAAAGAAGGGGGGATGTTTTGTATGGTCCCTCAAATCAACTGTTATGGTCATGGTCTCGCATGCCAGTACAACCGCGCATGGGGGCCGATACAACCGACCAACTACCCGGCCAGGTTCCAGGCCACTCCAGAGAACAATGCACTTGGTGTCACCCTCAAAGGTGTCCCGGGCCCTAAGTCTCAATGGTCCTATACATCTGAGCCCGGTACAACTGGGCCAAGTACCGGGAAGGCCCCGAGAGCAACACACGAGCGCATCTCCACGGGTGTGCCCCGGTCCTCGACCACTGGCACAGGCAGAATCCGGTACAACCGGGCATGGAGTGATAGAAAACCAAAGGCAGATTGGAGCCTGAACTCACTCCACTATAGGAAGGCAAGGGTGCATTTTTTGTAGTTCGTGTATGTGTTTTGGTTTCCACTATACCTTTCAAACCGGACTCCCGATTGATAGTACGATTTTCCTATAACCCAATTAAACGAAAAAACGCCAGGCACCTTTTTTTCTCTTTTCGTCTTGAGGGGTCTCCAACCATCTCGTTGCATCTACAAATATGCCTATTATGCTCAAGCACATGGTTAATCAGCTAATCATAATTTCATTAACACCAAAACCACCACTTAGTGAGGCCCTTCTCGTCCAGGACTCGTAGGTTCTAGAACAACCCTAGAGTATCCATAGGAATGGCCCAGACGCTCCGGCTAGGACATCACCCCACAACTTGAATGTCAGTTAGGCACACGGGAGTCCATACGCTCTCGGCTATCACATGGACACCAGAGAGCACCCGGAGAGAGAGTACCGGGAGGCTTCGGCAAAACCCTTTGTTCCACTCACTTACTCAGAGGCTCTGGCCAAAATGGCCCGTAGACTCTATCGCCTTGTGAACGTTGTTTCTTGGGATTTTTTTTGCATTATGTTTAGATTTTTGGCTATGGAATTTTAGGAGAAGCACAAGGAAGACTAGATGCATGATATGAGCTTGTTCTTCCGCCTCCCAACGATCCCCTCTTAATAGTGTGAGATCCCTATTACTCAAAAAAGAAACGAATATAATATAAAATCTTCAGGGAGCCCATTTTGCAGCACTTTAAAGTTTGATGGCTCGTTGATCCACAATACTCTTTTCACATGGGACAGAAAACCTACTCATACACTTAGCGGCCACATTAGTCCCTTTAAGTTGTCGTCATCAACACCACAACATGATTTAATGCATAGTGGTAATAGGGTACTTTTATTTCTTAGGTATATGACAACATAAAAGCAGCTAGCTAAGGAGAGCGGACATATGGAGGCCAAGCTACAGGTAGCTCAGTATGGGTGCGCCCCTCTCTTCATTTATTTCCGGTTCGCACGAGTTTTTATTTAGTTGGGATGCAATATGATTGGATATATTGGGTTGAGCCGTCCTATGTGGGGATTCCTCTTGTGAAGAAGATCCCTATGTGGAGCATTCCAAGAACTCTCCTTAGATTTATCTATTGTGTTATATCAATATCTCTCGTCGTGCTTAGTCTTTCCTTGTGTGGGATTCTATCGTAGTGGGTCTTTGCACGAGCGGGATTTTACCGTCCCGATCTCTCCCTCATATGGATTCTATTGAGCACTCGCCGATCTCTCCCTTGTAGATTTTGTTGAGCCGATTGGATCATCTGGTCAGGGAAACACGTTACTTGTATCGGGTTTGTGTCATGTTCTTCGCGTGAGAATCTGCCTCGTTCGTTGATCTGTGAAGAGTCAGGCAACATGTTTGATATCACACTGATGAGAGCCAATGACACAATGCCTTTGCCACTGATGAGAGGCAATGTCAAGAACACCGGGCGCCACGGCCGTGCTCACCCTTCATAGCAATGCAAAACCTACAAATTATAAAAAGTATGCAAACATCCAAACTCTAAACGCTTACATGCATGTGGATCATGTACACGTCGTCTAAAAACCATAACCGCCAAAAATCCCAGAGGCGGAATCGATGAACTTATCGTAGAGCGTCGTGCAAATGGAGCGAGCAAGGACACGACCGGTGCAGTTCTACTTGGTCCGGTGGTGTACACTACTGATCTACTTGGGAAAGCAAAACCAAGCAGCGGCGTCGATGGTGCCGCCACGAATTGGGGTGACGGGAACGAACCGGGGCTTATGGTTAAAGCCCAGATGGGGACAAAACTCGATCTACTAACACTAGTAGGGAAAAGCCTATAGATGCAACGCTTCTACTGACGGGCAAAACAACTGTGCGTCACTGCTATTTAGCACTGACGTGCAAAATAAAGGCGCGTCAGTAGTGTTCAGATAGCACTGACGCACAACCTAAATGCCTCGTCAGTGGTACGTGGGGCCGCTGTGGTAGCCACGGGAGGCGTACCGCTGACGCGTGGAATTACCGTGCGTCAGTGGTGTGAAGGGTACCACTGACGCACGTTATATTCACCACGTCAGCGGTACGCCTCCCCCGGCTACCCGTAGCGGGCCCCACTTACCACTGACGTGCTCCGACTGCGTGTGTCAGTGCTGTGATTTGTACCACTGACCCGCATGGGTCCCGCACGTCAATGGTAAGTGGGTCCCGACGACTAGCCATGCACGTTTATATATGGTTTAATTAGGGTTTAGGGTTTTTAGGGATTTAATTAGGGTTTAATTAATTAGGGGTTTAATTAGGGTTTAGGGTTTTTAGGGGTTTAATTAATTAGGGTAATTAAGTGCGGGTCCCGATCGCGATGACCACCGTACATACCTCGCGATTATATATGGGGCCGGGAGCTTTAGTTAGGGTAATCAAAACTCAGGGGTACACCGGTGACGTGAAGTTAAGATACTACGGAAGGATTGAGGAGATTATATCGGGCCGGCCAACTTTAATTATACGTTAGAGGGTGTGTACGTACTGCCGATGTTCCGTGTCAGATGGGTTAAGATCGAGCATCATTGAAGAAGACCGATACTTCACCACCATGGTTAATTATACCCGAAGCCGGCACTTCAACAAGCGTGAAACAACGTCACCGCACAAAATGAGCATGGGTATTGGCTAAGCACGTGTTCCAATATATATGCTTTCTCTCCATAATTAACCGACCCGTCACGGCCTAGCAGGACCACACTACCGAGGTCAGGTCGTCCGTTCAAAAGAACAAGTCATGATGTGGGGCTAAATTATTCAACGGCGACAAAAAAAGGCAAGAAAATTGTTAAACGCTGAGAAACTATATGCATGTATCTCTGTTTTGTATTATTATGGACTTATATCGATCAACACATATTTTTGTATAATTATGTGCTTGTTTGTATCGATCAACTAATATTCGATGTGTGTGGCAAAACTATGCATGTATCGTCTCTCTCTTGTACAATTACGCGCAACTTGTATAGATCGATCAACTAATATTCAATGTGCATGCGGCGTTAACTATGCATGTATAGGCCGTCTTTTGTACAAATACGGATTTGAATCGATCAAATGATACTCGCGATAACACACTTATTATATGTATGTTTCAATTTAATAATAGATGGCACACTTATTATTGGAAAAAACAAAAGAATTGGCAAAAGCAAATTAAAACAAGAAAAGAAAAAAGTATCACTGACGCGCGCCCCTGGCTGCCATCAGTGGTACGCGTAGTGCTGACGCGCGCCGCTAAGAGCCGTCAGTGGTACGCTGTACCACAGACGCGCCCGGCCAGAGGGCCGTCAGTGGTGCAAAACGTACCACTGACGCGCGTCCTGGGTCGTATGTCAGTGGTAAGTGGGGTAGCTAGTTACCCCTTGGCCTCGCGCGCGTCGAGTCTAAATTGCCCCAAATCCATTTCAACCGCGCTCTCTCTCCCGAGCACACCGCCGTCGCACTCTCTTCCCCCTCGCCACCGGCCGCCGCATCCGGCTCTCTCCCAGAAGCCTCCGCCGTCCACGGCCCCTCTCTCCTGTCGTGGGGTAGATAACACAGCAGATGCTACTTTGGGGTAGCTTGAGTTGATGGGCAAGGCGACACTGGCGTCTGGGAGATTGTTTAGCATTGCAGGGACAAAGGGTTTACCCAGGTTCGGCCTCTCCATTGGAGATAAAGACCTACTTCCTGCTATCTTGTTATTGATCTCGATCTCGATAACCCGGCTACGACAACAGAGCCGGATCTCGATCTAGGTTACAAGGTTGTGGTGTTTCTCTCGATGGTTCTCTCGCCTAAGCTTGGATCGTAAAGTTCTCCTCAACTAGGGCTCAGGGACCGGTTTATATAGACGACCGGGTCTCCTGGCACTTTACAATACGAACCCGGGCTCTACCCAGACTCGGAATCCTACTCTAGCTCTTCTAGCCTTCGTGTCCTCCAAGTCCGAACCGCCTCTGGTCTTCTAGAAACTTCCCTTCCTGAACCGGGTTACCGCCAAAGCCTCTGGCCCAGCAACATAACCCGGCCCATGCTGATGGTTAGCTGGCCTGGCCGGGCCTCCTGCCTGGCGGGTCATGCTTCCCTCTTCATGGGCCTACCGGGTTATATCCCCCCATCAGTAGCCCCCAGATTAACCTGGTTGCCAGGTTGGCATGCTCTGCTTCTTATTCTTGAATATTGCTTCTTTGAGCAGAACTGATATCCTGGCCAGCCGGGTTAATCACCTGAAACATAAAATAACATAACAAATTAATATCAGAACATCTCTTTTCTCCTTTGCTTGGCCAGTCTCTTTGGCGGTTCACGCCGTAACCCGGTTATCTCTTGCCGGGTTCCGACGCCCGGGTTTCACTTTCAACACTTAGTGAAAATTATCGCCCAACTATAACTCCATCCTTATCCATCTTAATCACGATCTTATCATTTAATACTCCGTAATTATCTCATTCCGTTTGTCGTTGACTTTTAGTCAAAGATCCTTATCTCTTCACTTTTTACCACAACACCCCTAGGGTTTTCACTGTGCCTATAAATAGGAGACCAAGAGACACCGCAGTCACTTTCCCCATTCATCATCTTCTTCCTCGCGCACGCACTGTAGCACCGCGGATCCAATCTCAAATCGAGCCTCCCAATCTCCTGCAAGAAGATCCACAGGTACGTTTATCCCACACATCCGTGCTCCGCACTTGATTCCAACTTGAATCTCGTCCAGATTTGCTTCGCATTTCCCTCTACGCATCTACATCTAGAACTAGGGTTTCTCCATTGCTGTGCTCAGAGAACTCGAAGCTCCTCAGCCATGGTGAAGGACAAAGCAAGGCCGGAGCTCCCCGTGCGGCGAAGAAGCTCGCAAAGAAGCCTCACAGCACCCACGCCGGTGCATCTGGCTCCGCCGCCCCCGCTGCTACTCAGGTCAACTGGACCAAGTCCACGGTGACGACCTTGATGCTTCAGGAATACGTGAACTGCGGCGAGCTCCCTCCAAAGGATGAGATTCAATGGCGTGCTGCTGGAGAAGAAATCCGCCCCAGCCCCAAGGAAGGTGAAGTGGTGGTTTTCCTCGACCACGTTCAGCGCGGCCTTCGCCCCCCGGGTTCCCTGTTTTTTCGCCGGGTCTTGAAGTACTACGGCCTTAGGCCTCAAGACATCGCGCCCAACTCCATGCTGAACATCAGCAACTTTGTGGTGTTCTGTGAAGATTACTTGCAAATGGCTCCAAGCCTCGAGCTGTTCCTCGAGTTCTTCTACTGCAACCCCTCTCGCAAGGATCAAGTACTCCCATATGGGGGAGTTGCAATCCAGCGCCGAAGGGAATGCGATTTCCCGGCTCTTCTTCTAGCCAGCCATCCCAAGGGGTGGCAAAACACATATTTTTACTGCAAGACACTTCACCAGAATCTGACGATGCCCGTTACCCGGCTTTCCGGAACTCGGGCTTAACATATGACGCCAAAATGAATAGTTATGCCGATGACGCCGAGCGGGTCAAGCTCGAGCCCACTCTTCGCCGGGCCAGAGCTTTACTCGCCCATGGCCTCAAGGGCACAGATCTGGTCAAGTGCTGGATCGGTTGGTTCATCCAGCCACTCAGCATCAGGACCCGGCTAATTTGCCAGTACACTGGTGAAACCACAGACAACATGCGTTACTCGAGATGACGCTACTGATGATCAGCTCGTGAAGAATGCCAAGAGATTGCTTGGCGAAAAGAAAGATGCCATTGCACTGAACGGGCTCGCCCCATTTAGTGCCAAGAACAAACCCCCCACGGTAAAGCCAATACTCAATCCATTTTGCTTACTTTAACCCGGTAAACTCATCCATAGACTGTTATTTACTGTGACTGCTTTTTCTCAGGACTCCAAGTGGTGGAGCGTGGATTTTACCCCTACATCCTCTCCTGATGGGGAGGACACAGAAAGTGAAGACGACGAAGAAGAAGAAGAAGAAGGTGAGCTAGACTCCGTAGGCCGGCTCTTCCTCCAGTTGATTAACAACGAAGTCCCCAACAAGGACACCTCTACTGATAACCCGGCAAATTTTATTCCAGGCCCCACTGACCCGGCTTCTGACGTAGCGCCGGGTCCCCAAACTACTGCAGCTCCTACTCAGAAGAGGACCCGGGCCACCATTGCCAAGGTACCACATTCTCTTTTCTCAATTTCATGATGAACTCATCTCAAACTTAAGCAAAACACAGGAAAAGGAGGCTGAGAAGGAGGCTGAGGCGAACAAGAGACGCCGAACCCGGTCTTCTACAAGCCAAGCTTCCCTGAGCCCAGGTATCCCTCAACGCTCTTTATCAAGCTGGGCCAAATCCATCCAGAAGACGCCCAGCAAACAGTTCCCTTTAGCTGGCAAGATCCGGGTTCCTAAACCATCTCGTTTGTCAGATTCTTCCTCGGATGGTGTTAGCACACCCGAGGATTTCCAGATCAACGCCGGGTTAGAAATACTTCACACATCTTTTCCATACCTCTATACTTTACTGTCCCATTCTTGTTTAACTAAGACACTATCTTGTTCCAGTGCCAGGCTTTTATGGATGAAGACCCGGAATCTCCTCCCGCGGCTCCTCCTCCAGCAACCACAGAGCCTTCTCCTATGGAGGCACATATTGAAGAACCGGAGGACAAAGACGAGCCAAGGGAGCAAGCAACCCCCGCGGCTTCTCCAAAAAATATTGTTGACCCGGTGCCAGAATCCTCCCCAGCTGCTCACTCGCCCGGGTTAGGCTCTGGGACTAAAGAAGATGAAGTGCAGGTTACTGGGACCCGGCACGTTCCAGTACAAAATGCCCTGAGACTCTTGCCAAGGTGCCAGCCCCAGATGCTGACCCGGCAACTCCTGCCAAGGACAAGAACCCGGCTTCCTCCTCAAATTCACCGGCTCTGGACGCCATGTCGTTCCAGCACTTTGCGACGAATATTTTTCTCGCCTTGCTCAACACAAGACCCTGGAGACAGAACTGGTCGCCCTAATTCAAAAACGATATCAGGTACCCTTTTTACTTCTTGCCTGTATATTTTCTTGCATAACTATACCCTAAGTAGCCCCCAAGCTCTAAGTTCATCACTTGTGATGAGCTTGGTGCTTACAATATGCATTCCTTAGGTAAAAACTTCAAACCTGTAGCCCCCAAGTGCCGGGTTGTCTGTTTACAGCAACCTGGGACTAAAAAACTTCCATCATTTAAAACTTGCCCATTTTCACATCAAAACTTTGAACACTGTAGCCCCCAAGTGCCGGGTTGTGTGCCTGCAGCAACCTGGGACTTCTTTATTACGTTGAACAATTGAACTTCAAACTGAGTAGCCCCCAAGTGCCGGGTTAGCTGTCCACAGCTACCTGGGACTTACAGTTAGAAAATTTTAGACTTTTTGCGCATGTAGCCCCCAAGTGCCGGGTTGCACGCCTGCGGCGACCTGGGACTAACATAACTTTTTGCATCTTAACAGGAAGACCATGCCAAGGCCCAGGCTGAATCACCCGGCTCATGACGCTGCCAAAACTGAATCTGAGACCCGGGCTGATCACTCAGCTCAACTCCAGGCCTTGGAAGAAAAATTACTGCCTGACGCAAGAAAACTCCGATCTGAAGAAGGACATGCAGGAGAACGAGGAGAACTTCCAGGAGCAACAGGAGACCCTGCAGAAGCAGCTGGATGAAACCAACAACGAGCTGACCCGGCTAAAAAGAATGATCACCTCTATGGTTGAATCTTTAGTGGGTAAGCACTACTCCTTTGAATTTCAACCTAAACTGATCAAAAGACCCGGTTTTTGAAATCTCACTGTTACTTTTCCTTACACAGGCCCTCGTGGGAACCTCCGCAAAACCGCTGCAGAGAAGATCAAATGCATGTACACGCTGACACGTCAGCTGTACTTTGGCAGCTGCGAGGTCATCAAAGCCGCTAGGCTCTGGGAGAACCCGCCAAGCAAGTACACTGAAGTCCTTGGGCATCTGTCAACAATGCCACAATGGATCCATCTGCTCAAGAGATCAGCTTGCAGGGCCGGGGTGATGCGAGGTCTTGCCTTGGCAAAGGCCTACCATCCCCAGCTAAACCCGGCTCCACTGAAGAAGGGCTTTCCTCAGTTTGACACTGATGGCAAGGAGTTCGATAAGAAGTGCTACGCCCGGGTTGTGAAGCAAACCCGGCACGTTGCCACTGTAATTGCCAGCAAGATGAAGCTCACCACTTTGCAGCTTGGTATACTGAAAATGATGAAGAGATCATGGATGACGAGCCACAACGCGTCGATCTCCTCCAAAGCTATAAGGATTCCATTGACCCGGCAAAAATGCTCCTGGTACCTCCACTGCTCCCAGCTCCTCTACGCCAGTTATTCCTCCTCCGTCACGGGCGATAGCTGAAGAAGATGATGAAAACTTCTTCCAGCCACTTCGAAAAATCACCCGGCGCAAGACCAAGGCCAAAGAAACCGACGAGACCAAGGAGCCAGAGGCTAACCCGGCGGCCGCCGAAGAAGAGACCCGGCAAAGACCGTCGAAAACAACCAACCGGCTCTCCTCCCCGTGACCCGGCTCCTGAAGCCAAAGCTTGAAAACTTACGCAGATGCTGTTATCTCTGCAAGAAAACAATCTTATTCGGCCCTTTGGGCTTATTGTAATAACTTTTGCACTGTTTGCACTATGCCTGTGATGGTGCGCCTATGCACCTGATGAAACTTTTATGCTACTCTCAAACTTTTGCTATGAAATATGCCTCTTCTGTGGTTTTGATGACCCTTTTGATTTCTTTAACTGTGAGCCGGCTTTCGCATGGATACCCTGTCGCTACTTCTCTGAGAAAAACAGGGTCGAACCAAGTCCCAATGGGCTTCATGGTTGATTGAATTTCCAGGTGAGCAATCAGGCCATAAAATTGCGAGTCACATCAGCTCAACAGCAAGATAACCAAGAATAAACTAGTGGCATAAAGCCGGGTCTTGGGATTGCAGCTGCAAACTATTGAAGTAGAGCCCCCAAGACCTGGATCAATGTTTATAAAGTAATGGCTTAACTATGCAACATTACCCCATTGATCCTCATACTGGTGGGACACGCTCTCTGGGCGTCCTCAAAGATAACTATGCACTTGTTCTATGACAAAAACATAAACAACTAAAATGTAAACTCACCTTCATACTCTGAATCCAAAGTTATGGATACTGTAACGAAAACTGCACAGCCGGGTCACAAAACATCGAGACCCGGATGACCGTAAAAAGCCGGGTCTTGGGACGAGCCCCCAAGGACAAGCCCCCAAGACCAAACTTAACATGAACACTACTATCAACATAAATAAAAAAGAAACGAAAAAACACAAATTTCTGTTCAACCTTCACTTTATTGATAGAAAAGGTTAGGTCAGCAAGCCGCCTCATTAAAAACCTTCCAGTCCCCTTAGGTACCCTGGTAAGGAAAAGAGCGCGTCTGAAACCTGCTGCCTGTTACATCGTGTTTTACATCTCATATCTCTTTCTCATGCTAAGTATATATGGGCGCAGCTGCGCAATGTTCCATGGCCTCTCACGCTCTTCCAATGAAAAGGTAGAGTGCGATGTGTCATTAACAGACTCGGACTTTTCTCTTGCATCCACAAATAATATGAACCATTGTTCAATTTCTTGCTTATGATGAAGGGCCCTTCCCAAGGGGGAGATAACTTGTGCATCCCTTCTCTGGATTGCACCCATCGCAGCACTAAATCTCCCTCCTGGAAAGTGCGAGTTTTAACCCGGCGACTATGATACCGCCTCAAATCTGCTGATATACTGCTGATCTCTCCAGTGCTTGTTCTCTGTCTCCTCAAGCAGGTCCACAGAATCCTGCCGGGTCTGCTCATTTTCTGTTTCAACATAAGCCGCCACGCGAGGCGAGTCATGAATTATATCACTTGGCAAAACTGCCTCTGCCCCATACACCATAAAGAAAGGGGTCATCTTTGTGGATCTGTTTGGTGTTGTGTTGATTCCCCAAACTACTGATGGCAACTCCTCAACCCACGCTCCAGCGGCTCTGAGACACGGGACCCGGAGACGTGGTTTCAAACCTCGAAGCAACTCCTGATTTGCTCGTTCTACTTGTCCATTGGCCTGTGGATGAGCAACTGAAGCAACATCTAAACGTATACCCTGATTTCCACAAAACTTTGCCATCTCACCAAGGGACATGTTAGTACCATTATCTGTGATGATACTATGAGGATACCCAAACCTGTGTATGATCTGCTTCAAAAACTTGACTGCTGTAGCTGCTTCACAATTAGTAACAGGCATCACCTCAACCCACTTTGTAAACTTATCAATGGCAACCAAGAGGTGGGTTTTCTTGCAAGGAGACATGCTAAAAGGACCCACCATATCAAGCCCCCAAACTGCAAAGGGCCAAGTCAAGGGTATTGTTCGCAACTCCTGAGCCGGCACATGAATTTGCCTTGCATATCTTTGGCAACCATCACATCTACTCACCAAGCGCTCTGCATCTGCCTGAGCTGTGAGCCAGAAGAAGCCGTGTCTGAAAGCTTTTGCTACTAAAGACCTTGTTGAAGCATGATGACCACAATCTCCCTCATGAATCTCTTTCAAAATTTGCCGGCCTCCTTTCCAGACACACATCTCTGAAATACTCCAGAAACACTTCTCTTATATAACTCGCCATCAATAACTACGTAGGCCTTAGCCCGGCGCACAATTTGCCGGGATATAACTTCCTGCTCTGGCAGCTCTCCACGCAAAAGATACGCCAAATAAGGTTCTGTCCACTCTGGAATTTCATGAGTTGCTGCTACCAATTGCGAATCCGGGTCTTCCTGACCCGCCAGTTCCTCTACGCCCTGAGGCTTGACTGATGGAGTCCATAGCTCGTCCAAGAAAACGTTAGGTGGAACCGGCTCTCTGCGTGAGCCGAGTCTTGACAAAGCATCTGCAGCATCATTTTTCCTGCGGTCAATATGATCCACCTGATAGCCTGAGAAAAACCCGGCTACCCTGTCCACCTCTCTCCTGTAAGCCGCCATTGTCGCATCTTTTCTATCCCATGTTCCTGAAACTTGCTGTGCCACAAGATCTGAATCCCCATAACAATTAATATGCTTGATGCTCATCTCCTTTGCCATACGCAAACCATGTAACAAGGCCTCATATTCTGCCACATTGTTAGAGCAATCAAAGTGAATTTGCAAAACATAGCTCAGCTTATCACCCTTGGGAGAAGTTAACACAACTCCAGCTCCTGAACCTTGTGCTTGCTTAGACCCGTCAAAGTGCATAACCCAAGGCTTGAGACCCGGCGCAAGAGGTGGTGCACTCAACTGTGTCCAATCATTAAGAAAATCCGCCAATGCCTGCGATTTGATAGCTGTACGAGGCACATAGTCAATGTGGTAAGGCCCCATCTCTATTGCCCACTTGGCAATTCTTCCTGTAGCTTCTGAATTCCTGATAATATCTGCTAAGGGTATTGAACTCACCACTGTGATTGGATGCTCCTGAAAATATGGTTTCAACTTTCTACTTGCCATGAAAACACCAAATACTAGCTTCTGCCAATGCGGATAGCGCTGCTTTGCTTCTGATAACACCTCACTAACATAATAACCGGCCTCTGAACCGGGTTTTCCTTGCCTTCCTCCTTACGCTCGACCACCACCACAGCACTCACAGCTGAGGCCCGGCAGCGACGTATAACAGCATGGGTTCCTTGGGACCCGGGGCCGCCAGAACTGGCGCTTTGATAATTGTTTCTTCAGAGCTTCAAATGCCTCGTCTGCTTCCTGATTCCACACAAAATTGTCTGTTTTCTTGAGTAACTTGTACAAAGGTATTGCTTTTTCTCCGAGCCGGGATATAAACCGGCTTAGCGCAGCCACACATCCTGTCAACTTCTGAACATCTGCCAATTCCTCAGGTTTTTTCAAACTCTGGATGGCTCTGATTTTTTCCGGGTTTGCCTCAATTCCACGCTCTGACACAATGAAACCGAGCAATTTTCCTGCTGGAACTCCAAACACGCACTTTGTAGGATTGAGCTTCATCTTGTACTTCCTCAAATTTTTGAATGTTTCTGTAAGGTCACTGATAAATGACCCGGCTTTTTCTGACTTGATCACCACATCATCCACATAAGCATGCACATTGCGCCCAATCTGATCATGAAAACAATTTTGAATGCACCTCTGATAAGTTGCTCCTGCGTTCTTCAACCCAAAAGTCATGGTCTTGTACAAAAAGCACCAAAGGGGGTGATGAACGATGTCTTTTCCCAATCCTGCCTGTTAAGCTTGATCTGATGATAACCTGAATATGCGTCCAGAAAACACAAGAGCTCGCTGCCTGCCACTGCGTCAACAATTTGGTCGATGCGCGGCAGTGCGAACGGGTCTTTTGGACAATGCTTGTTGAGACTTGTAAAATCAATACACATCCTCCACTCATTATTTTTCTTCAGAACCAAAACCGGGTTAGCCAACCACTCTGGGTGGAAAACCTCCATGATAAAGCCGGCTTCCAATAACCGGGCTATCTCCTCTCCTATAGCTTTTCTTCTCTCTGCGTTCATTTTTCTCAAACCTTGTTTCACCGGCCTTGCCTTTGGATCAACATGTAAACGGTGCTCAGCGAGTTCAGTCGGAATGCCTGGCATGTCACTAGGTGTCCACGCAAAAACATCCCGATTCTCACGGATGAACTCGATGAGCGCGCTTTCCTATTTATCAGTTAGGCTGGTCCCTATGGCGAACTGCTTGGAGGAATCCCCAGGCACAAAATCCACCATCTTAGTATCCTTTGCTGCTTTAAACTTTGCCCTGTCATCTTCTGTTGTTGGTTTTTTGAGCCTTGTTGTCCTGCGGGTCAAGATTAGACCTGTAAGCTTTCAACTCCTCTCTAGCACAAGTTCGCTCTGCCAGGGCTGCATCTCCCTCGTCACATTCTGCTGCAATTTCTCTGTTACCATGAATAGTAATGATCCCCTTGGGACCCGGTATCTTCAACTGCAAGTATACATAACACGGCCTGCCATGAACTTGGCAAAGCCGGCCTTCCAAACAACGCATGATAAGGACTTGGAAATTTCACCACCTCAAAGTGAGCCACTCTGATCTGAAGTTATGGATAGACTCGCCAAAAGCAACCTCTAATGAAATTTTTCCCTCTGGTGTAGCAGACTTCCCAGGAACTATACCATGAAATATTGTTGACGTTTTCTGCAACTGTGACTCCTTCAGACCCATACGCATAAATGTTTCCCAGTACAAGATATTAATGCTACTGCCACCGTCCATCAAAACCTTCTTTAACTCAAAGCCATGAACTTGAGGAGCCACAACTAACGCAAGCAGACCCGGGTGCTCCACCACATCCGGGTGATCTGCTCTGCTCCAAGTAATAGTATGCTCTGACCATCTCAAATACCTTGGTACCCCTACAGCCACTGAATTAACTGCCCTTTTGACTATCTTTCTCTCTCTTGGTCGTGCCACTGGTATATATATGATATTGGCCAAGTTGCCTCGGCTGGTTCGAGAATCCACCCTGATTACCTGTATTTTGGCCGGGTCCTGTATTTCCAGTTGGTACCGCGTTTGCTCCAGTTAGAGGCCCCGCAGCCGGGTTAGCACTCGGGCCGGGTCCTCCACTCCTGTTTGCTCCTTGCAGAGCTCTCTGAATCTCATTGTTTTTCCACCTGTTCAAATCTACACACTGGGCCAATGAATGATTGGCGGGTCTGCCGTTCTTGCTATGACGAGGACACGGCATCCTGAAGGCCTCTTCAGTGCTCATTGGGCGTGTTCCTTGATAACTATTTCCACCACCGTAACTCCCATTATTTCCCTGATAACCTCTGTTTTCCTGATAACCTCTGTTTTCCTGATAATTCCCATCCATCCTTTGCCTCTGAAACCCGGCATTTGCATTTGCAACTAGCTCTGAGTTTCCTTCCTGATGCCCACGCTTGTGCTGGTTCTGATTGCTGTTGTTATTGTTTCCCGGGCCATTGTTCTTTCCTCCATTGTTCGCAGCACCTTTCCCTTTTTCTTCCTCACTATCATCCTGGGTTTTGTCCGTGGCTGCGTGTCTGTTGCACGCATCCATCAACTCTGCCATAGTAACGGGCTTAACCCGGTGTCCTTCCTTCATGCGCCCAGCTTCTGGACCAAGGGAGCGTACTTGCAAGTTTTCTCCATCGATGAAATTGCATCCTTGGGCTCGATACCTGATGAAGAGTGCAGGATCTCCGTGACCCGGCCCATCCAGTGACGAGCTGACTCGCCCTTCCTCTGTACGCAACGATCAAGATCTTCAATGGAAAATAAACGCTTGCACGTGCCCTGAAAGTGCTTGATGAAAATTGTTTTCAACTCATCCCAAGAATTGATAGATTTCTCTGGCAGATTCTTGAACCACAACTTTGCTGCACCATCACTCATCATCAAATACATATACTTTGCACAAACGTTCTCTGTGGCATTGCGTATACACATCGCCATCTCATAGCTGCTCAACCAACTCGCCGGGTCTGTGCTCGGCTCATAATTGGCAATCTTGCTTGGCTCCTTGAACTTCTCAGGGAAAGGCTCTGCTCTAATGGCATCTGAAAGACACTTGGGACCCGCCAAAGTGGAAGAACTTGCTAAAAGATTAATGTTACCCGGCGAGCTTGCAGATGCTGCTGGCACGGGACCCGGTCCTCCTTGTGGTGCTCCAGCTGCAGGTACTGCCGGGTTTGCATTAGCTGCACTCCTTCCTGCTCGCGATCTATTGACTATCTGCTGAGCCACAGAAATTGCAGGGGCGGGTTGATACTGCTGATTATTCTGGTTTGGTTCTGCTGGGGCGGGTTTTGCTGCTGTGCCGCGGCAAACCCGGCCAATGGCGGGTTTCCCCCATGGCGACTCTTGCTACGATATGTTGTGGAATGAAGCGCACTTTTCTCTTTTGAATACTGAACTTGCTGAGCAACCGCAGTGCGTAACATGTCAATGGCACGCCGAGCTTCAACCTCTGCTGGCGAGTCTCCTAATGGAATACGATCAAGTGCTAAAGTTGCGGCATATACGTTATCTGCTGGATTGGAATAGTGACCCGCCGGCGTATGAAACCTTGGTGTCCTGGGCGGCAGACCCGGATTTCCCCTGGCTCCCCCAGCGAGAAGACCCGGCGCCGCTGCAACTGCAACTCCAGCTGCTCCTGTTCCTCTGTCTGGTTCTACATTTGCTCTAACAACTGGAGCCACCTGGGTTACACCAACTGGTTGATCTTCTGGGGTTCTAAACAATACTGCTGGATTTATGGCGTTTTCTCCAGGAGCCAGCCGGCTCTGGTGCCTCCTCCGGTGTGCCCTGGTCATCTCATTGAGACGATTTTCCTCATCCTCTAATTGCTTTCGCCTAACCTCCATATCTTCTTTCTCTGCCATTGTGTCTCTGCGCACCTGCTCCAAGGCCCGGCGTGCTGTATCCAATTCTATAGCTCTGCTGCGCGTTTTCTGGAGTAACAATCCTCGTAAGTGCTGTTGGATCTAGGACCAGGCCATTGTTAAACATGGCCCGGGCCCCAGTTGCATTGTTTCTTTCCTCACCCTGAGCTCGGTTATTGAGAAAACCGAAGCTATTCCTGTAACGCGCCGTGTTTTCACTTTCCTCTGACACCGAAGCCGGGTCTCCATCAACCCTTTGCCCGCCAGCTCCAACACTGGTGGCAATTGTTGCTGCTGCTGACCCGGAGTAAAAGCTGGTGGCACGACCGTTGACGGTGATGCCCCCGCGTTGATCGAAGGAGCGGTGTAAACCGCCACCCTCCTAACCGGGCTTGGAACGGACTCTTGCTCCTCTTCGTCCTCTTCTTCTACTCCATATCCGAACCGGCCTTCGAACAAGGGCAGATCGATTCTGAATCTGCATAGTCCACCACATCACCCGGGATTGGAGCCGGGTTTCCCGATCTTCCTCGTGCACGTCCAGGGCAGCTCATCTTCAGCCGTACCAACTGATTCTTCTCCATCAGATTGAACAATTGTGGCAGCTCCTGACACAGATTCATAGTCTCCATCACTAGCAGATCTAGTTGCAATCATACCAACAAAAACGTTAAACTTGCCAATTGGAATAACATCACCTGATTCAAGTAGATCTGATTCCGGCCCCCAGCCAAAATCATCAACGATGGGCTCTCCTTGCGAATTGAGGGTGATCTCGCCGAAAACATAGTTCTCTACTCCTTGCCTTGCTTCTCCCATGATGGTGACACCTTTGGACGCGTTCCCACAGACGGCGCCAACTGTCGTGGGGTAGATAACACGGCAGATGCTACTTTGGGGTAGCTTGAGTTGATGGGCAAGGCGACACTGGCGTCTGGGAGATTGTTTAGCATTGCAGGGACAAAGGTTTACCCAGGTTCGGCCTCTCCATTGGAGATAAAGACCTACTTCCTGCTATCTTGTTATTGATCTCGATCTCGATAACCCGGCTACGACAACAGAGCCGGATCTCGATCTAGGTTACAAGGTTGTGGTGTTTCTCTCGATGGTTCTCTCGCCTAAGCTTGGATCGTAAAGTTCTCCTCAACTAGGGCTCAGGGACCGGTTTATATAGACGACCGGGTCTCCTGGCACTTTACAATACGAACCCGGGCTCTACCCAGACTCGGAATCCTACTCTAGCTCTTCTAGCCTTCGTGTCTCCAAGTCCGAACCGCCTCTGGTCTTCTAGAAACTTCCCTTCCTGAACCGGGTTACCGCCAAAGCCTCTGGCCCAGCAACATAACCCGGCCCATGCTGATGGTTAGCTGGCCTGGCCGGGCCTCCTGCCTGGCGGGTCATGCTTCCCTCTTCATGGGCCTACCGGGTTACTATCCCCCCATCACTCCCTCTCTCCCTCCTCTCGCGCGTGCCCCCTCTCTGCCCCAAGCCTCCGCCGTCCATGTCCCCGACGCCTCCGCCGTCCACGGGGCGCCGAGCGCCGACGCCATCCACGGCCCCGAGCACCTCCACCGTCCAGGACGCGAGCGCCATCGCCACTGTGCCCTCCTCTTCCTCGGCGCCTCTCCCTTCTGCAGGTTCGTTCGTTCTCCACCTCCTCTCCCTTGTGCAGCCAAGGTGTTTGTGAAAATGCCACTAAGGATTTTGTGTAGTAAAATTTGTCAAATTCATGTTCGGCCACTAAGTAAAATTTGTGAAAATTGTCTATATTAGTTCTGCAATTTTAGTTATTTTAGGTACTGTTTAGGTTTAGTTTTCAATTTATGTTAATTTAGGTTAGGTTCAATTCTAGCAAAAAAAAAACAACTAAGGAAAATTTGTGAAAATTGCAACAAAAATTGGATATTTGTTCTGCCATTTTAGATTCTAGTTTTGTGATCATTTTGATATTTTATTTGTAAATTTCCGAGCAATAATCAAATGTTTATGATCTAGTTTCAGGTGAGATTTGTCGATGATGTTGTGGTGGTGGTGATGATGCTCTTGTGATTTGTGTATGCTGCCGGTCGGAGATGCTGGCCGGGGTTTGAATTTTTAAAATGATTTGTGGTTGGTGTCGATGATGTGGTGGTGGTGGAATGAGTCCCATGATTTGTGGTGGTGAGATGATGATGTTGTGGTGATTTGTGTATGTTTGCAGGTACCCATAAGGCCCTTGAGATTGCCGGAATGTCGATTAACTTCCGTTCCGGCAAATTTCGGGTACTCCATATATCATATTTTTAGCAAAGGTCATGCCAAAAAAATCATGAATTTCGGCATGACTTCTGCAAAGAAAAAAATATATGGAGTACCCGAGATTTGCCGGAATGAAAGTTAAATAACATTCCGGAATCTCAAGGCCTCAGATGCTCAGCACAGGATATTGTGGTGGTGGTGATGGTGCATGTTGTTGCATGTGATTTGTGTGTATGCTGCTGGCCGGAGATGCCGGCCGGGGTTTGAATTTTTGTGGTGTCCATGATGTTGTGGTGGTGGAATGATTTGTGTATATTTGCAGGTACCCATGAGGCCCTTGAGATTGTCGGAATGTCGATTAACTTCCGTTTCGGCAAATTTCGGGAACTCCATATATCATATTTTTAGCAAAGGTCATGCCGAATTTTTTTGTGAATTTCGGCATGACCTTTGCAAAAAATATGATATATGGAGTACCCGAGATTTGCCGGAACGGAAGTTAATCGACATTCCGGCAATCTCAAGGGCCTCGTGGATTTTATACTTAGTGAATTTTAAATGCTTTAGTGGTTTTTCAAATGCTTTAGTGAATATTTAATACTTTAGTGAAATTTACTTACATTTGTTTTACTAACTATGAGGTTTTATTGTTAGCGCAGACATGGCCCAAAACGATGAAGCCGGGGGTTCAGGGCTAGGAGAAGCCGGGGGTTCAGGTCAAGGAGGCGATGGCGAGTATGATCCTTTAATGGAGCACTACTTGTCGATGCAAGGGAACTGCAGTGAGGACGACATGGACGAGATGCCAAGGAAGCGTACTCATGCCGAGCGGGAGGATGCCGAGGGCAATAAGGGGACCGCTGATGATGCCACATACTATAGCACTGACGACCCCAGGGATGGCAATGAGACCACTACGAGTGGCGCCGCGGATGGTCACAAGACCACTGATGGTGGCAGTGCCAAGCGTCGCCGGAAGGACAGAAAACCAAACAAGCTCCCTGCCACCAGATCCACATTTACGGAAGTGGACCCAACTGGTGTGCCTATGCTGCCGCGTAAACTTGCGGGTGGGTTCGGCAACAACTGCGGATGCATCCTTCGAGACACCGCCAAGATCTACGAGCAGAACATAAGGGACAAAGACCATGAAGAACTGGCGGGGCTCCATATTCAGAAGCTGCACGCACGATACAAGTTCCCCCCGGACTACTCTAGCTTGGATCTCTACACAAATCCGGTAAACTCATTCGCCCTCGGCAAGATGAGCAGAGCTCTGAGCACTTGGAAAAATGGGGTGAGGGCCAAGATTGATGAAGGTGCCAGTTTCGAAGGCATCCACCGCGTCTTTCCCTCCATTAAGCAGGAGGATTTAAATATCTTCATTGAGATGGAAAAACAGCCTTCGAAGGTAAATATGAGGCAGTGGGGGAAGAATATGCGGGAGAAGAACTTAGGTGACCACAATCTCGGAAGCGGTGGTTACCTCGGCAAGCAACCAATTTGGGACAAGCAGGACGAAGAGTACATAAAACAGAAGAAAGAAAACCCGTACGCCAAGTTCAAAGACCCGCTGGCAAGATGATATATCAGGTCCCGATACAACGAAGATCCCAATAACGGGAAACTTCTTTTGAACAAGAAGGTCAAGGATCTCCAGGAGCGTTATCTGGTAAGGAAGTTTATCAGCTAAATTATTAGCTTCTACTCATATTCAAGTCGATGAAATGCTAGTAGCAACATTTCTAAATGGTTCACACGTTCCTTCTACAGGAGGAACAAGAACTTGCGCGGACCCAGACTTCATCCCAGGAGTCGTCGGTGGTGAAGGCCCCTTGGGACAACCCTTTGAACAGAGCGTTGAACAGGGTAAAGGAGTTGCCGGTGTCATGGAAGCCTCATCGTGGGCGTGTGATCGGCGCCGCTCCGGTAGAAAATATTCAGACTATTTCTCTGAGGACAAGGAGGTGCGAAAGGAGAGGAGGAGGCTCGAGAGGGATAATACCCAAAGGGAAATTGTCCAAGATGAAGTGGCAAAGCAGCTCCAATCCCTCCTTCCTTCCATCACGCAGTCGGTCATAAATTGGATTGCCAGTGGCCAAGAAGGGAGTGGCCCGACTTTTGCTAGCTTAGGCGCCAGCAACTCAAACATCCAGGCGCCGTTGCAAGTCCAGCAAAACCCTAATCCTATCTTGGCGGATGCGTCGGTGGCCACAAACAATGCACAACATGCTGCGCCGACCGCCAACGATGCACAAGATACGCCAGCCGCAAACAGTGCGCACCATACGCCGGCCGCCAACATTGCACATATTAGGGAGGATTCGCCAGCCTTCTGATGACCCACAAGTATAGGGGGTGTATCGTAGTACTTTCGATAAATAAGAGTGTCGAACCCAACGAGGAGCAGAAGGTGCTGACAAGGAGTTTCGGTAAATGTTTCACTGTAAATGCTAGCAGACAAGTTTTTAGGGGTTTTTGATATAGCAGGTAAATAAAATGCAAGTAAGTAAAAGACAGTAATAATAATTGCAGCGAGTGGCCCAATCCTTTTTAGAGCAAAGGACAAGCCGGTTGGTTTACTTATGATGACAAAATGTTCTTGAGGACACACGGGATTCTAGTCAAGTGCTTTCGCTTCACATAGTTGATTAATCTTCATTGTTTTGATAAGTGTTGTGTGGGTGAACCTATGCTAATGCACCGCCCTTACTTGGACTAATACATACTTGTGATTATACCTCTTGCAAGCATCCGCAGTTACAAGAAAGTAATTAAGATAAATCTAACCACAGCCTTAAACTCTGAGATCCTACGCTCCCTTGTGCACCGGTATACTAACGGGGGTTTAGGTTTCTGTCACTCCGGCAACCCCACAATTAGCAACCAAATCCACAATGCATTCCTCTAAGCCCATAAAGGTGAAGTGTCATGTAGTCGACGTTCACACGAAACCACTAGAAGAATAGCACCACAACTTAAATATCAAAACATTAAATATTACTCAACATAATTCCACTACTAACAGCGTGACTTCTCCCATGTCCTCAAGAACTAAACAAACTACTCACAATACATCATATGGATCATGATCAGAGGTGATGTAATGATGGATAACAATCTGAACATATACTTTAATTCACCGATAAAACTCAATAGCATCAACCACAAGGAGTAATTAACACCGGGAGAGTTTCCCCTATGAACTAAACAAAGTATAGCCCTAGATGTTACAGCGGAACGAGATGGTGCAGCGGTGATGGTGGTGATGGCGGTGGAGATGATGATGATGATCCGGATGAAGTCCAGCACGATGACGATGAGGATGGCGATGATCTCCCCCTCCGGGAGGGAATTTCCCCGGCAGATTTCTCCCTGCCGGAGAGCTTTTTCTCTCTCTGTTGTTTCCGCCTCGTGGAGGCGGCGGAATATTTTCTCACGGACTCCCCGTGTCTTAGGGTTTCTGGGGGATGAAGTACGCGAAGGGGGAGCGCCTGAGGTGGGCCAGGGGCACCACACCTGGCTAGGGCGCGGCCAAGGTGGGCCCCGCGCCCAGGGGTGGTGTGGGCCCCTCCTGGCCCATCTCAGCCTCCCCTTTTGGCTTAGTCCATCTTCTGATAAAATAGGAACATTTGTCTTCTCGGAAATTTTTAGTGCTCCAAATATAGTGCCTTGACGATGCTTTTTCCAGCTGAAATCTGACTCCGGCAGTTAATTATCCAATGATCATCAAACATGCAAAATAAGATAAAATAACATAAGTAACTCCTCCTAATATGAAATATATCATTGAATAACAGTAAATTATGCTATAAAATAGTGATGCAAAATGGACGTATCAACCCCCCCAAGCTTAGACCTTGCTTGTCCCCAAGCGAAAGCTGAGCTCAGTAAACTGGAACAAAAGTTTATGGAGTGAAGCGTCGATAATAAAGAATACGGACAAGAAGCATCAGTAATTACTAAACAACACAACTCATTTTAAACAGCAACTACTCTTTATATAACCTAACTTGAACATGAGTAGTGAAACAACCACAATAAAAAATACACGAAGGAAATTATAGATTAGTAATGGCACACTTCATTCTTGGTCATAGAACAATAAGCAATCAATACTTATCTTTCGAAAGGAGTCTTTATATTAGAGCTTATATTGCAGAATTTCCACACTCAATTATCACACCTTCTTTACAGTCATTGATAACTTGCAAAGCTATATTCTTAGAGGCAAAAGTCTTTGTGCTAAGACAAGGAAGGATAAAAGACATGATTGACAATATTAATGATATATATGGTTGAATCACAACAACTCAAATGCTTGCTCAAGGAAGAAGGAAATAGGTGTACTGACTCAACATGAAAAGTAAAAGAAAGGCCCTTCGCAGATGGAAGCAGGGATTAAGTCATGTGCTAGAGCTTTTATGTTTTTGAAATCATATAGAGAGCAAAAATTAAGTTTTGAGAGGTGTTTGTTAATTGTCAACGAATGGTAGCGGGTGAAAACAGTATTCTCCCTGTCAAACAGACTTTTAAGAGCGGCTCCCATGAAGGACGTTATTTCTACCAGCAGGCAGATCATCCCTCTTTCTCTTTGGTTTACACACGCAGATATTTCACTGTTTGTCAATGCTTACTGATAATTCAGGGCAAAAGTGTGAAGAGAATTAAGTGGTTAAAGTTGTAATTAATTGGGACTGGGCATCCCGTTGCCAGCTCTTTTTGCAAGTTATTGGATAAGCGGATGTATATGCCATTAGTCCAGGTGTAAAGTCTGTTTGACAAGTAGAATAAAGGATAACCACACTACTTCCTCATGAGCTAGTAAACATTGACACAAAAGGGAATAATAACATTTTGAATAATTTAAAGGTAGCACATGAAAAATTTACTTGGAGTGGCAAGGAAATACCACATATAAGTAGTTATGGTGGACACAAATGGCATGGGTTTGGCTCAAGGATTTGGATGCACGAGAAGCATTCCCTCTCAGTACGGTGGTTAAGGCTAGCAAGGTCATGTGGCAAGCATAAAAGTTGGGGGATACACACAAATATACCTGTAATAAAAGCAACTATGCTATCTTCCCTGTAGGCACAAATGTTTTAACTCAAAGAATACTAATCTTATTGGCTAGTAAGAAAGAAAGATAAAGGGATATTTTTGCATGTAATTCCCTCCTTCTACTTAAGTTTTCATGGTATTGTTGCTAATGACCAATACTAAGTTTGCCACAACTAATATAATTTACTTGATGTACCCAAAAGTGGCATCAATACCAATGGCAAGATCAGCACATAAAGAAAATTGCGGGCTAAAATAAAATGTACCGACAGCAAAGGTGGAACTTCTCATTAATATTCTGAACAAAGACACACTCAAACCAACGGATACATGGATAACTGATGGTCCCGAAGAGCAAGGCCTTGATACCTGCAAAAGTAAACGGGATTAGGTTGAGACTCCAAGTGCAGAGTGTATAGTAAGTGGAAGACAGTTTTCCCCACGAGGGGTGACTCGAGGGTTTAATATCGAACTCTCGGGGAATCTGAAGTGGTAGATTTATCTTCTTATCCTTCTTTTGGTTACCTACAAAACAAGGTTAGATGTTTTGGTCCTCAACCTCACCTGTGGTTGTCAAGCACAAAGTGTAAGAATGATATCAGGATAGTTATGCAATGCAAACAAGAAATAAATATGCAATAATGGTGGATGCAATGGTAAATGATATTTTTGGGTTTTTGAATGATGTATGCAAGATGAAAAGTATTTTTGTATTTTCGGATTTAATGATGGCTGAAAATAGAAAAGTGGTATATGGTGTTGAAAATGTGTTTCTTATGATTAAAAATGGACTGGGATTCATGGTTTCACAAATGCACTCTCTCTTTATAAAGTGGTAGACAATGGAACACACACAGTTAACATAAGAGATTGCAACACAGGGTTTGATAACAAGTTACTTAGATATATGGGCATCACGTCCTAACATAGAGATCTTTTGGTTATTAACCTCTCTATACTCCACCAAGATGCGAACTAAATCGTAACACCCCAGTAATTAAGATAACTCAGAGTATAGCATTAAGTATCATGACATAAAGTGAAAATAAGAACATGCTAGATCTAGTCATGGAGTAGTGGCAAACCGAGAGTGTGTAGGTCCAGCGGGGTTGTCTTCACATCCCCAAGCTTATGGTCTTCACCATCCTTGGATAGCTCTTGGTGCATCTCCTCCAATCCCTTGAAAAAACTTCAAAACACCGTTTCTCCCATCTCTTTTCTGTGGGGTGCATTAATAGTGATAAACAAATAGATTCCTTGCTGCATATAGTCCTTGAAAAAAAATTCATATGACATGTCCCGAAAGTGTATAATGTTGTATGTCTACTCATAAACTCAATTGGATCAAAAAGATTCAACTTAAAAGCTCAAAGCATGCATCAAACAAAATGGGACAGAATCTGTCCAGAAAAACAGCAGCAGCAAAACGTATTTTTCTACCCTACCAAACTTTCTCGAAAAATTCCGAAAAATTCATGCATACAGAGGATGAAAAGTTGCAACTACAGTTCAAATATGAGCTCATTCAGAGTTACAGAATAAGAATTAAAAATCATACCGTGCACTGACTTGTGCAGGAATAAAATCTCCGAACGCTATAAGCAACTTTTTCAAACCAAAAAGGGTAAAACTTGGCACTTTATTGAAAACTCCAGAACCTAAACTATAAACAAAGTCTCTTGGTACAGCAAGAGGACACAAAGAAAATCACACATAAAAATAACCGGGTTGCCTCCCGCAAAGCGCTTTCTTTATAGCCATATAGCTAGGCTTCTTACTTGTTGTTTTATTGTGGACGAAGCTCATGAGGGAGCTTGAACTTTGATGGTTCCCTCTTCCTTGGAAAGTGTTCCATGCACTTCTTGTGTGGAAACTGAAACTTTACATTCCTTCCTTTGAATCAATGATAGCACCTGTGGTACGAAGAAAAGGTCTTCCAAGAATAATAGGACTAGAGGTTTTACTCCCCATGTCCATGATTAGAAAATCCACAGGCACAAAAGTCATATGTAACTCTACCATAACATCACTTACTTTTCCCAAAGCATGTTTAATAGAGTCATCAGCAAGTGCTAGTTCAATAGAGCATTTTTCAAGATTTTTCAATTCAAGCACTTCATATAGTTCTTTAGATAAAACAGAGACACTAGATCCTAGATCAAGTATGGCATGGTGTGTCTCTTTTCCAATAGTTACTAGTACCTTAGGTATCCACATATCCCCAAGCTTAGGTGGTATCATAGCCTCTTGGTTGTACCTAGCAATCTTTTCTTTCAAGACATGATTAGCAATATAAGAACCAAAACCTGCTTGGTTAGTGTTGATGGAAGGATCACTTGCAAATTTTTGTAAGATAGATATTAATTCATGCAAGCTACAATTTTCTAAGTCAAGCAAAGGATCCTTGACTTCATTAAGCATTTTAACTTCCTCAACTTCAACCTCTTTCATTACCTCAATAGATTCTTGCTCATGAATGTGTTCCCAAGACTTATTGATAACCTCTTGGCAATATTTTATTGTTTCCTCATGTTTTTGGGCTGTAATGATGCTCTTTAATGATGAGACTTCCTTAGTAAGCTGATCTACCCTTTCAAACAAAGCATCTTGTTTTTCAAACTTAGAGATAAATTCCTTATTAAGCTCTTTTTGGGTAGATATAAAATATCTAATGGTGTTTTCCAAGTCACTAGAAACATTACCACTAGAAGCATATTTATTTGGCACATATGGGGGTTTATTATAAGAGTTATAATTGTTGTTACCATACCCATTATTACCATAGTTCCTAATGAAGTTGACATCAATATTTTCAGAATTGTTTCCAACTAGTTCTTGCAAAGGAACATTTTCAACACTAGGTTTATTAAGCAAAGCAAGAATAGTATCCATTTTAGATGACAAATCATTAGTTTCTTCAATAGAGTTCACTTTCTTAGAAGGATTAGGTGCCCTATCAGTATGCCATTGACTATAGTTTTGTAAAATGCTTTCCAATATATTTTTAGCTTCTACTATAGTCTTACTCATAAAAGCACCTCCAGCAGCAGAATCAAGTATGTTTCTAGACATGTAGTTTAAACCATTGTAGAAAGAGTGTAATATGGTCCATTCATTAACTCCATGTGAGGGACAAGTTCTAAGCATAAGTTTTATCCTATCCCAAGCCATAGCAACATGTTCATTTTCATTTTGCCTAAAAGAAAGGATGTTGTTTCTATTTTGCAAAATTTTAACAGGGGGATAATATTTCTTAATGAAAGCTTCTTTTAGATCATCCCAAGAATTAATACTACCAGATGGCAAGGAATGCAACCACTCTTTAGCTTTTCCTCTAAGTGAAAAAGGAAATAACTTCAGTTTTAGGATATCACTTTCCACATTTTTAAACTTTTGCATGTCACATATTTCAACAAAGTCATGAAGATGCATAGAGGCATCCTCCATAGCACTACCACCAAATTGTTCCCTAGTTATCAAGTTCAACAAACTAGGACTTACTTCATAACTCTCAGCATTTATCTTAGGTGTGGCAATAGCTCTCGTGATAAATTGATCATTAGGAGTGTTTGTGTAGTCACACAGCTTAGTTCTTTCTCCCATTTTAGCAAGTTTTTTTTGGATTTTTAATTTTTTATGCAAAACTGAAATAAATATGATATGATATGCAATGACACTAACAAAACAAATAAATTGCTTTGTAAGTAAAGATGGATAAGATGGTGCTCACGTAGGTGCAACCTCCCCAAGCTTAGGTGTTAGCACAAGTTGGTGACGTTGACTTTGTTGTGAGATGAATGCGATGATGCACACCCTTGGATAAATCTCTCAGCTACGATTCCCCGGCAACGGCGCCAGAAAACGTCTTGATGGTCCCGAAGAGCAAGGCTTGATACCTGCAAAGTAAACGGGATTAGGTTGAGACTCCAAGTGCAGAGTGTATAGTAAGTGGAAGACAGTTTTCCCCACGAGGGGTGACTCGAGGGTTTAATATCGAACTCTCGGGGAATCTGAAGTGGTAGATTTATCTTCTTATCCTTCTTTTGGTTACCTACAAAACAAGGTTAGATGTTTTGGTCCTCAACCTCACCTGTGGTTGTCAAGCACAAGGTGTAAGAATGATATCAGGATAGTTATGCAATGCAAACAAGAAATAAATATGCAATAATGGTGGATGCAATGGTAAATGATATTTTTGGGTTTTTGAATGATGTATGCAAGATGAAAAGTATTTTTGTATTTTCGGATTTAATGATGGCTGAAAATAGAAAAGTGGTATATGGTGTTGGAAAGGTGTTTCTTATGATTAAAAATGGACTGGGGTTCATGGTTTCACAAATGCACTCTCTCTTTATAAAGTGGTAGACAATGGAACACACAGTTAGCATATGAGATTGCAACACAGGGTTTGATAACAAGTTACTTAGATATATGGGCATCACGTCCTAACATAGAGATCTTTTGGTTATTAACCTCTCTTATACTCCACCAAGATGCGAACTAAATCATAACACCTCAGTAATTAAGATAACTCAGAGTATAGCATTAAGTATCATGACATGAAGTGAAAATAAGAACATGCTAGATCTAGTCATGGAGTAGTGGCAATGGTCACGCCCACATCCCCGGTAGCATGGTATTTTAGTTTATCCCTAGTGAGGCAACAAAGTAAGGTAAAGATACCAAAGTGGATCGCAGAACTTTCTCTCACGTTCACTGCACTAGCCACCCCCCGTTACTCCAACTAATGCACACGTTCCCCCACACACGCTCTCATAAACATGCTTGATCAAAACAAGTAGACAAGAACGGGGTACATAATATGCATCTATACTCATAACTGAAACAAACATTGCAATCTCAAACATATATTAACTCATAAAGATCCACCACAAAGGTATTACAACGGTGACCGTAATCATGTTCAGCATCTCATACGGTGCTAATTAGTGAAGCTCAAGAGAGGAGAGATACATAAGTTACTTCCACAAACCCATAGTCCAGAGGTGGACTACTCCCTCTTCATCATGGAGATGGTGGAGAAGTCGATGGAGAAGATGGAGACCACGCCGGCAGCGCCCCGCCGGAGTTTTCCCCCTCCAATCTGCAGCTCCTGATCTCCGTTTCGGTGTTTCTGTGTTTGTGCGGCGCTCCTTCCAGAGAACGTCGGGGGACCTTTTTTATAGGCGTTTTTAGGTCAAGACGATGTCGGTGGAGAAGAGATCGAAGGCAACGGAGCCACGAGGCCCAAATGGGTGGGTCCCACGCGGCTACAGTACCTGGCCGTGTGGGCCCCCCTCGTTTGGCCCTCGAGCCTCCGTTTGCTCGCTTCCTTCGCCCACAGGTCTTCTTCCTTCCAAATATTGACGCCCGTAAATTTCCAGGTGATTTCGTTGACGTTTGGGTCCCTGAAACATTAAAATAAGAAAACGGGGTTTTCTGCCTGTGCAGGGTTAATTCCATAAAAATAGGAAATAAATGAATATTCCCAATAATCATTATAAAACATTGATATAACCCTTATATGATGCAAATATGATTGGAATATAAGCAATTAAAGTGCAAAGTTCATGTATGCATTTTACATGCATCAATAACTAAAGGATTGACACTCCACATCGCAAACCATCTTATAAGATAACTTCTCTACTCATGATATGACCACGAAATTATAAAAACGAAAGGATAAAGATGATACTGGGCACTCCCCCAAGCTTGGAACAAGCCAAGGGAGTGCCATTACCCCCTTGACGATTTAGGCTTGATCTCTTGGTGGTGACGGTGGTACCACAGCAATCGGGGTTAGGAAACGTTCGAGCATCCGGCGGAGCCTAAAATTCTCATCTTGAAGTATTTCCACCTCAGCTCTCATGATACGAAATTGGTCACAAAACTCGTTCGTGGTTCGGAGAGCTTCAGCAGCTGCATGGGAAAACCGCAAATCTGGAATTTGTGGGGTGACTCCCTGCACATTATGAGAAAAAGCACGTTGAGGATTAATTGATCCCACAAAGGTGGAGTTGCTCGGCCTTGATTCTCCTTGTTGGCGAGGCTGGCCAGCTTGCACCTCCTCTCTGATGCTTCGATCCATGTCAGCTCTCCTAGCAGCAATCTCCTCCTCCGTCGCCCAACCGACGAAGGTTCCCTCTTCCACATCGCGTTCGAGTTCACGTCGGCGCCTTGCTGCATACTTCTCACCATACACTCCTCGCGATGCCATGTAGGGACTTGAGATTCCTGTCAGAACAGCTTGAAAACAAAACACGGCGAAAACACGATATACGGACCTCGAGAGATCCGGGTGATTATTGATAATCCCCAAGAGCAAGGAATCACTGTAGCACAATTCGATAAGTATTGAGTGTCGAACCCACGAGGAGCTGAAGGTAAACTATCTATTCTCTAAAGCCCTATAACCCTCTTATACGACCGTTTATGCAAAGCAATAAATATGAAAAGAACCAACTAATGAAAACAAGTGATGTGGAATGGGTTTTTCTAGTAACAAGTTTCTCAATCAAGTTTCAGACACAAGTTTCTTAGAGCAAGTTTCTCTCAGTAGTTTTCTCAAGCAAGTTTCTCAAAGTAGCAAGTATCAAATATTTCAAGTAGCAAATATCTCAAGGGAGCAAATGTTCTAGCAATTGTTATTTCATTCGCGTGGTTGTCACAATTAGTGAAGCACATGTTTCAGTCTTAGTTATTTCTTTTAGGTGGGAGCCATAAATAGGTGTAGCCAAGTAAATGAGCAATAACACAACTCTTATGATGGATCTCATGGCCAAATAAATGTGCAGCACAAGAATTATTAAGACATAATTGTCCCACCATAGCCTTAAGTTCCAGGGTCCCCCATATATATCCCCCATAAAGTAACTTCAAGTCTCAGACACCGGTTTCTCTCTACTCCGACATGTCCTACTCAATCAATTACGCTACGGTGATCACCTTACATGCATTCCCCAACATATGCGTGCACTCATATATTGTACATAAAGACAATCATAAAAGATAACAACACTTGTATGCAACCAATCAACGAACTATTTCACAAGTGCCATGAACAAATCACTTCTCAAACAGAGATGGGAGACACAATAGATCAAGGGAACAGTATATTGCATCATACATCATGTTTGCCAAGAGTTTACAGTGGGGAGATGGAGATGATCTTGCTGTAGATGTCGATGATGAACACGCCGGAGGGGGGTGGAGCCCTCCGGAGGTGATTCCGGCGGCGTTTCCCCCCTCCGATCTTCTCCGGCGGCAGCCTTCTGACTCTCTGTTTCGTGGTTTTCTGCTTCTCCGCCGCCTCCTCCCAGAGAACGTCGGGGACCTTTTTTATAGGCGTTTTTAGGTCAAGACGGAGTCGGTGGAGCAAAGATCAACGGCAACGGAGCCTCGAGGGCCAGATGGGTGGGTCCCATGCGGCCTGGTACTGTGGCCGCGTGGGCCCCCTCTTTTGGCCCTCGGGCCTCCGTTTGATCGCTTCCTTCGCCCACAGGTCTTCTTCCTTCCAAAAAATGACGCCCCTAAATTTGCAGGTGATTTGGACGACGTTTGGGTCCCTGAAACATTAAAATAAGAAAACGGGGTTTTCTGCCTGTGCAGGGTTAATTCCATAAAACTAGGAAATAAATGAATATTCCCAAAAATCATTATAAAACATTGATATAACCCTTATATGATGCAAATATGATTGGAATATAAGCAATTAAAGTGCAAAGTTCATGTATGCATTTTACATGCATCAACATCCCCAAGCTTAATCCATGCTCGTCCTCGAGTATGAAGATGATAAAACTAACATGGACTTTGCAATTTAATACTTAACAATGAATATCAAAGATGATTACAATTGCTACATATAGTCAAATGATTCATTCTTCAAAGGAGTAGCAATATGCAAATAGTTTATGAAGTGATATCAAGTATTCAAGACAAGGATGTTCATTGATAGTTCACAAAGTGTAACATGGTAGCAAGTAATATGGAACACATGTATGCATAATGATAAGTAGAACATCCTACAATGGTCATAGAGTGTAGATGAAAATCTAAATATGATAGGTGTACACTTTGGAAAGATGTATATGTGAGTAGAGGTAAAGCATGCATAAGTTTCATCCAACTTCCAAACTCTTCTACTTAAGTTAATGATTGCAATAAGGTATTCATTGGTGTCAAGCTCTCATTGCCCCTATCATAGCATCTTGAATGATTAAGGTTAAAGTGAAAGCAAATATGAGTAGTGTGCTTGATAAAGAATGGGTTAAATGTCTCATGCCCCTTGAATACAAGTACTTACACCATGTGTTACTCAACTTGGGAAACAAAGCAAGTTCAATTAAATATCATTGTAAGCATAATAGTATCATCAAGAGCGTCAACTGGGGTACCTCTTGTCCCAAGATATGGAACAAGCCCATATCAAAATGACAAGACAAACAAACAAAATGAACAATCTCAACACCCTTTTTATTTACCATTTGGAATAGTTTTTTATTGCAAGGTGTATCACAGAAGGTTCACCATAGTATGTAAGTAAATTTCCACCATGAATGATGCATGGCTTAGATTAGCGGCCCAGGCGTCTCTCTAACCATTTACACAAACTCATTTAAACTCACTCTATTTCCACATTTATTTCAACATGATAAGCATCCATAGACAAAAGCACATGATATCAACTAAATGAGATGAAGAGCGTGTTGAAAGCTTGCCATGTGACAGCACATATGGGCTAACTTCCAACCCAAAACATTCATCAAGCCACAAACATCATAATCTTAATCACAATGGGTCAAGTTTTATTATGCAAATAAAAGAACATTGTGCATCAAGTTCGTGAGAGCTATATAACCAATTTTTTTCATTGCAATCAATAACATAAACATTTTCATTCAGAGGTAAGATAACACAAACAACATGTTAAACATACTCGGAATAGCATAAAGCCAATAGGTAGATATGGTGGACTCACTGGAATAACTTTGGTTGAAGGTGTTGGAAACAAGTTTTTGCTTGTTGGAGTTTTTGGGCTAGCAAAAGGGAGAAAGTTGACCATCTAGATGCATGCATGAGTGTCCATAGAACTAACTAATCCATGTTAAACCAAGTAAAATAACAATCAGCACCAAAACATGAATAAGTTATAGCTCTTCAAAAAGGATTTGCAAACTATTACTCATAAACAAGCTCATGAATCATGCAACTATATGTATCATTAAAAATCAACTCAAACATCCCTTTTCCCAATCTTATAAAAGCATCCAACATATTTCAACCCAAATTTCCAGTAGCTCTCCCATATATAAATGATAGTGTGGTGGTCTCTCAACGAATCAAACAAAACAAAACAAAAGACGCTCCAAGTTTATGCGATAAAGTGTTTCGATCGAAAAACAGAAGTTGGACGTGTGCAAACCGAGAGTGTGTAGGTCCAGCGGGGTTGTTTCACATCCCCAAGCTTATGGTATTCACCATCCTTGGATAGCTCTTGGTGCATCTCCTCCAATCTCTGTGAAAAAACTTCAAAACACCGTTTCTCCCATTTCTTTTCTGTGGGGTGCATTAATAGTGATAAACAAATAGGTTTCCTTGCTTCATATAATCCTTGAACAAAAATTCATATGAGATGTCCAGAGAGTGTATAATGTTGTATGACTACTCATAAACTCAATTGGATCAAAAAGATTCAACTTAAAAGCTCAAAGCATGCATCAAACAAAATGGGACAGAATCTGTCCAGAAAAACAGCAGCAGCAAAACGTATTTTTCTACCCTACCAAACTTTCTCGAAAAATTACGAAAAATTCATGCATACAGAGGATGAAAAGTTGCAACTACAGTTCAAATATGAGCTCATTCGGAGTTACAGAATAAGAATTAAAAATCATACCGTGCACAGATTCGTGCAGGAATAAAATCTCCGAACTCAAATAGCAACTTTTCAAGACCAACATGGGTAAAACTTGGCACTTTATTAAAAACTCCTGAACTAAACTAGACACAAGATCTCTTGTTACAGCAAGAGGACACAAAGAAAAATCACACACAAAAATAACCGGGTTGCCTCCCGCAAAGCGCTTTCTTTATAGCCATATAGCTAGGCTTACTTACTTGGTATCAAGATGGTTGAAGTGAGGTGGCTTGGCATCCCCAAGCTTAAATTCTTGTACTTATTTGATATATGTAGGGTGAGCCTAGGGTACATCCCCAAGCTTGAGTTTTTGTCCCTCTTGATCTTGTTCATCACCCTCAATTCTTCCACCTTAAAATTCTCTTTACACAACACTCGTCACAAACTTGATTAGATGGGTTAGTGCCTTCATAAATTAAATCCACATAGGCACAGCAAAGACATATCATGAATTGATTTTAAACATTAGCTACTGTTACTATGGTTATGTAATGCTCCTTGATCAAAAGAACCGCACAAAACACAAGTAATGAGAGTAATGCAGAATAAAGACAGGATATGTCAAAAACTGGACAGCGAATTACTATTATCACTCTTTTTATTTGGTTTTAGCTTTGGAAAAGTTTAAATGATAAGACTTTGCAATGGTTCCATTGGCATGAAACATGTTCAAGGTCGACCCCAACTTCTCCATTACTCATCCTTCTCATTTGCTTTCCCAAATTTTTATATAAAAAAACAAAATCCTAAACTAATTGTCACAAATCAGTAGGTAGAGATATTTTACATGTTGTAAGGATATAAAGGTGTGCTCAAACCGAATAGGAAGTTAAAGCATAAGGAACACACCACAGAATATCAAACCATCAACTTTTAAGTCTAACTCTTTTCCTATGCATTGGCATTTTATATATGAATAAATAGCAGCAATTTTGTGATAACCAATGCATGCAGTGATCAGTAGCTTGCATTTTAAATAACATAGAAACATAAAGAGGATTCTTATCTCTTCCTCTCTCATAATAGTTGCAAGCATTAAAGTTAAACATACCCACATAGTTTTGAATAGAATCACCACATAAAGACTTATCATCTAATGAGCATAATGGATCATCAAACTCAATTAAATCACTTTCATCCTCAACGGCTTCCCCAAGCTTAAACTTTTCCAGAGCATTAGCAATAAAGGTGTTCAAAGAGTTAGTACCACAAACATGAGTGTTATGCAAATAAAATTTAATTTTCTCCTCAAACACTTCATGTCCTAACTCAAGATAGATATTATACAACTCTAAATTTTTTTGGTTCTTTTCCATTTTCTAATTTTTTTGTGTTTTAGATTTATATGTTAGTATGCAATGCAAACAAGAATAAAAGTTTAGCACAACGCTCCCCGGCAACGGCGCCAGAAAAGTACTTGATAATCCCCAAGAGCAAGGAATCACTGTAGCACAATTCGATAAGTATTGAGTGTCGAACCCACGAGGAGCTGAAGGTAAACTATCTATTCTCTAAAGCCCTATAACCCTCTTATACGACCGTTTATGCAAAGCAATAAATATGAAAAGAACTAACTAATGAAAACAAGTGATGTGGAATGGGTTTTCTAGTAACAAGTTTCTCAATCAAGTTTCAGACACAAGTTTCTTAGAGCAAGTTTCTCTCAGTAGTTTTCTCAAGCAAGTTTCTCAAAGTAGCAAGTATCAAATATTTCAAGTAGCAAATATCTCAAGGGAGCAAATGTTCTAGCAATTGTTATTTCATTCGCGTGGTTGTCACAATTAGTGAAGCACATGTTTCAGTCTTAGTTATTTCTTTTAGGTGGGAGCCATAAATAGGTGTAGCCAAGTAAATGAGCAATAACACAACTCTTATGATGGATCTCATGGCCAAATAAATGTGCAGCACAAGAATTATTAAGACATAATTGTCCCACCATAGCCTTAAGTTCCAGGGTCCCCCATATATATCCCCCATAAAGTAACTTCAAGTCTCAGACACCGGTTTCTCTCTACTCCGACATTTCCTACTCAATCAATTACGCTACGGTGATCACCTTACATGCATTCCCCAACATATGCGTGCACTCATATATTGTACATAAAGACAATCATAAAAGATAACAACACTTGTATGCAACCAATCAACGAACTATTTCACAAGTGCCATGAACAAATCACTTCTCAAACACAGATGGGAGACACAATAGATCAAGGGAACAGTATATTGCATCATACATCATGTTTGCCAAGAGTTTACAGTGGGGAGATGGAGATGATCTTGCTGTAGATGTCGATGATGAACACGCCGGAGGGGGGTGGAGCCCTCCGGAGGTGATTCCGGCGGCGTTTCCCCCTCCGATCTTCTCCGGAGGCAGCCTTCTGACTCTCTGTTTCGTGGTTTTGTGCTTCTCCGCCGCCTCCTTCCAGAGAACGTCGGGGGACCTTTTTTATAGGCGTTTTTAGGATTTTTATAAGCAGTTCTATAAGCCCACAAAGCATCGTTAAGCTTTTTAGACCAATTTTTTCTAGATTTATTAACAGTCTTTTGCAAAATAGACTTAATCTCTCTATTTGATAATTCTACTTGACCACTTGTTTGGGGATGATATGGTGAAGCAATTCTATGATTAACATCATACTTAGCTAGAGTTTTTCTAAAAGCACCATGAATAAAATGAGAACCACCATCAGTCATGAGATATCTAGGCACACCAAACCTAGGGAAGATAATATCTTTAAGCATTTTTAATGATGTCTCACCATCAGCACTAGAAGTTGGTATAGCTTCTACCCATTTAGTAACATAATCAACAGCAACAAGTATATGAGTATAACCATTTGAGGGAGGAAAAGGACCCATAAAGTCAAATCCCCAACAGTCGAAAGGTTCAATAACAAGAGAATAATTCATAGGCATTTCATTACGTCTACTAATGTTACCTACTCTTTGACATTCATCACATGATAAAACAAATTTTCTAGCATCTCTAAAAAGGGTAGGCCAATAAAAACCTGATTGTAGAACCTTTTGCGCAGTTCTATCTCCAGCGTGATGTCCTCCATAAGCACTTCCATGGCATTTGCTCAATATTTCTTTCTGTTCATACTCAGGAACACATCTTCGCATAATGCCATCTACTCCTTCTTTATACAAATGTGGGTCATCCCAAAAATAATGCCTCAAATCATAAAAGAACTTTCTTCTTTGCTGAGCTGTAAAGGTCGGAGGCAAATACTTGGCAACAATAAAGTTAGCATAATCAGCATACCAAGGACTTTCGCGTGAGCTTACCTTTATCGCAGCCAATTGTTCATTTGGAAAACTATCATTAACAGGTATAGGATCATCTGAAATGTTTTCTAATCTAGACAAATTATCAGCAACAGGATTTTCAGCACCTTTCCTATCTACAATATGTAAATCAAATTCTTGCAGTAGAAGTACCCATCTTATGAGCCTAGGCTTAGCATCTTTCTTTTCCATAAGGTATCTAATAGCAGCATGATCAGTGTGAATAGTAACTTTTGAATCAACAATATAAGGTCTAAATTTATCACAAGCAAAAACAACTGCTAAAAATTCCTTTTCAGTAGTAGCATAATTCTTTTGAGCGGCATCAAGTGTTTTACTAGCATAATGAATAACATTTAACTTCTTGTCTACCCGCTGTCCAAGAACAGCTCCTACAGCAAAATCACTAGCATCACACATTATTTCAAAAGGTAAAGTCCAATCAGGAGGTTGAACAACAGGAGCTGTGATTAAAGCCTTTTTTAGAGTTTCAAAAGCTTCCTTGCAATCATCATCAAAAACAAAAGGTACATCTTTTTGAAGAAGATTAGTGAGGGGTTTTGAAATTTTAGAGAAATCTTTAATAAACCTCCTATAAAAACCGGCATGACCAAGAATACTACGGATACCTTTCACATCCCTTGGACAGGGCATTTTCTCGATTGCTTCAACTTTAGCTCTGTCCACTTCAATACCTCTTTCAGAAATTTTGTGCCCTAGGACAATTCCTTCATTAACCATGAAATGACATTTCTCCCAATTAAGAACAAGATTAGTCTCCTCACATCTCTGCAAAACTTTATCAAGATTGTGCAAGCAATTATCAAAGGAAGTTCCGTAGACGGAAAAATCGTCCATGAATACTTCCACAATTTCTTCACAAAAACCATGAAAAATAGCAGACATGCATCTTTGGAACGTAGCAGGAGCATTACACAAACCAAAAGGCATACGTCTATAAGCATAAGTTCCATAAGGACAAGTAAAAGTAGTTTTCTCTTGATCTTGTGCTTTAACAGCAATTTGTGAAATCCAGAATAACCATCAAGGAAACAAAAATGAGTTTTCTTAGACAACCTTTCTAACATTTGATCAATAAAAGGCAAAGGATAATGATCTTTCTTAGTTACTTTATTGACCTTTCTAAAATCAATGCACATCCTATACCCAACTACTACTCTTTGAGGAATAAGTTCATCATTTTCATTTGGTACAACAGTAACTCCTCCTTTCTTAGGGACACAATGCACAGGACTTACCCATCTACTATCAGCAATAGGATAAATTATTCCAGCATCAAGAAGTTTTAATACCTCATTTCTTACCACTTCTTTCATTTAGGGATCAAGCGACGTTGATGCTCAACAACAGGTTTTGCATCGGGTTCAATGTTGATGGCATGTTGACATATAGTAGGAGAAATCCCCTTTAAATCATCCAAAGTGTATCCCATAGCTCCTCGATGTTTCTTTAGTACTTCTAATAGCCTTGCTTCTTCATTACCTGAAAGTTTAGAACTAATAATAACAGGATATACTTTCCTTTCATCAAGATAAACATACTTAAGATTATCAGGTAAAGGTTTTAAATCGAAGACAGGATCTTCCTTAGGAGGCGCTGAGGTACCCAAATCTTCCACAGGCAAATTATGCTTAAGTATTGGTGGTTGACGAAGAAAGGCATTGTCAATCTCATTCCTCTCCTCCATAAATACTTCACTTTCGTGTTCCTCCATGAATTGCTGCAAGGCATTGTTAGGAGCAACAGCAATAGCAGCAAGTTGTTCGATTTTCGAGTCCTCATTAGGCAAATCAGTTTCATAAAGTTGTTTACCAAACTTAGAGAAATTAAACTCATAAGATTCTCCATTAAATTTAGTGTAAATTTTCTCTTTCTTACAATCTATAATAGCACCACATGTATTCAAGAAAGGCCTACCAAAAATAATGGGACAAGCTTTACTAGCAACAGAACCAAGTACTAGAAAATCAGCAGGGTATTTAGTCTTACCACATAAAACTTCAACATCTCTCACAATACCAATTGGAGAGATAGTTTCTCTATTAGCGAGCTGAATAACCACATCAATCTCCTCAAGTTCGCAAGGACCAATTTCATGCATAATTTCTTTGTAAAGATCAAAAGGAATAGCACTAGAACTTGCACCAATATCACATAAACCATAATAGCAATGTTCTCCTATTTTGACTGAAAGCACAGGAACACTTGTTTTCCTAGCTCTACTGGGATGTGAAACAATATTAGAGGCATCTTCACAAAAGATAATATGTCCTCCTTCTACATTTTCAGTTACCAAATCCTTTACTATTGCTATTGTGGGTTCAATCGCTATTTGTTCAGCAGGTTCTAAAGCTTTCTTTGCACTTTTATTAACCACACTAGCTATGATAGAATGTTCCCTAATTTTAACAGGAAAAGGTGGTTTCTCAATATAAGGTTCTGGCAAGATACGATCAACTGTATGAACTTCAATGTTTTTAATATTGGCAGAATTAGTATTATCTTTGTAAGGCAAGTGATACTTATTGCAACTTTCTTTAGGAACATCAAGATAAGAGGCAAAAGCCTTGTAACAGTTTGCAATAACTTGAGAATCAAGACCATACATATCATAGAGATTACGAAAATTATCAGTATTCATAAAAGTTTTAATGCATTCGTAATCATACTTTATACCTGATTCTCTACCTTTGTCGTTCTCCCATCCTTCAGTATTTTCCTCAATCCGATCAAGAAGGTCCCATTAACTTCTCTTTATTACGCGTAAATGATCCAGCACAAGAGGTATCCAATAGAGTTTTATCTTGAAGAGAAAGCCTTGCATAAAAGTTATCAATAACGACATTACCAGGAAGCTCATGAATGGGGCATTTGAGCATTAATGATTTCAATCTCCCCCACGCTTGGGCAATACTTTCTCCATCATGAGGCCAAAAATTATATATATGATTCCGATCTTGATGAATTTCACTAGGAGGATAAAATTTAGAATAAAAGAGAGGCACAATCTCCTCCCAGCCAATAGAACGCCCATTCTTCAGCATCCTATACCATTTTGCAGCTTTACCAGTCAACGATATAGAAAACAATTTCTTCTTGACCTCTTCCATTGAAATACCTGCACACTTGAACAACTCGCATAATTCATGAATAAATAGCAAATGATCCCCAGGAGGGACAGTTCCATCTCCTGCATAGCGGTTATTCGTAACTCGTTCAACAATTTTCATAGGTATTTTAAATGGAATTACTTGATCAGGTGGTTCCTCTTCTACTACCGTAGCAGTGGTAGTAGTATTTCCAAACAGGGATTCAAATGGAGATCTCTCCATGATAAAATAAAGTAGCAAGCAGAAATAAAAATAGCACCTACAGTAAAAGTTTCCCTTACCAATTCCACTCACCAATAGCGCTTCACTCCCCGGCAACGGCGCCAGAAAATAGTCTTGATGACCCACAAGTATAGGGGGTGTATCGTAGTACTTTCGATAAATAAGAGTGTCGAACCCAACGAGGAGCAGAAGGTGCTGACAAGGAGTTTCGGTAAAGGTTTCACTGTAAATGCTAGCAGACAAGTTTTTAGGGGTTTTTGATATAGCAGGTAAATAAAATGCAAGTAAGTAAAAGACAGTAATAATAATTGCAGCGAGTGGCCCAATCCTTTTTAGAGCAAAGGACAAGCCGGTTGGTTTACTTATGATGACAAAATGTTCTTGAGGACACACGGGATTCTAGTCAAGTGCTTTCGCTTCACATAGTTGATTAATCTTCATTGTTTTGATAACTGTTGTGTGGGTGAACTGATGGCTACGTGTTGCTGAACCCCAAGAGGAAGGTTATGATGTAGACAGCAGAAGTTTTCCCTTGAATAATCTACCCAAGGTTTAATCGGACCAGTAGGACTTGACGATCTATCGGAAGGTTGTTGATGTTGACTCCCCCTGGCGCTAGGGAGCTTGCACCAACGTGGAATCTGCACAGACACAAACCAGAACTTTGCCCAACACGAAACAGAGAGGTTGTCAATCTCTCCGGTCTTGCAGAAACAAAGAGTTAAACGTATGGTGTGGAAAACAGCAGGAAAAACAGCAAGTAACAGGAAACAGATGATTGCAGCAGGTTGTGTAAACAGTATGAGGAAATTGGACCAGGGTCCACAGTTCACTAGTGGTGTCTCTCTCAGAACAGATAACTAGCATGTTGGGTAAACAAATTACAGCTGGGCAATTGACAAATAGAGAGGGCATAACAATGCAATACATGCCAAGATGTCTACTATGAAATCTAGTTGGGCATTACAACAAAGTACATAGACCGTTATTCCAACGCATCTATGCCTAAATAATCCACCTTCAAGGCAGCATCCGCATCCTGTTCAGTATTAAGTTGCTAACAACAGATTATTGCATGAAGTAAAGTGTGTAATGTAATCAATACAAGTGCCCTTGGACACTGCACCAATGTTTTATCCCTAGTAGCAACAGCACATCTACCATCTTAGACCTTTCTGTCACTGATCCAGATATCTAGAGACTGAACCCACTATCGAGCATAAATACCCCCTCTTGGAGTCACAAGCATCTACTTGGCCAAAGCATCTACTAGCAACGGAGAGCATGCAAGATCAAGAGCACATAGATAAACAACTTGAATAAACATGGTATCAATATTCATCGGATCCCAGCAAACACAACATCTAGCATTACAATAAGATGATCTTGATCATGTTAGGCAGCTCACAAGATCTAAACATGGAGGCACAAGGTAGAGAGACAACCATCTAGCTACTGCTATGGACCCGTAGTCCAGGGGTGGACTACTCACGCATCACTCCGGAGGCAGGCATGGTGATGTAGAGCCCTCCGGTGATGATCTCCCCTCCGGCAGGGTGCCGGGAAGAGCTTCAGAACTCCTCCGATCTGAGATTGACGATGACGGCCGCGACGGAACTTTTCGTGGAATATGATCGACCGTAATAGGGTTTTCGCGTCGCGGAGAATATATAGGCGAAGAGGCGGCGTCGGTGGCCGAGGGGGGCCACCACGCCATAGGGGGGCGCGGGCCCACCCTGGGCCACGCCCTAGTGTGGCGTGGCCCCCTGGTGGGTCTGCTCCGACTCCCCTTTGGACTCCGTGATCTCCTCGTGATATTATTGACGATGTCTTTTGTTTCGTCCAATTCCGAGAATATTTCCTTAATAGATTTTCTGAAACCAAAAGCAGAAAACAGGGAACTGGCACTGTGGCATCTTGTTAATAGGTTAGTCCCAGAAAATGCATAAAAATGATATGAAGTGTAACCAAAACATGTAGCAATTGATATAATAACAGCATGGAACATCAAAAATTATAGATACGTTTGAGACGTATCAAGCATCCCCAAGCTTAGTTCCTGCTCGTCCTCGAGTAGGTAAACGATAAAAACAGATAATTTTTGAAGTGACATGCTACCAACACAATCTTTGATCAAATAACAATGTAATGCACATGATCTGAATGAAGTGATCCAAGCCAATGGTCTATAGTTTGCAAGCAAGTAAATAAAGAGTAAACATAAGTGATCACACAAGTGCAAACTTTCATGAATAATACTATAAAACATTTAGAGATATAATAGTCTAACATAATAGTTAGCTCACAGCAGCAATAATTCTCAACATGAAAGTGTTTGTATCAACACAAAGGAAGATAATAGCTTCAGCTTTTGCTTCAACTTTCAACATGTATATCATATGATAATGTCAATGCAAAGAATATGATCAACCAAACACAAAGTTATGTAAAAACTGTTATACTGGAGTTGACAATGATGTTTGCTTAAGTAGACAGAAAGAAGTGGGAAAACTGACTCAACATAAAAGTAAAAGAATGGCCCTTCGCAGAGGGAAGCAGGGATTAACATCATGTGCTAGAGCTGTAGTTCCCGAAGGCATATAGAGAGCATAAAATATTGTTTTGTAAGGTAATGGTGTATACAGGTGTCAACAAATCAGCAAATAGGCAATACTCTACTTCACTAGTTGATCAAACTTTACAAGAGCGGCTCCCATGAAGGACGTTATTTCTACCAGCGGGCAGATCATCCCTCTTCTCTTTTGTTTACACACTTGTGAACATTGCTTGACTGACGAATCAGGGGCAAAAAGATGTGAAGAGAATTGTTTGGTTAAAGTTGTAATTAATTGGGACTGGGCACCCCGTTGCCAGCTCTTTTTGCAAAATTATTGGATAAGCGGATGTATATGCCACTAGTCCAGGTGTGTAAAATTTGATCAACCAGGAAATAAAGACCACCTATCTACGTCCTTATGAGCTTTTCAAGTAGTGACACAAAAAGGAAATGTAACAGTTTTGAGTAGTTAGTAGATAGCACATGAAGAAATTTACTTGGAATGGTGAAAACACCACATAATAGGTAGGTATGGTGGACACAGGTGGCATGGATTTGGCTCAAGGTTTTGGATGTACAAGAAGCATTCCCTCTTAGTACAGAGTTTAGGCTAGCAAGGTTATTATAAGCAAACATCATTATCAACTGGAATAGCAAGAGTGTACATAAAACACAAGGTTTGACGAACCATAGACTCCCACTGTCTTCCTTGTTAACACATAGCCTTCATCCAAAAATTATCTAGACTACTATGGACTTCCAATTATGCAACAGATTATTATAGCAGAAAATCCTTATAGTAGTTCTTCATTAATAGCCATTACTTACATGATGCACAAGCTTAAACATTAATTACTTGACAGCTCAAAACAATTGGCAAGCATCAAATTACTCAAGACAACGATCTAAAAAGATTCATGTAAGCATTTTATACCACTACCACATGCATAGCATTTTTCTGGTCCAACCAAACACCAATCAACTTATTTGACAACTCTCCAAACAGATATAAGTGAAGCAAGAGAGTACTTTCTTCAAAAGAAACTGAAAGCTCTAACAAGAGATGTATGAAAAACTGAGAGCTAACAGCAATAACAGCAACTAGACAGGAATACTCAACAAGTATAAGTGAAGCACAAGAGTATTCTAATGAAAAAGTGGAGCGTGTCTCTCTCCCAAACATGAATACTAGGATCCAACAAGTATAGCACAGCAAACAAAACAAAACAAACTGAAAACAAAAACACACTGACGCTCCAAGGAAGAGTACACTAGCATGAAGCAATAAAAATATAGCACCATTAGAGATGACCTGATAATTTGTAGATGAAGAAGGGGATGCCTTGGGCATCCCCAAGCTTAGATGCTTGAGTCTTCTTGAAATATGCTGGGGAGGTAAGCCTCCCCAAGCTTAAGCTCTTCACTCTTCTTGATCATGTATATCATTCTCCTCTATCAACACTTGAAAACTTCCTTCACACCAAAACTTAACAGCTTTTCTCATTAGCAGGTTAGTGCACTAAAAGATAATACTTCAAAGTTCTAGCAAAGACAAAACTCACAAGCCAACTATTTTAAACATTAGCCACTGTTACTAGGCTCAAGTGGGCACTTTTACACGAAAAGAAACCACTTAAAAACTTGTAAAAGAGAGAATGCAAAATAAAAGACAGAATCTGTCAAACCAGAACAGTCTGTAATGACGAATTTTTTCGAGGCACTTACGATGCTCAGATGAAAACTTTTGAAATAATGAAAGTTGCGTAACATCATCAGGAACATGCACAAAAAGTTTCAGCATTTTTCGATTTTTTCTGATTTTCTACTGAATTAAACGGTGACGAACAGCAATCTGTCCCAATGCAGTCCCGAAAATAAATACCAACTTTGCATTAGTAACTCTCCTTGGCACAACAAAACAGCAAATAAAAGATACAAAGGAGTTGCTACAGAGGTAAACAAGCATCCTTGACTCAAGAAAACAAAAATAAAACAGCAAATAAAAACATGGGTTATCTCCCAGAAGTGCTTTTCTTTAATGCCTTTGAGCTAGGCATGAAGAGATGCATCAAGTATTGTCAAGACCAGAAAATCCAAAACCATAATTTGTCTTGACACTAGTATCATGTGAGTATTTCATCTTCTTCCTAGGGAAGTGTTCCATACCTTTCTTGAGTGGGAATTGAAATTTTATATTCCCCTCTCTCATATCAATAACAGCACCAACAGTTCTCAGAAAAGGTCTTCCCAAAACAATAGGACAAGAAGGATTGCATTCAATATCCAAAACCACAAAATCAACAGGGACAAGATTGTTATTAACCATTATCAAAACATCATCAACTTTTCCTAAAGGTTTCTTCATAGAAGAATCAGCAAAGTGAACATCCAAATGACATTTTTCCAAAGGTGCAAGCTTGAGAATATCATATAAATTTTTAGGCATAACCGAAATACAAGAACCAAGGTCACACAAAGCATTGCATTCAAACTCACTCAGTTTCATTTTAATAACAGGTTCCCAATTATCATCTAACTTCCTAGGGATAGAAGCTTCAAGTTTTAATTTTCTTCCCTAGCATGCATGAGAGCTTTGATAATATGTTCAGTAAAAGCCATATTTATTTTACTAGCATTAGGACTCTTAGCTAGCTTTTGCAAGAACATGATGACTTCAGTTATGTTACAATTTTCGAAATTGAAGTTGTTGTCATCAAAAACAATGGAGCAATTATCACCAACACCTCTAAAAATTTCAGCACTTTTACTAGGAACAAAAGTAGTGCTATCAGGCAATTTAAACTTTTTTGTAGAGGTAGTAGAGACATTTCCAACACTTATTATCTTTTCACTAACAGTAGGGGGCGCATTAGCACTAGAGGCTACATTTGTTTCATTAGTAAAAATAGTGCAAACTCTAACAGCAGCTGTTGTACTAGTATTTCTTTAATAGCTTCGGGTTTAGCTGCCATTTTATTTATCAAGGAGGTTTGAGAATCTGACAAATTCGAAACATAAGTCTCAGTATTAGAAATCCTAGTTTGCAAACCTGAGATTTCATTATTTAGATTTTCAATTTGGTGACTTATATTCCTTAGCATACTAGATTGTTCCTCCATCATTCTAGTGAATATCTTATTTTGCTCAAATTGCTTTTGCATAAAATCCTTAGTTGCTTTCTCAACCTCTATCATTCTTTCTTCACTAACCATGCCAAACTTGCCATTAGGACTTCCATAAGAGTTGCTACCATTAGAAGGATATGGCCTATAATTGTTGCTACCAAAATTATTCCTATAGGCATTGTTGTTGAAGTTGTTATTTTTAATGAAGTTTACATCAACATTTTTCTCATCATGAGCAACCAAAGAAGCAAGAGGAATATTATTTGGATCCACAACACCATGTCCATTCGAAAGCATAGTCATAATAGCATCAACTTTAACACTCAAGGAGGAAATTTCCTCAACAGAATTTACCTTCTTACCAGTTGGAGCCCTTTCAGTGTGCCATTCAGAATAATTTACCATCATATCATCAAGAAGCTTTGTAGTAGCACCCAAGGTGATGGACATAAAGGTCCCTCCAGCAGCCGAGTCCAATAAATTCCTTGAAGGAAAAATTTAGTCCTGCATAAAAGGTTTGGATGATCATCCAAGTAGTCAGTCCATGAGTGGGACAGTTTTTAACCAAAGACTTCATTCTTTCCCAAGCTTGGGCAACATGCTCATTATCAAGTTGCCTAAAGTTCATAATACCACTTCTCAAGGAGATAATTTTAGCAGGAGGATAATATTTTCCAATGAAAGCATCTTTGCATTTAGTCCAGGAATCAATACTATTTCTAGGCAAAGATAGCAACCAATCTTTAGCTCTTCCTCTTAAGGAGAAAGGAAACAATTTCAGCTTAATAATATCACTCTCTACCTCCTTATACTTTTGCATATCACAAAGTTCAACAAAGTTGTTTAAGTGGGCAGCAGCATCATCAGTACTAACACCAGAAAATTGCTCTTTCATAACCAGATTTAACAGTGCAGGCTTAATCTCATAAAATTCTGCTTTAGAAGCAGGTGGAGCAATGGGTGTACAGATAAAATCATTGTTGTTTGTGCTAGTAAAGTCACACAACTTAGTATTTTCAGGATTACTCATTTTAGCAAGCCTAAAACAAGCAACATGGCAACTCGAAATTAAAAACTAGATGCAGGAATTTAATTTTTTTGGGTTTTTGATTTTTAACAGCAAGCAAAACAAAACTAAAACAAGACAAAAAACAAAGTAAAGAGATTGGAACTGAGAGACTCCCCTTTCCAATAGCCTCCAAGTCCCCGGCAACGGCGCCAGAAAACAGCTTGATGGCTACGTGTTGGTGAACCCCAAGAGGAAGGTTATGATGTAGACAGCAGAAGTTTTCCCTTGAATAATCTACCCAAGGTTTAATCGGACCAGTAGGACTTGACGATCTATCGGAAGGTTGTTGATGTTGACTCCCCCTGGCGCTAGGGAGCTTGCACCAACGTGGAATCTGCACAGACACAAACCAGAACTTTGCCCAACACGAAACAGAGAGGTTGTCAATCTCTCCGGTCTTGCAGAAACAAAGAGTTAAACGTATGGTGTGGAAAACAGCAGGAAAAACAGCAAGTAACAGGAAACAGATGATTGCAGCAGGTTGTGTAAACAGTATGAGGAAATTGGACCAGGGTCCACAGTTCACTAGTGGTGTCTCTCTCAGAACAGATAACTAGCATGTTGGGTAAACAAATTACAGCTGGGCAATTGACAAAGTACATAGACCGTTATTCCAACAGCATCTATGCCTAAATAATCCACCTTCAAGGCAGCATCTGCATCCTGTTCAGTATTAAGTTGCTAACAACAGATTATTGCATGAAGTAAAGTGTGTAATGTAATCAATACAAGTGCCATTGGACACTGCACCAATGTTTTATCCCTAGTAGCAACAGCACATCTACCATCTTAGACCTTTCTGTCACTGATCCAGATATCTAGAGACTGAACCCACTATCTAGCATAAATACCCCCTCTTGGAGTCACAAGCATCTACTTGGCCAAAGCATCTACTAGCAACGGAGAGCATGCAAGATCAAGAGCACATAGATAAACAACTTGAATAAACATGGTATCAATATTCATCGGATCCCAGCAAACACAACATCTAGCATTACAATAAGATGATCTTGATCATGTTAGGCAGCTCACAAGATCTAAACATGGAGGCACAAGGTAGAGAGACAACCATCTAGCTACTGCTATGGACCCGTAGTCCAGGGGTGGACTACTCACGCATCACTCCGGAGGCAGGCATGGTGATGTAGAGCCCTCCGGTGATGATCTCCCCTCCGGCAGGGTGCCGGGAAGAGCTTCAGAACTCCTCCGATCTGAGATTGACGATGACGGCCGCGACGGAACTTTTCGTGGAATATGATTGACCGTAATAGGGTTTTCGCGTCGCGGAGAATATATAGGCGAAGAGGCGGCGTCGGTGGCTGAGGGGGGCCACCACGCCATAGGTGGGCGCGGGCCCACCCTGGGCCGCGCCCTAGTGTGGCGTGGCCCCCTGGTGGGTCTGCTCCGACTCCCCTTTGGACTCCGTGATCTCCTCGTGATATTATTGACGATGTCTTTTGTTTCGTCCAATTCCGAGAATATTTCCTTAATAGATTTTCTGAAACCAAAAACTGCAGAAAACAGGGAACTGGCACTGTGGCATCTTGTTAATAGGTTAGTCCCAGAAAATGCATAAAAATGATATGAATTGTAACCAAAACATGTAGCAATTGATATAATAACAGCATGGAACATCAAAAATTATAGATACGTTTGAGACGTATCATGAACCTATGCTAATGCACCGCCCTTACTTGGACCTTGTGATTATACCTCTTGCAAGCATCCGCAGTTACAAGAAAGTAATTAAGATAAATCTAACCACAGCCTTAAACTCTGAGATCCTACGCTCCCTTGTGCACCGGTATACTAACGGGGGTTTAGGTTTCTGTCACTCCGGCAACCCCACAATTAGCAACCAAATCCACAATGCATTCCTCTAGGCCCATAAAGGTGAAGTGTCATGTAGTCGACGTTCACACGACACCACTAGAAGAATAGCACCACAACTTAAATATCAAACCATTAAATATTACTCAACATAATTCCACTACTAACAGCGTGACTTCTCCCATGTCCTCAAGAACTAAACAAACTACTCACAAGACATCATATGGATCATGATCAGAGGTGATGTAATGATGGATAACAATCTGAACATATACTTTAATTCACCGATAAAACTCAATAGCATCAACCACAAGGAGTAATTAACACCGGGAGAGTTTCCCCTATGAACTAAACAAAGTATAGCCCTAGATGTTACAGCGGAACGAGATGGTGCAGCGGTGATGGTGGTGATGGCGTGGAGATGATGATGATGATCCCGATGAAGTCCAGCACGATGACGATGAGGATGGCGATGATCTCCCCCCTCCGGGAGGGAATTTCCCCGGCAGATTTCTCCCTGCCGGAGAGCTTTTTCTCTCTCTGTTGTTTCCGCCTCGTGGAGGCGGCGGAATATTTTCTCACGGACTCCCCGTGTCTTAGGGTTTCTGGGGGATGAAGTACGCGAAGGGGGAGCGCCTGAGGTGGGCCAGGGGCACCACACCTGGCTAGGGCGCGGCCAAGGTGGGCCCCGCGCCCAGGGGTGGTGTGGGCCCCTCCTGGCCCATCTCAGCCTCCCCTTTTGGCTTAGTCCATCTTCTGATAAAATAGGAACATTTGTCTTCTCGGAAATATTTTTAGTGCTCCAGAAATATAGTGCCTTGACGATGCTTTTTTCAGCTGAAATCTGACTCCGGCAGTTAATTATCCAATGATCATCAAACATGCAAAATAAGATAAAATAACATAATTAACTCCTCCTAATATGAAATATATCATTGAATAACAGTAAATTATGCTATAAAATAGTGATGCAAAATGGACGTATCACCTTCACCGCGCCTCGTAGCAGCCCGTCCGTTGTCTCTTGCACGCCGACGGCTGCCCGCGGTCCGTTGACGTTAGACGAGATCAACGCCCTCACGGTAAATAAGCGTCGCAAAAGGCTCAACTAGTTATTACTTTATCCTTCGTGGCCCTGTCTAACGCCTTGCGTATGTGTTTTCGCAGGCCGACGAGGTGGAATGCACAATGCTGCTTCATTTGAACAACGAGTTTAAAGATGTGGTTAAAGGAGTCATCGTGGCACCACTCAACCGCATCTTCCACTGTGGGACTATGCTCGAGAACATGGCTCGGGTTACCTTTCATCGGGTGTTACCGGGTTGCGCTAACTTGGATCCTCCGACTCAACCCCCCGAAACCGATAAAGAGTTGAACCTCGGGGAATGCGTTAGTATGCCCATGCTATGGCCAAAAGCATTGATTCGTCTGGACCCCGCTACCAACACCCCACTGCCAACACCGGTCGCAGCGGCGCCAGAACAAGACAGGACCACTCCATCTGCCGAGCCCTCAGAAGAGCCCCCGGCCAATTTGTTGGATGATCCCGACAACTTCCTCAATGAGATCAGCTATGACGAAGACATGGGTCCTCCTGAACAGCTCAACCGTGTTCCCGATAATCCCGCGGCCGATATCCCTCAATGCTCGAAGCATCTATTTGGTTCTCAGGAAACGCCTGAAGCGGCCCCCTTCTTCACCGAGAACCAAACAACCCCAGAAGGTGTTCTCAGCCAGGGCAAACTCTACGAGGGTATCAAAAATGCGCTAGCATCTCCCGCGGTCGAGAAGAAGCAGCCGAAACCGGGGAAAAGATCCAAGAAATGTGCCAATGCCTCCTTCAGCCAGCCGGCTCCTACGAAGCCATCGGCGCCTAAAGTACATCAATTGGGTGTACCGATACTGCCGACGGAAGCCCGGCGTCTCCTGATTGGGGATATGAGGAGCGTACATGAGGGGGTTCTGTATTTGGAGTGTAGTTACCTCCGAATGCCAAATCCGCCGTACCCACTTTACCTTGGAAGGGTGCCAAACGGCATGGGCTTTGTCGACACTTACCCCGGGGACGTGTTCTTCATCAGATTTGAAGAGATCTTCGACCTCTTCCACATGAAACAGCTCCCGACAGTTATGGTCCACCTAGTTGCTATGAAGTTGGCGCACCAACTCAAGACCGCGGAGATATCCCAGAACGTGGCGATAATGGACCCCTACTACATGCATCAGAGGACCCTTAAGAACCCTGCGGCTCGGCTAATCGCGACGCAGTTTGTTGAACTTTTTTCCTAGAGAATAAGGGCAAGGGGACTCTCCTCGTGCCTTACTTTCCCGGGTAAGTCATTCAATTCGATCGCTAGCCACCATAAAATAATCTCATACATTTTGTAGAATACGGATAGTCTCTTTTGGCAGGGACGAGCACTGCACCCTCATCATGTTGGACCTGGAAGATTCGTCAGCCACATACTTGGACTCGATGAGGGGTAAGAAGAAAGACTACACCAATATCAAGAGTGTTCTGAATGATGCTCTAACCGGCTACGCCTTCAAAGGGGGGATAGTTAAAAAGAAAAATCTCAAGCAAGTCAACCTCATATTCGGCCAGAAGGTAGACTTCCTATGTGCCACACAGTCGGAGGACAGTACGAGGGACGCCTACTACGCCATAATGCACATGAGGGAGTTGGTAAGGGACGAGAACAATCTTGCGTTGCCATCTGATCTCAAACAAGAATTTGGTCGCATCCAGCGCATGATCATGCGAGTCATCCACGAGGAAGTCTGCACTAGCGAGGGGCTATTCTACCACGGCTTACCAATACCACCTAACCGCGAGATAGAAAGCCGCTTGGAAGCGCAAGGTGATGACAGGCCTTTCAACTCGTTAGAGGGCTTCCGCCCCTTCCCGTCGAAGCCGAAGCCGAAACCGAGCAAGAAGTAGTGATCGATGGTTCATCCCTCAGTCCGTTACTGTTTCTAGTGATCGATGTGAACTTATATGTCTTGTAGAAGTTATTCGTAAACTTGGTGTTGTTGTTTTTTGCCTTCTGCGAACATGCTATCTAGGTTTGTGTATGATACAATTTGATCACTTTGCGTGGTATATTTGTCGGTTTGTAATGCATATATGTGTGATTGGTGAACACCTACCAATTTGGTCACTTGTCTATTTGGTCTATTTTTACTACTTGATTATTCATACTGTGCATTTATACTGTATTTGCCAACTATATACACTGGGGCAAAAAAAATTCAGAAAATCATAGCGCTGACGCACGGCATGGGTTACTGCTGACGGACGGCTTTAATACCACTGACGCGCTCCCCGTCCGTCAGTGGTAACTGAGCTACCGCTGACGCGCGCGCCGCCCGTCAGTGGTACGAGTTACCACTGACGAAATAGCGCTGACGCGCGCCCATCTGTCAGCAGTAGAGCTTTTCCGTGCGTCTGGTAGGCTTTTCTATACTAGTGTGACTGTGGCCACCGCTTCCAGCTACGCCGCTCTCCATGCAAAAAATCCAGATGGGGGATCAAATCGGCTCGGGTGCGCTAATGCCATCGTTGCCGCCCTCGTGGCCGTTCCGTGCTACACATTAGGCGAAGGTCGATTGAGCGCCGACACGACGGACGGTCAACAGGTGCCGCCACACTCCGACGTCCCGAGGCTTCGTACTCGTTAGTGGCACGCGCTCGAATGTTCCCATCGGGGCGTGAGCTTCGTCGGTGGGTTCATCGGAGGAAGCAAAGAATCCTTCGGATGTGGAGAGAGGTGAGTGAAGCGGTGATAGTTATGAGAGAGTGGGAAGTGAGAGTTACCGAGGCATCCCCCCCCACCCCCCGCGTGCAAGGGGCCGGCCGGTTTCAGCCACATGTGTGCTCTCTGAGGGCAGGCTTCACGGAAATGGACGAACTGACACTTTTCAGCGGGGTTGGTTGGGACTGCATTGTGATTCGCGTTGGCCTGACTCTTCCGGGCAACAGAAATTTGTAGTTGGAGGGACTGACTGGCCTCCATGCAGCCCCCAAACGTAATACAATGTTGGTAAAACAGTAAAACCTCAAACGGAATCTAATGAAAAATGGAGAAAAATTCTAAGCTTATTTGTCATGTGCTTGCTCAACTGATTGGTGGCTTCCTTAACCATTGACCCTTGATCTTGTAATCTACTTTTTTTTCGAGTGTGATATTGTAAGCTACATGTGCAGTCCGCAGCATCATCAGCTCGTCGGGATGTGATGGGCCTTGGAAAGGCCGCAGACACTTTGTTCTTGGGGTGAATGAACCTTGTGTTCGGAAAATACTCCGCTTCGGCGACTCAGACTATTATTACTGTTACAGAAAAGATTAATAGTACATACCGGTAGCTGAGCAGTGCGCTTAACCGGCTTATATACGTGCCTTAATCCAGGTCATCGGCCGGGCGCAGTGGTTGGCGCCTATGACTCCAGCCTCGGAGGGCTAAGGGTCGGCATGTTTGGGTTGGGTTTGGCTTGAGCATGGGCCAAATAGCTGGATCAAAACGTTCTAACGAAATTTAGCATCCGTCGCATTCGATGGATCAGAAATGCGTATGAAACTTTAGCATCCTTGGCTTTGGAGGGCAATGGTGCTGCGGGTTTATAACACTCCCAGCCGTAACACAAGTACCTCTGCTGGCCACTGTGGCTCTGCCCTAGGTTCGCTCTTCTCTTAGCCCCAGATACTGCCGACTCTTTTTTGTATTTCTCGCTAAATGCAGAGAACAAATGGTTGCTGCCTAACACCATAGTGAAATTATGTTTGTGTGAAGAAAATAGTGTGCTAGTGGTTGCTGCCTAACACCACAGTGAGATTATGTTGGTGTGAAGAAAATAGTGTGGTAGCCAAGCTATGAATTCCCGTTGCACCAGATGATGGCTCGAGAGAACTCTGCATCAACAGAATAACTTTTAGATCGAGATTTCAGACTGTTTGCAGTCTAAACAAAATATAACGTCAAAAGTTAGGAACCAGAGTAGCATCTGAGATGGCCGCACCAAGGAAAATTGTTATGAGCAGCCAGCTATAAATTGCGCGGAAGAAAAAGATATTAAGAAAATGGTCGGTACACTACTACACTTATAGGTGAGAATGCAAAAGTGTATCTGTGTATGTGCAAGAAACGAAATGTAGCTCCTATTCAGCAGACAGCCAAACCTGTGGGATTCATAGGTGTTAGCACCATCCGGGGTTTAGGCCCGTGGCTATGTACTGGTGGTGACTGGGGATCAGTAAAAACATAACCAACATGATAAGGACAAATAAAAGTTCTTGTGACGCCAAATAGTAATTGTTTCATATTAGACTATTTATTATGGTAATACCAGCTTCAGTCATGTTAACTACTTGGCACAGTACAAACCTGGTGATGATGATTGCAAACAGTAGAGTAGGTTCAAAGGATAGAGCCATCATTCTGACTTAACATATATTGCTGATGACAAACTAGATGCATCCTTATAGATTCCGTGACCTGTCCAATGTGATAAGGCTTTGATATGCTCCGGAAATACCAGAGATGATGAAGCAAAAATTACCAACACAAGGGCATAATTGACAGCATTAATACTTGCTAAACATAGTATTACAATCTAATCAGTGATCAACTGTCAACCAAAATAATCTCAGTTCTTCAACTAGATGACAAGAGGGTGGAAATTACAGGGCAGATTTGATATCTGACTAAACAGGAAGAGCAATTGGCATGACTGTCTTGTACGCGTCATGAGCTATCTCATAATTCTGCTTGAGCTCCTCATGGCGCTTCAGTGAAGCCTCAGAGAACTTCGTCAGTCGATCAAGGACCGTAGTCAGTTTTGACTGTAACCCTTCCACCGCTGCTACCCCTCCGCTTGCTTCCTGCTCGTTGTTTTCCAGCATCCCACATTCCTGAGACTCACTCCTGGAATGTGGCTCGCTTCTCTTTTTAGTTTGATCAGTCTGATGCTCGAAGGAGTCCCGCAAGAGCTGCGTTACGTCTTTAATGGACTTGCATAGCTCATCGGTGGGGAGAGACTCCATCATGACAAGCCAGTCACTGCAGAGGATGAATATAGGTGGGGAGAGTGCCTGGCGAGGAGGAAATGAGACCTTCCGCTTCCGCCTGCGTCGATCCTGGGGTGGCTGCAGGATGCACTTCTGGAGCCATGCATTGAGGTCCTCCACATATGACTTCTGAGCAGTGACCCACATTTTGAAAGTGGACGAAAAGCAATCCATCTCATCCAAGAGATGCATTGCCACCTGGCGGTGATGCTCTCCTTGCTGCACCGAGGATGAACTTTTGACATGGTATGCCAGTGAGATTGTAATGAATTGTTTGTGGTGGCATTCCAGCATTGCTTTCCACATCCTGATTAATCTGCAAAAGGTAGGTATGGAGATTTCAATGTTAATGTGGATAAGAAATGTAAATCAAAGTATTGCAAATCAACCTGTCAAAAACACATTTTGAGTAGCCCAGATTATAGTTAAAATGTCAGACACCAGATTGCTCAGCAAAGCAGAGATTCTTAAGAGAATAACTAGTGAATGATGTAATTGCCTCAAAACAATGATGATGTTCTCTTGATTTTCAGTATTGTACGGCAAAAAATAAATACATAACTTAAACTAGAAACGTAATATTAAGCAGCAACAAGGGAACAACAATCAACAAATCTGCTATAAACAATGTAAGAACATATCAATGTGAAAAAACAAAGATGTTTGCTACTCCCTCCGTATCACAAACAGGTGTCGTTTTGGACACTGTCACGGTCACAGTCATCAAGATGCAACTTTGACCACTAATGTCTATTATATCGACAAAAAAAAATTGTGATATGGAGTTTTTTATAGAAAAAACTTTTGGAGACAAATCTGTATATACGATATACAAATTTCTGATCTTGTTAACTAAAATGATATTCGTAGCCAAAGGTTTAAAAGTTTGACTTAAGGCATGTTCAAAACAACATGCATTTGTGATATGGAGTACATACTAAATCTCTAAAAAATGGGTATTATTTAGGTAATACCCTTGAATGAGCTCGACAAGTTGTGGCTCCAGTTCTCTATCCCTTATTTTCTCAATTCTTTTTGAGATTGCATCAACAGCCTGGATTGCAACAGACACCCTGGAATGCAGATCCTTCACAACAGCCCGAGTCTTATCAATCAGTTCTGCATTTAGACCTCGTGCAAATTGGTGCCGGAGAAGGTTACATTTCTCGTCGTAAGTCTTTCTGACATTTTCACTTGCCTAAATAAAAATAAACAAATTAATGTAGGTTCAATGACTCACTATGACAATAACAGACATATTTAACCGGTAGCCTTCATTTCACAATTCTCAGCCTTTATTCATTGTTTGATAGTTAGCATACAACATGTAATCTCCACAAAGTAAAGTTCAATTATTAAGCAGATGAAATTTTACGATTAGTGCAAAAGAAGTAGTATGCATGCTTCATTTTATCAACCCTTTTTTCAAGAGACAGCTGTTGCCACCTAAACCTAGTCTTGAGAACTGCAAGATTAAAATGCGCAAGTTTTCACTACAGATCTACAGAGCACCAGCCATTTGTAGACAAATGATGATTTCATGATAGCTAGCTGAGAGTTGAGATTGATGAATCATACCAGAAGAAAATCCTTAAATACTGTAAATGTACCTTGATTTCATCATATAGTTTTCTCTCCCATGCATGTAGCCTATCCAATGTAGAAGAATGGCTTCCAGACACCATGGCAAATTCTTCAACAAAATCAGTATTACTATCATCCACATCATCTTGAATCATTGAAGTTGTGAGCGGACTTTTAGATGACGACGATAGGGATGAGACTGAACGTTTCCAAGTAACAACATTTGAAACATGCTGTGCAGTTTCTACAGAAACATAAAAAATAGTATTTCTTTAGGCAAATATTATTGTAGCAGTGATGAGAAAATACCGGATTACATATACATCATGCTTACCCTGGTTGAGAAGAATTTGACGGTTGCAGCACACTCGAAATGCTGAAACAAATCGGGCAGTAGGTTTGCCTGGAGAACCTATGATTTTAAGGAATAAAAGAGAACAAAAGGATTCGTCAAAATTTGATATAACCAAGAGATGCTCACAAAGACAAAATCATGTATGATTATCACCTGGTATTTTAGCACATATATCAAGTCTGATCTTCTTTGTCTCAAGCATTCTTGAAACCTCATTGCCCGCTTCAGCAGCACGTATAAAGCGGACTTCAATTTCCTTCATGCTTGACACAAAATCTTTTGCTCGATGGGTGATGAACTCGGAAGGATCTTCTGCGCCGTGTGTGATTCTTTCTTCATATCGCCTTCGTCCACCTTTACCACAACCTGCTCAGAAGAAGCTCCTTCATTTGAAGCATCCGCCGACCCACTTGTTTTACTGATCCCTCTTTGTGTTGTTCTGGTTTCCTGCTTCTGAACCGCATTATCATCAGCAATCTCTGAATCTGAATGCATTCTAGCGGATCTGCCTGCTGGTTCTTCACCCGGTGGCACCAGCTCAGCTTCCCATGACTCTCTCAGGCCCTTCAACCTATTGAAGTCCAGGGTCAGCCCATCCACACTGTTTGTCGTGCCACTACCAGCACCATCAAAGAAATCCCATGAGGCACATAATTCTTCGGAGGGCAACGGCGGCGGCGGTGGCACAAAGGCGGAGACGGGGGATTCTTGCCCCACAAACTCAGCAGCGGACGGATCGACGGTGAACGTCAAAGGAGCGGTTACAGCGGCTCTCATGCAGTGGACCCTTGCCAACGGGGAAGCCTGATGGCCTCCCCGATGATGATGCAGCGGGGAGCCGGTGTTCTCCACCGCCGCGCGGGACGGCGACGGGGACGCCATGGAGGAGTGCGATGGCGACCTGCCGGCCTCCGAAATGGAGAGCGACGACTCCGGTGTCGTGTTGGAGGCCTCCGCGTACCGCCGCAGCGCGGTCCCCACGCTGCGGAGGGAGTGGGTGTACGAGAGGTGCGCCGCCGACAGCGCGTCCCTGGAATCGATGGCCCGCCGGATGCGGCGCAGCCGCTCCTTGCACATGACTAGGGCATCTTCGCCGCCAGCTTTGGAGGGCGAGGAACCCATCGAGCGAATCCCCTCCCTGCAGCAGACTGTAGGGTACACACTGTCAGAAATCGAGGAAGGTCACAGTGGGATTTCGGTAGCTAATCGATGGATGAGAACAGCCTCGTACCTCGATTCGAAACCAATGCCGGAAGATTTGGGCGCGGGGTGGAGACAGCAGCGAAGGGGTTAAGGGCGTAATGTCGCGATGAAGGAGTGACGAGAAGGGCAATGGCGGCGCGGAGCGTGAGAGGCGGAGGAGATGGGGGTGGTGGGGGCTCAACAGTATCCACGGGCTAGTCCCTCACTCCGCGGCGCCGCGGTGGAGGAGGAGGCGGACTCCGGCGTGCTCTCCGATTTGGGAAGGGGAAGAAGAGTGCAGTAGTAGCAGCAGCTGCAGCAAGAACAACTTAGTTGGGCTCACCAATCCGGCCCAGTAGAACCATGTTTGGTGCGGCCTGTCCATTCCCGGTCCAACCAGGCATACCATTCAATCATGCTAAAAAAAGGCACACCATTCAAAAACACAAACTTTTCTAAAAAAACACACACTATATTCTGATGTTGGGTGCTGATGGATTCATACAAATAGTAGTTTTGCTCGTCGAAGGCTGTTCAACCTCCAGGCCTTTGTGCCAGTTCGAAGGACCTCTTGTCCGGTGCAGTGTGCTTCCTTTCTGAGCAACCCAAGTGGTCTTGTCCCCGGCGTATTGCGGTTGTTCGTGGTCATATGTGTCGTGGATATGGGACACGGGTACCCTCACACGTGGCCCAACAGGGTAGACCCACAAGGCGAGGAGGAACCAACAGGCCCATAGCAGCTCAAGATTGGACCAGACAAGACCAGCTCAATGTTGGGTGGCTCCAGAACCATGGTGACTCGGGGGAGGTCCTTTAGGTCGCCTCAAGGCGATCGTCCTCGATCGCGTCGCCTTCTACGGGGAGTAATTGGGCCGGCCCATTTTCACGAGGACGCGCGCTACGTCGACTACTTCACTATTTCTTCGCGAGGACGCGCGCACGAGGACTTTTTCGTGACGTGGCGACGACTTTTTGGTTGCAACGATTTTTTCCGTGGCAGAATTACGAGAGTGCATTTTCATTCATAGAGAGAAACTTTTTTCCTTCAAAATTTCTTTCAGTGGAACCCGTTTCAAAGGGGAAAAATTCCAAGAAATTTCATCTAGGTGTTTGAACTATGTAATAATGTACATAAAAAATGTGTAAAATTAGGAAAATATGGTTATTTCAGAGAAACATGAAAATTCGCACGGGAAATTCACACGAAAAAATATGGTTATTAGGAAACAATGTTTGAACGGAATTTGAAATGAACGAAAATAGAAAGTGAGAAACGAAAATATATTTGAACGGTTTAAAAAAAAGAGAAAGCAGAACAAAAACTAAAAAAGTTGAATGATTTAAAAAAAGAGAACAAAAATACTTTTGAACGGAAACTACATTTGAACGAATTCCAAAATGAAGAAAAATAGAAATGTGTGAAAACGGAAATAGAAAACGTTTTTTTTTAAAGGTAGGGGTATGCAGAACATAAACTAAAAAGGTGAACAATTTTAAAAAGAGAACAAAATTATTTCTGAACTAAAACAATGTTTGAACAGATTCCGAAATATACAAAAATAGAAAGTGAGAATGGAAAAAGATTTGAACGGTTTTTAAAAAAAAGTAAGGGTAGGCAAGAACATAAACTAATAATTGAACGATTTTAAAAAGAGAACGGAATTATTTCTGAACGAAAACAATGTTTGAACGAAATTTGAAATGAACGAAAATAGAAAGTGAGAAACGAAAATAGATTTGGACGGTTTTAAAAAAAGATAAGGCAGAACAAAAACTAAAAGTTGAACGAATTTAAAAAAAGAACAAAAAAACTTTTGAACGGAAACTACGTTTGAACGAATTCAAAAATGAACAAAAACAACAACGTGTGAAAACGGAAATATATTTGAACGCTTTTTTGAAAAAAAAGGTAGGGCTAGGCAGAACATAAACTAAAAAAGTTGAACGATTTTAAAAAGAGAACAAAATTATTTCTGAACTAAAACAATGTTTGAACGGATTCCGAAATATACAAAAATAGAAAGTGAGAGCGGAAAAAGATTTCAATGGTTTTCAAAAAAAGTACGGGTAGGCAAGAACATAAACTAATAACTGAACGATTTTAAAAAGAGAAGGGAATTATTTCTGAACAGAAACAATGTTTGAACGAAATTTGAAATGAACGAAAATAGAAAGTGAGAAACGAAAATAGATTTGGACGGTTTTAAAAAAAGATAAGGCAGAACAAAAACTAAAAGTTGAACGAATTTAAAAGAAGAACAAAAAAACTTTTGAACGGAAACTATGTTTGAACGAATTCCAAAATGAACAAAAACAACAACGTGTGAAAACGGAAATAGATTTGAACGCTTTTTTGAAAAAAAAAGGTAGGGGTAGGCAGAACATAAACTAAAAAAATTGAACGATTTTAAAAAGAGAACAAATTTATTTCTGAACTAAAACAATGTTTGAACGGATTCTGAACAAATTCTGAAATAAAAAGTAAATGCAAACAAAAAAGAAAACAAAAATTAAAAAGAAAATCGTTCGAAAATAAAAATAGAAAAAAAAAACAGAAAAAGAAAACGTAAAAGGAAAAGGAAAATAAAAAGAAAACATAAAAGAAAAACAAAAACAAAAACAGAAAAGGAAAAAAGAAAAATGGAAACAAAAAAGAAAAAGGAAAAAAAATCGAATGTTGGGCCGGCCCACCCGCGGCGACGCGCGCGTCCCTTCAGGCGACGCAAGCGGGAAGCGTCGCCGCGGGGCGTTATAAAGGATTTCCCTGACTCGGGAGCTGATGGACGACTCAAGGATGGGCCGGGATGACTGGCAACTTAAGGCCCGTAATGACTCAAGATCCGTGACGACTTGGAACTCCAGACGGAAACTCCAATACATAGTCGATTAAAACTCATGAAAATACTGAGCTGGCCACCTATATAAAGCCAGGCAGGGGCTCCCCTTGAGGGTAAGCTGGAAAACCTCAGAACGCTCATAGACTCAATATGCACAATCTAGACAAATCAAGAGGATCCGCTTGATACGGCGACTCCAGAGCATACGGAATAAGAGGTAGCCACAAACAAGATGTAGGGCTATTACCGAATGGTATTTCTCGGGGCCTGAACTGGTATAAATCTTGTCTCGTGTGCAAACCCACCTTGATGATCTCCACGTGTACTAATCCCCGTATAATCATCGTCGGTTGATATTGTTGGTAAACAAACTCTAACAATATGTGTGCTCGTTTGGTGGAGATGGAGCTAGAAGAAACCTAAACTTGATTGCTTTTCCAGTTTTGGTTCCAGGGTAATAGGGCAAACATTGTGGACCCAGTTATAATTTTTTTACTTTTCGGGTCCCCTATGTAATTTGTACTCCACCGACGGCGGTTTAATGCAGTATCGGGGTCCTTCGCGGCCCCTCTTCCCGTTTAAAAAACAAATAAATAATATCATTTTCTGATATTGACTGATTTTTTAAAAAAATGGAGGCAAAATATTTGACTCGTCCATTAATTAAGAAGAAGAGAATTGACCAGTTTATTTGTGGAAAACCGGGCAAAAACCATTACAAATTTGGTCGCGAAAGGCAGCCAAACCACAACCCAAGGAGGCAAACGGACTACTCCCAAATCATGATGCACCACGACCACGAAGACAGATACACAGGCGCTCCAAACACTCTAATCCTACAAGACGCCCAAGAAAGAACCTCACGAACACACAAGTGTCCCCATAGACCGGTGATAAATGAGCACAAACACGATGACGGACCAAGACCTCGAGAGATATCCATCAAGAAACCAGGGACACCTGTCATGTAGCCCCTCTCTTCATGCTTCTACACTTGCTTGAATTCTCCTTCAAGATGACAGGTCTCGAGCTACTGTGCTCTTATGCCTAATGGCCTTCTCCTTCAATAGATGACCAATCGTCTACGTGATGTTGTTGAGTCCTTGCAAGGTTGGATGCTGCAGATTGGGAGCTTTTTGGAGGGAGCCGAGTCTGCTCTGGGTATGCTCTCCTTGACGCCGCCTGTGTTACAGACCGCGCCTACGCCACGCCCTTTGGTTGTGTCTGAGGTTGTCTTTGCGGACGGGAGGGAAGCGGGGCTTCATGGTCGTTTCTCCCCTCGTGCTGCGGCAAGCTCGTTGTTGTTTGCTTATGTGGCTCCAGTCTTGCAGATCATGCCTGACATTCAGGAGCTGTGTGGGGAATCGGTTCTATCTCTGTCCGTCGAGCAAGTAAAGGTGAACTCTCCAAGTCAGGTGCTTGACTCCTAGGAGAGTGATGATGTGGTCGATGCAACCTCTCTCTCAACTGAGTCCATTGGGAACGTGGCTCCTACATCTGGAGCGTTGGCACGTGTGCCAGGGTCTCTCGTTGCCAAGGAGATATGCGATTTCTTCGCTACTTTGGCTGTCGCTAATCCTGGATCTGATATTGACTGATGGATTCATAGCAATAGTAGTAATATCAATTTTTTATATAGAGACATGAACAAAAAAGAGTGGGCGTGTGGGGTTAAGGTGAGCGAAACCAGGCAAGACTTTTTAGAGGTACGAGGTTACGGCTGGGAGCCACCCGCAGCGTACGTGCCCTCCAAAGCTTCAAAGACAAATCGGGTCCGGTTTGAGCCCCCACAGGGCACGATGACAATTTCCCACGCTGCTGATAGTTTTCCGACAGAAACGAGAGAGCACGCTCGCTCGCTGAAGGCCCACGGGAATGCAGTGGTTCCCACGGGCCAAGATCCAACTCGCCATGGCCTCGAGCCCACCTCAACACGCTCACTCTTCGCCCTCCTAAGCTGGAGTTACAGGCGTGCACCACCACGCCCGGCTGATACTTGTGACAGGTCGTAGGAATATATCCCGGTGCGTATATTGCTCATCTAGCGGTATGGTATTAATCTTTTTTGTTGACATGGAAGCGATGCGGTATTTTTTATTTCCTTTGAGTGCTACTCGGGCTGAGGACAAGCATGCGGCCTTACTACTCGGGCGAAGGCCCACCAAGAGAGGTCAGTCAGATCGCAATAGAGCCCACAATGTACGCCTAATTAATCAAGGCCATTACTGCTCGTATATGATTGATTACCGTAATCCGCATGCATGCATTAGTGGATCTAGTCACATACGATAAACTAGACATATCTATCAGATCTGCATATGCATCAAATACTACTACAAATAGAGAGGAGTAGCACATACGTGTTGACCGGAATGGTCCCCACCATAGTTACCTTACCGTCGGCCATGACGGTGACGAGGAAGCAAAAGGACAGTCAGCGCAGATGTAGTCAAACGGAGGTGAGCAGTCGTGAAGAGTCGCTTCCCAAAAACTTTATCGGCCCGCTCCCGGTGCAGGATCTTAACATACGAGGTTTTCGGAGGCTTGCTCTCCCAGACGTCTGCGCACGATGTCGTCGGGATGGAGAATCCTGAAAGCATCACATAAAAGGAACTACACGGTAGAGATAGGAAGGAGTGTGCGAGTGAGAGTTCTGGATCCGTCAGTTCTCTTCTTTATAGGTGGAGAACGCAAGCGTCACGCGGTGGAAGAAACGCGTCAAGCATGCACATGTATGTTGACTAAAAGTTAATCTTATACAAAAATACTAAAAGTTAATCTTATACAAAAACGTGTCAACATACATGTCACCAGTATGTGACTAAACTTAGTCTCACTCGCACTTCCTGTACACAACATGCACAAAACTGAATGGGCCTTAGAGATTTCAGAATTTCTTGGGCTAACAAGTCCGATAAAATCCAACAATGTCAACAAGTTCTTAAAAAAACTCGCCAGGTGTGTCTACAATTTGGGAAAGGGGAGACGAGCGCAGTAGCAGCAGAAAGAACAACTTACTTGGGCTCGCCAATCCGTCCCACTAGGAACACGTGCACTGCCAGATGTCCATTTCTGGTCCAACCGGGTAGGTATGCAGGGTGAAGAAGTACAAAACTAGAATCTGACCTTGTGAGAAAACTTAATCACAAAATGAACTAGTTTTGATATTTTAGAAACTAAACAGCAGTGTCAGTCGCTATCCTCCACAACATAGCGCTCTGACCTGGCGCGCTATGACCCAACCATTGTGACAACGCCTGGCCCACTCCAAAAGGCTTCACAGAGCAGCCAACCAAGCGTGGTTGCGAAAATATTGAGTCTCGTAGGGTAGCGCCATGGGCTGGGATGCTATGCTCGTGACTGTCCGCCTGCATGGTGACAACCGACATACCATTTAGAACACTAGTGGAATTTTGGCGCGTCGTCACGACGCGCCGTTGGTGAATATTTTGTGTGAATTTAAATTGTTTTTTATTTTGGTTACTTACGTTGGTGAATATTTTTTGTGAATATGATTTGGTTTTTTTATTTTGGTTACTTAATATATTTTATGAATAGAATTGTTGGCGTTGTTTGTGTAATGCATTTATTTTGTGCACAAATATTAAAAATTATGGAGTTATTGCGAGAGTGAACCAACCGTTTTCGTTTGACTTGTTTCGAATTGTTTTCATGTTTGTAAATTGGTTAGATTTGCAAGGCAAATAAAATTTTGAAATATTCAAATTTGTATGCCGCGTAGTTGTGGTAAAATTCAAATTGGGTGGTATTTGTCGTTTAAGGTATTTGTAGGTACTTAGCGGCTTTGAATGTTGAATTATGCATGTGTTTTGGAATAAATTTTTAATTTAATTACGTGAATTGGAATGGGCAAATATGTTTGTAATTTGTCATAAATATCTATTTTGACTCCATAATCTGAGTAAATGAAGCGTATGAGAATTTGGTAAGTCTGATCTTTAATTAGAGGGTGTATTTTAATTTGTCGAAATATAAAAATGGAGTTAGTTTGAACGTTTTCTGTTTTATGGAAATTATTGAAGGAAAGGAGCACCACTTGTCAGAAACCTAATTTTTGTAAAAAAATGTTTTAGAAAAGGTTGAAATTCACGTTAATTTATCTGATGCGGTTAAATATTTATCGGCTGAAAAAAGGATAAAATTCACGTGAATTTATCTGATGCGGTTAAATATTTATCAGCTGGAAATTAGCTTGATTTTTTTTTTTTTTTTGATTTGACAGTGGGTAATATTGTTTGAAAATATAATATAGCCATTTGTTAAGTCCTCTGGAAAGTCTCTTTTTTGTTTTGGAATTTAGAAATTCATCTATTTTTAAAGTTCTGCACAGTGGTACGTGTTTTTTTATATTAGAAATTGTTTAAGTATGGGAATCATCGGAATTTGGGAAAAAACGTTTTTAAAGTGGTTGGATTCTAGAGATTGCTCAAATTTTGAAATTGCTGCAATTGGAAAAATCTACGGTTTTAAAAACGTTTAGATGTAAAAAATTGTTGAAAGTGGGAAATGCACATGTCACGGTTTTCGAGGTTTTGGTGTAATGCATTGTAATTTTGACATCTGATAACAAAATTGACATAATATGGTTCAAGTTATGGCTTGTTTGGTGAATTCAGAATTTCAAAAAAAAATGACATTTAAAAGTAGTGAATGTTTTGAGAAATGTTGGAATTTTCAAATTTGAATTTTGATCGGACGTCGTTAATAGTCAGTGTTTATTGCTGTGTTCATGCTGATATTTTACTGGTGTAGGAAATTCAAATTTGGAAGTGTCCATGTCCAAAATGTGTTCAGATTTTGATGTATCAAAGCGTTTATGTTGCAAACTTCAAATCTTGAAAATGTCAGCATTTTGAAGTTGCGCAGATTCGAAAATTGTTGAAGTTGTATTTAAAAAGTTATAAGAATTATTTTAACGTTAGTAGAAGGGTCAGACTTGGAGGAAACTGTGAAGTTGAAAATGTTCAAATTTGGAGTCTGATCGTATGCAGTAAGTAGGCAGCATTTATGTTTGTGGTCATTTTGATATAGTTTTCATAATTTGTTGGTGGATATGGTTGAAGGTACTGATTTTGCAGCATTTAGTAGTTCTTGGGAATGGTTTAAATACCGTAAGACAATATCTATGAAGTGTTTAAAATTTTGTAAAGCATGATCTATTTTAAATTTTGCTGTTTGATTCAATTATATTTATTTGGGAAATAAGGTTGAAAGAACTATGTCTCAATATTAATATTTTTTGGTATTTTGATTTTGATTTTTCGAAGCCCATGATATAAGTGGGTAGTTGTATCTAAATGATTTACGAAATTTTATTTGAATGAGATGGTTTGTACCCTTTTTTTTTTGGCTTTGTCATCCTGAATGGTATTAATGATATTATTTTTCTGCATTTTATTTAAGTTCAGAACAAAATTATGAAATCTATGTTTTATAAAATGACGTGGAGGTGTCAGATGAGCCTTTGTGTATTATTTAAAATTTGTAAGATTTCAAATAATTTGGAAAAGATACCAAAGTTGTTGAAATGACTATTTTGATTATGTTGTATGATATAGTTAGCTGAAATCCAATTTGAAATCATTCCGTAATTAGAGGGAACAAATTTGTATTTTAATTCAATTATATATATTTTGGAGCTAAGATTTAAAATAGTTTTGAAAAGGTCCCGAAGCATTTGGGATGACTATTTGGATTTCCACGTTTTCGTAGAAATTTGTCTGAATTGATTTGGATCTGTATTTGAAGAGTTACAAAAGTCTTTTAAAAAGAAAACGAAAAAAGGGAAAAAAAAAAGGAAAAGGGCCGAGCCAGCCACACAGTAGCCAGCCCGGCCCAGCAGGCGGCCTACTACCCAGCCCAGGCCCTCTGCGTCATCATGCCGACGTCAGCACGGGGCGGAGCAGCCGCGGCGGTGACGCCGACGCCGGCGCCGAAACGCCGCGACCGGCGACGCGCGCGCAGGCTCATCGGGTGCGCCTCGACACGGGGTAGCCTTAGGTGGCGGCGCCGCCGACTTTAGGTGACCGGAGCGTCGCCGACGGCGAAATCCGCGGCCGCGGCCGCCGAGGACGGCGAGCACGATTGCGGCGGCGACGCGGCGTCCCGGCACATGAAACTCGGCGACGATGGAGGGGCGGCGACGGCGGAGCGCGCCGTGTGCGCTGATTTGAAGAAGGAGGAGCAGAACGGCGGGGCGGGGCGGCGGCGCCAGCGGCGACCGGAGCGACGTGCGGGAGAAGGAGGAGGAGGGGGGATTTGCGATTTTTTTTAAAAAGAACCTGAAGTTTCACGTAATTACAAACATGCCCTTTGCATCGAGGGGCTGTGTGCTGCGAGGACCAAATAGTGATTTTAGGCAAACCTGGGGTTTTTTTTGCAAAAAAACCGGCTGGCACTGTTCAACACTGTAGATCAACACTGCGAACTGTAGCTAAGCTACAGTCGCCGGGGCGCGGAGAGGCCGCGATTTGGCTCGTCTTTAAATATAGTAGTAATGCTATATTCTGATGTTGGAATGTTGATGGATTCATAGCAATAGTAGTAATAGCAATTTTTGTTACATTAGAGGTTAAAGCATAAAAGAGTGGGCGTATGGGGTAAGATGAGCGAAACCAAGGCAAGGTAAGGATGGCAATTTTACCCATGGGTACGGGTACCCGCGGGTACCGTACCCGTGTGGGTAGGGTATGGGCAAAATTTTATACCCATGGGTAGTACCCGTACCCTACCCGTTAAGTCGTGGGTAGGGTACGGGTATAACCTCGTACCCATGGGTATACCCATACCCTACATGTTTATATAACTTACCCGTGAAGGTGCAATGTTTATTCTCGTGAGAATGTTAATCCATGTTAAAATTGTCATCAATTGTCAATTTGACTTGTAATAATTGTCACATATTCAAATATATGGTATTGAGTTGGGATAAATGTTTTTCTTTATAAATGTATTATCGATGAATGTAAAATTATGAATAACTTGTGTACTATTTGATCTACCCGTTGGGTACCCAATGGGTATGGATACCCGTCGGGTATGGGTACGGGTGAAGTTTTATACCCGTGGGTACGGGTATGGGTAGACTTTTATACCCATTGACTACACGGGTATGGGTATGGTATTGCTCTACCCGCCCCATACCCTACCCATTGCCATCCTTAAGGCAAGGTATAGAGGTACTTGGTTACGGCTGGGAGCTACCCCGCAGCCCGCGCCCTCCAGAGCAACAATCAGGTTTTGCCATAAGCCCCCCCACAGGGCAAGAGATGACAATTCCCACCTCACATCAGGAGAGAGCATAGCAATGCTCGCTCACAGAAGGCCCCAGGGGAAACCAGGGGTTCTAGCCTTCGAGGACCTGATCCAACTCGCCATGGGCCTCGAGCCCACCTCAACACGTCCACTCTTCGCCCTCCAAAGCTGGAGTTACAGGCGTGCACCACCACGCTCGGCTGATGCACGTGACAGGTCGTAGGAATATATCCCGGTGCGTACAGTGCTCAACTGGCGGTATGGTATTAATCATTTTTTGATGGCGCAGAATCGATGCGGTATTTCTTTCTTCCTTGATTGACACTCGACCGGGCTGAGGACCATCACGCGGCCTTTTACTACTCGGGCTAGAACGCGGCCCAGCCTTCTTCTTCACAGGTTCTGTTTCTTTGTTTTCTCATCCAGAATTCTTTCTTTTTTTCCTTGACCATGCTACCACGGAAATGCTACAAACAGTCACCAATCCTTGAACTCCTGAAAAATTGTAAGCCAGCCCCATCAAATTCACAAAAATTTTGAGCCTCTTGATGGCCCTGAAGCACCTTCAAATGCTTGGGATCATCTTGATAACCTGGTGGAACTGGACCCGTTGGCCCACGAATGAACGGCTTTCAGTACATCAGCTCAGAAAGAGTTCACACGCACATGTCAGTCATCGACAAGGCTAGAACGATAGGTTCCTACACTGCCTAATGTATTTACCCAAACTGCAATATCTGTCTCCTCCTTTCTGTATGTACATTTGTCATTTGTACAAAGTTGCTCTTAATGAATGAAGTAAAAAAAAAAGTTTGATGGGTGTAATAAGTTGAATTATGATTTTATAACAGTAGGTTAATTCATTAGTGCGCCATTTGTTTAAGGCCTCGCTACCTCGACGGATGGTCACAGTCTGAAGAACATACGGGCATGTACATGGAAACAATTAAGTTTGACTTTTAGACTATACTTTTGGCTGCTGAAGCCTGAAGATAGCAACTTGGCAAACGTAGCAAACAAGCAAAAGACAATACAATATTACAATGCTTGTCTTGAAGCCTATTTTATTTGAATCGTGTAGGATCTTCCCCATCCTTCCTGGATGCACACTGACTGGGAGTTAGTTCTATAAGATGCCAGTTACATAATTCAAGAATAGTGATCTTGCTCTGGACAAAATGCCTAATAATACTTGAAAAGCAAATAGGCAAGAAGAAAGCTTCAGGCCATTTCATTTAACTGTAGGGCTGTGGTTCAACTCATGCTCTTCACGTACGAGAGTCATGGGCCATCATAGTCACCCTTTTAATTATGTATATAACTAAAGTTTAGAGCTGTACTGATTATATATCCTCACTACTTTGTGCAAGTATGTTAATTCGAAATGCTACTGAAAAGGATCCCCAAGATAACAGCTTAGAACAGTTAGTTCAGACTGGATCAATCAAACAATACTGATGACTTTTCCTTCTGCCCATTCTAGACTACAATTTTCGCTGCTGAAGATACACTAACCCCATTTGCCCAGCAACTTGTTAGTTCAGACTGGATCAATCAAACAATACTGATGACTTTTCCTTCTGCCCATTCTAGACTACAATTTTCGCTGCTGAAGATACACTAACCCCATTTGCCCAGCAACTTGTCAAACGTAGCAAACAAACAGAATGCAATACAATATTACAATGCTTGTCTTGAAGCCCATTTTGTTTGAATCAGGTTGAATCTTTCCTGTCCTTCCTGGATGCTGGGTGTTAGTTCTATATGATGCCAATTGTCTAATTCGAAAAATACAGACCTTATACTCAGGACAAAGTGCCTAAATACCTGAAATTCAAGCACATGAACAAATGAAGAAAGCTTCAGGCCAAGACTCATTTCATTCAACTGTACGAGTTCAATTTAACTCATGCTCTGAGCATATGAGAAATATGGGCCTACAGAATCACCATGTAAATTATGTATATTTACTACATTTGACAATTCTACAGATTTAAATATCCCCATTGCAATGTGCCAGTATGGTAATACGAAATGCTACTAAGATGGATGCAGGAAGCCCAAGATAACAGCTTAAACCAATTAACTGAGACTGGATCAATCAACAATACAGAAAGATAAGTTTGGTCTCATAACCAGACAATGATGATTTTCTTTTAATAAATGCATCGATTGATTCATTCAAATTTGATAAAGCACATAAATAGCAAGGTAATCAAAGATATTGTAGGACCCTGTGATACAACCAAAACTCCAGCCAACCTCTACTGCAATGACCACACCGTATCAGCTTCATGGGGAAAAAAAAACCAAGCTCCATCAATCAAAGAAATGCTACACGATCTATGGCTGCTGCTTGGGGTCGCGGTACCCAGCATCCACGAGGACCTTCTCCTTCCTAGCAAGCTCAATGTCGTTATCGACCATCATCTCGACTAGCTGCTGGAACCCAACCTTGGGCTTCCACTGAAGCTCCTTCCTGGACTTGGATGCATCTCCCTGAAGGCTGTCCACCTCTGCAGGGCGGAAGTACTTCTTGTCAATGACCACATGATCTTTCCAGTCCAGTCCGGCATACCCAAAAGCAGCCTGCAAGAATTCCTCCACGGTGTGGCACTCTTCCGTGGCGACAACATAGTCAGCGGGCTTGTCCTGCTGCAGCATGAGCCACATTGCCTCAACGTAGTCCCCAGCAAAGCCCCAATCCCTGCCGGCGGAGAGGTTGCCGAGGAAGACCTTGGTCTGGAGGCCGAGCTTGATGCGGCCGACGGCACGGGTGATCTTGCGGGTGACGAAGTTCTCGCCGCGGCGAGGGGACTCGTGGTTGAAGAGTATGCCGTTGCAGGCGAACATGCCGTAGGCCTCACGGTAGTTGACGGTGTACCAGTGCGCGGCGACCTTGGCGCAGGCGTACGGTGAGCGGGGGTGGAACGGCGTGGTCTCGCTCTGCGGCGGCGGAGTGGAGCCGAACATCTCGGAGGACCCGGCCTGGTAGTAACGCATGGGCTTGGCGGAGAGGCGGACGGCCTCGAGGAGGCGGAGCGCGCCGGTGGCGGTGACGTCGGCGGTGTAGTCCGGGATCTCGTAGGAGACGGCGACGTGGGACTGCGCGGCGAGGTTGTAGACCTCGTCGGGGAGGACGTGGTCGAGCGCGCGGCGGAGGGAGGAGGAGTCGGAGAGGTCGGCGTAGTGCAGGCGCATCGGCGGGCGGGAGGCCGAGGGGGTGGCGTGAGGGTCGTGGTAGATGTGGTCGAGCCGCTGCGTGTTGAAGTTGGAGGAGCGGCGGATGAGGCCGTGCACCTCGTAGCCCTTGGAGAGGAGCAGCTCCGTCAGGTAGCTCCCGTCCTGCCCCGTGATGCCCGTGATCAGAGCCACCTTACGCGGAGGCGCCAGGGAACGGGGCACCGAGGGGGTCTGCTCCTCGCCGGCGGCGCCGCCGTTGGAGTGCGGCGTGGAGGAGTCGGCCATTTTCTCGTAAGTTAGATCTGGGACTGGAAGAGAGGAAGGCGGATTTGGGGGAAGAGGAAGTGAGGGGGCCCGGAGTATTTGTAGGGCCGGAAGACCTGGGACTGGTCAGCTTCTACTCCTTGGAAAAAAATTGGACACCGACAGAAATGGCCGATTAGGATGATCCAACGGGGCGACGCATCGAGTCCGCGCGTCTCCGTCTCCGCTGGAGCCAAAAACACGGCCCAACGGGGCGACGTAAACGGACCGCGGTCCGTTTTTCGGTCCGCCGCGACGCATTCCTGGCCCAAATTTGGGCCATCGATGCGTCGGCGCGGACGCGCGGCGGACTGAAAACGCGTCCGAGCGCCCACGCCTCGTGTCCTCCCCGAGCCCACCTGTCAGCGACAAGGCGCGGTCAGCCTCCCCTGGCTCAGTCCTTTTTAATGCCAGGGGATAGGGACGGCCAGCCCCCACCCACTCCACTGCCCACTCACCCTCTCCGGCGACCAAACCCTAGCCTCGCCGCAAACCCTAGCCACCTCGCTCGCCGCGATGCCGCTCCGATGGCCGGGGCTCAGCAAGGCCAAGAACGACGGCGAGGCGGGGTCCTCCTCTGGCCGCCGCCGCCGGCGCTTCCGCGCTCTCTCCCTGACGCCACCATCTTCTCCGGAGCCGGAGCCGGTCCCCGCCGTCTTCGAGCTCGCGCCGCCGGGCGCCGAGGTGCGCAACCGCGTCTATGTGCGCAAGGAGGATTGCCAGTGGTACTGGGACCACGCAACCCCGATGCCGTGGCCAGATGTCAAGCTCCCGAGCATTGGCACCTGAACCCGCAGCGGATCCCGGTGCCTCCGATTCCGACCAACAAGCGGGCACGAGATCTGGAGATTGAGCGCCGCCGCCTCCCGGCCGAGCTCCTCAACGATCCCGCCTACGCGGCGAGGTCCAGCAACTGGGCGGAATGGTTCAGCGACGAGCACGACCTGCGACGGCAGGCCCTCTATACGTGGGCTCCGACGCCGCCATCTGGGCGTTGGTCACCGCCACCGCACACACGGCGGCGGGACGCACCACCAGTGCCGCGTGCGCTGCGGATTGGGTCTGCGCCGCCACAGGAAGTGAAGATGGAGGTGGATCCCGAGGACACCGAGCTCGAGGCCGCGAAGGAGGCCTCGCGCAAGCAGATGGCCGAGGACGAGGCCAAGCGCTGGGCCATTGTCCTCGCCGACGTCGCCCGAGAGCAGGAGGCGGCCCTGCAGGCGCAGCAGGCGGCGGTCCTGGAGGAACCACAGCGATGGTGGCAGGGCATGGACGTGGACCTGCCACCGGCGCCTCCGCTACCAGAAGGCCTGCTAGGGCAGCGCTGGGTCTTTAATGGCGGCGACTGGGAGGTCCCAGAGCAGGCGAAGAGCAGGTGCAGGAACAACCGCCCACGCCGCCGGCCGTCGTCCCACCGCGAGGCGGACCACCGGCGCACCTCTGGAAGCAGCCGGACTATGTCATCCTCGATGGGGATGACAAAGAGGAGTAGAAGCCCGCGAAGGGCAAATATTCTAGTTTTTATATATTTTTGTTTTAAAAATATTATGTAAAAAGGCCGTTTGTGGCCACCCCCTATATATGTATGAAAAAGGCCCATATATGGCATGTTTAGCTATAAAAAAAATGTCGGGCGGACTCAATGCGTCGGGCCGTTGGGCGCACTGCCACCAACGGCGGACAGGGACGGACTGGGCCTGTCCGTTTGCCGACGCAAACGGATAAAACGCGGACCAAACGCGCGTCCGTTTGCGTCGGCCCGTTGGAGTCATCCTGTCTCTGTTATCAATGGTTGTATTTTGACCAAATTGAAACATTTTTACTGTTGATCTCACCCCTTAAATCTAGGCAGCTACTAAGAGAATCTCCACCGGCATCGCCGAAAAAGTGTCTGCTATGGGGTGCTTGACACATGTCGACTCTATTGGAATGTTTGCCCTAGCGATGCAATCTACACGGTCGGTCGTATTCAATTTTCGACTATTTTTATCGGTATGTTCATATTTCTGTCTGAATTTCATACAATTGGATTGCATATTCTAACAATAATTTAAAGCTAAGCAATACAACATTTCCAATTATTTTAAAAAAATCAGCAAGTTCAAAAAAGACATGACATCAAACTATTTGTTTTCTTTGAGCATCCACAAGTGCTTATTGGTGATGAAATTTTTCATCACGAATTTCTTGATGCATGATAAAAAAAATTAGCCAACTCGGCTGGGCCGCCCTATTGTGGTTCGGCAAGAGGGACCTGGTAGTCCCACTATTGATCAAACACTAGACCAACATCATGCTAACTCTTCACGATTATGTAGGGCATGATAACACAATCATTCATGACCACTCACCTCTGATCTAGCTACCATATTTGAACATGAGATCATACAATTTGTTGCTCTTTTTCAGATTTTTTTTTGTAGTGTTCTCATATTTTTTGAATTTCGAAAACATGCAGAAGTAGGTGAGCTCGGAAGTCAAAACAGTGCTCTCTAGAGAATGATGTTAAAAACACCACAAGAGTTTTGAAATCGTCAATGCATTCATGGATATGGTCCTTTCCATCACACACTGGATCCATCGTCCAGATCCCATCTCGTACACCGACTCGCGCAATCGAGGCTATTGTAATATTTGACTCTCTAAAATAAGATAATGAAAACTGCATACTTTGCTGCCTGGCTTCGCACAGACATGGAGCCACGGTCTACGCCGTGGCTTGCGCTCACCGTTTGATCCCCATGCATTGACCAGGAGCTAGCGGACACGTACTCACTTTTAAACGTTGGAACACTCGGACCCAGACATTGACCCTAGGCTTATATGTACTTGAAAAGTTTAAATCACCGGCATGGTCAAAGGTTAGTACTGCGAAATAATAAACTGGTAAATCACCGGCTCGACCGGATCTACCAGCAGACGATAAATAAAATGGTGAGCAGCGCATTCTGCAGGTCCTATGGGTGTATCGTGTATAGGACCCACGTAGTCCCACTCATCACAATAGCTCCGCCGACAAGTTTTAGTTTTTAGCTCGAGTTTCCTCTACGAATAGACTTAGGGCTCCTTTGATCAAAGGAAATTCCATAGGATTTTAAGAGGTTGATTCTTTATGAGCTATTCGATTCGAAAGAACGGAATCCTTAAGATTTGTCTAAAGATTTACTTGCCCTCTCTTTTGAAGGAATTTTTCATGAACTCGAACCCTCTTGCTAGATTTTTTTTGTTTTTCTTGCGTTGTCAAACACTTTTTTGATCCAAATCCTGTAGATTTCAAATCATATAGGATTCGACGGACCACTCCAATGTCGTCCATTTTCTATTCATATATTCGTATGTTTTGAGAATCCTACAAGTCAAATAGGCCATTTGGATTCCGGTGGAATACAATCATTGTCTGCGTTGAACTCCCTGATGGTTATAATATCCCTAAGCTTCAACTATGTATACATTAATAGAGCACTCATATGTTCGTGCAACCACGAGATGTACAAAGAAAGAGAAGGAATGAAGTGAGAGCATCTCAAGCATTAGCCCTTAAAATAGAGCTCTAGGCAGTTTTTACGATCCGACCCCAATATATCCCTCCACCTTTGAAAAACAAACCAACTCTAGTTGAGGTTTTCCACCAATTTCACCTCTACTCTATGTATGTTCATAGTTGAACACCACAATTTATAATATGTATATATATATTTCCTACGCATTAGATTCGGTCACATTCAAATCCACAATTTTAAAATGTCACAAGTCTTATTCACATTATCAGTCATGTCTTCCTTTTTGTCCTTTGCAAGCTCCATCATTAGTGCCACTATCTTCCCTCTCTCCCTTGTTAGCTCCATCAAAGTCAATGTCTTCCCTTTCTTCCTTCTTAGATCTATCATTATAGTTGACTCTCCCAGGATGCCAACTTATCTTTTTGTATAGTGTCACCAAACTTGAACATTGACACGACTATGACGTTTCAGTTACATTGTATAGACTCTTAATTGAAAGTAAACTGTGTAGAGTGCACCGAAACGTCACAATTGTGACATGGTAAACATCCTCTTCCTCGTTATTCGATGTCATCTTCAATAATCATTTTCATGGGAATTCCAATCGCATACACACGTTAATCCTCAATTCATAGATGCATTTACCATCCATTTGAACCTAAATTTGGAAGAAAGAAAGAGAAAAAACTCACGTCGAGGAGGCAAGGCAGGAAGCTCGGGGCGACTGGAGTTCGGGGGTGGGAGAGTCTGGGGCGAAGGCGGTGCAACGAGCTTAAGCAGGCGTGATGCATCTAGCATGTCTATGAATATGAGGTAGGAAGTGTGATAGGGAGGTGGTATGTGAAGGTGCATCTAGTGCCCTCTAAGTAGGTTTTGGAAGATAGATGACAACTGGTTAAGGGACTAATGATTTATCAAGTATACACAACTATATAGTCCCAAGGGGTTGGTTTAACCACAAGGAAGATGGAACCTAAATATGAAAAGAAAACTCATTATAGTTCTAAATGAAGACTCGGAACTCAAGGACCCAAGAAGTGGAGCCAAGGAATCAAATCTGAAAGATGAAGACTCTACCATGAGAAGATCTTCATACTTTCAACACTTCAGAGTTAAAGTGAAGCAAATCCCTCAAAAGTAAGACGGGGACTTAGGACTAAAGCTGAAGACTGACAAAAATGAAGAGTTAGGGATAACGCTAAAGACTCAACTCCAAAATTAAGACTCAAGAGTATTCTTCATTAGATGTATGCACTACATTTTAAAGGCTACTAATGCATATATTCTCTAATTGGTGATATGCAGAAGGTGGAGAAACTAATCAAATAACTTTTGTTTAATTTCTGCTTAAATAGTTGCATGCTTACTCAAAATTAATTAATCAGTCGACATCACAAAAAAGGCTTTACTTATGCGCATATCTGAACTCACGATGCCAAGGCCGGTGCCCTTCCATTGCCATCAAATAAGTTTGTATTACTTGCAATAAAGGAGATCATCAAAATATGAACTTAGAGTGATTTTTATCTTTATATGTTCCCATCAGCAGACAAATAATCAAACAATCTCGATGCACCCTCAACTAACGGTCCTTGAAGTTCAAAATAACCATCGAGCTTATTTCCTAAAACTCTTGCGACCAGAGAGAGAGAGAGAGAGAGAGATTACCAATTGCGTAAAGAGAAAAGGATCATGACAACACTGATAGTTGAGTCCTTGATGACGCTTGGAGAGCACATACACTAATACACATGTGTTTCCTCTTCTTCTTCACGGCTAGATAGGCGTAGTGCATGCGGGAGCGCGCGGAGAAGATCGGCATGGGTTTGGGATTGGAAGCGCAGACTTTGCAGAGAGCAGAATGGGCACATGGTGGAGGAGGACCGGAGGTTGTACTTTATTGCATTGAGGTGATCGACCGGAGGAAAATATAGCTACAACTGCCCGTTATCTGGCTCGTAGGTTACATATTTGGATGGGTATGTTTCTACTGAGGGGAGAAGAGGCATATTGGAGAGACAGAGTGAAGAGGTGTCGTGGAAACCGAGGAAGCGAAGCGGAGGTGTGGAAACTAGAAAGGCCGAGATTTGAGAAGAAGAATAGATGACACAGCTTGGAAGGAATGAAACCTGGCTAAGCTTAAGGTGACACTCTTGCTGATATGGACCAAATAAAAGCTTTCTGACATGTTTAGCTTGCATGTTGACAGAAATCGTTGAGTGGGTTGCACTACTTAGTTATAGATTGGAGTTGGTCCGGGAAACAACAGTGATTAAGACACCAAAACACTCGCGTACGTCACCTCGCCTTAGCATTTCACTTCCCGGTTTGATAAATCTATGATTCTCTAGGGAGAAGATCTTTACTACAATTCAAAACCGGATCGAAGATAATGAAAACCCAGCCTTCCTCATGAAGGGAACTGTGAAAGGGATGATGAGGGAGGAGAGAGAAAACTGGGGTGCAAAACATTTTATATGAGGGTGATGGGTATTCATCAATTCTCAGGGTTACTCGGAATTGGAATATGTTGTCATCCTTTGCCACCCGTTTTACTTTTCGAAAATGCCTAGAAAAGCAATCAAGGGCCATCACGTGGTCGAGAAATTTAGAAAAGAGGGGTGGATGCACAAGGGAAAAAAGTTGAAACTCAATTCGTGCTTTTGGTAGTGGTATAGTTGTTTTATTTTCTTTATCTTTGTCCTTTCTTTCTTTACAAATTTTGTGCTCATTTTATTTGTCACTTTTATTTCAACATACTTTATTTTTTTCTTTTTTGCTTCGGTTTCCTGTTTAAGCAAACAAGTGGCTAATTTGACAAAGCACATGAACATATATTCCTACACGCATGGAAACTCTTTTGAAATATATGAACTTTTTCAGATACAAGAATTTTTCTTCGAACATTTCGATAGTACACAGGCACATTTTTAATATGAGACGACCAGTACTTCAATTACAAATATATGACGGGTACATGAACATAATTTCATTTTGCGATATATAGAAAATTTCCGTCATTAAACTGATTTGTGAAAATATTATAGTTTTGTTAAATAAAAACTTACTTTTGAAAAATAAATATATGAATTAATGGGCCGCACCGGCCATTATTGATTTCGCTTCTCGGACGGTGCTACGTGTATAACGGCAAATAGGAGCTCCGCAATTCTATGCCTGCTGCTTGCCATCACGGTACCCAGCATCCACGAGGACCTTCTCCTTCTTGGCGAGCTCAATGTCGTTATCGACCATCATCTCAACTAGCTGCTGGAACCCAACCTTGGGCTTCCACCGAAGCTCCTTCCTCGACTTGGATGCATCTCCCTGAAGGCTGTCCACCTCTGCAGGGCGGAAGTACTTCTTGTCAATGACCACATGATCCTTCCAGTCCAGCCCAGCGTACCCAAAAGCAGCCTGCAGGAACTCTTCCACAGTGTGGCACTCTTCCGTGGCGACAACATAGTCGGCGGGCTTGTCCTGCTGCAGCATGAGCCACATTGCCTCAACGTAATCCCCGGCAAACCCCCAGTCCCTGCCGGCGGAGAGGTTGCCGAGGAAGACCTTGGTCTGGAGGCCGAGCTTGATGCGGCCGACGGCACGGGTGATCTTGCGGGTGACGAAGTTCTCGCCGCGGCGGGGGGACTCGTGGTTGAAGAGTATGCCGTTGCAGGCGAACATGCCGTAGGCCTCGCGGTAGTTGACGGTGTACCAGTGCGCGGCGACCTTGGCGCAGGCGTACGGTGAGCGGGGGTGGAACGGCGTGGTCTCGCTCTGCGGTGGCGGAGTGGAGCCGAACATCTCGGAGGACCCGGCCTGGTAGTAGCGCATGGGCTTGGCAGAGAGGCGCACGGCCTCGAGGAGGCGCAGAGCGCCGGTGCCCACGACGTCGGCACTGTAATCCGGGATCTCGTAGGAGACGGCGACGTGGGACTGCGCGGCGAGGTTGTAGACCTCGTCGGGGTTGACGAAGTCGAGCGCGCGGCGGAGGGAGGAGGAGTCGGAGAGGTCGGCGTAGTGGAGGCGCATGGGGGGACGCTGCGCGGAGGGGGTGGCATGCGGGTCGTGGTAGATGTGCTCGAGGCGCTGAGTGTTGAAGTTGGAGGAGCGGCGCATCAGGCCGTGCACCTCGTAGCCCTTCGAGAGGAGCAGCTCAGTCAGGTAGCTGCCGTCCTGCCCGGTGATGCCAGTCACCAGTGCCACCTTGCGCGGTGCCGCCAGGGAACGGGGCACCGAGGGGACCTCCTCGGCTCCGGCGCCGGCGCCGTTGGAGTTCAGCATGGAGGAGTTGGCCATTTTCAGTTATGGGAGGGAGGGAGCAGGATTTGGAAGTGAAGAGAGAAGTGAGGGGGCCCAGGGTATTTTATAGGACATGGAAACTTTGGGTTTGGTTCAGCTTGTACTTTGAAATATTTTGGACACTTGGCAGGACTTTTTTTAGATGTACTCATGCACACTACTTGGCAGCACTATTCTGTTTTACAGAGTGAATACATAATTGACTATAAATTTGGAGCAAAAGGAACACTTCAGCTAACTAGTGGCCGTGCACGTGCAACGCACGTCTCATAATTTATTGCAATGTAAACACGTCTTTGAATCTACATTTGTTTCAATGAATTATTTTACCAAGCCAATTAAATTTGTTTCATGATACGAAATTGAAATCAGACCAAATATCTCCCGTTAAGTTCTCCACCATTTCATTCCAGTTAGCAATGGTGATATAGAAATAGGGCGTTTGCTGTTTTTCGGGATTGTTGATAGCCCAGCTCTCACCGGCCAACCGCCCCACCCCCAACCCACGCGCTGCAGCCAAGGCCGAGCCGAGACCCTGCTGCACCACGCTTTAAATGTCGCAAGGTAATCCTTTCGTGGTTTCGCCTCAAAGTCTACCAATGGCGAAGATGAACAAGGAAGAGCTCAAATTGCGTAAAATAAATCCACCACAAACTTCCAATGCATCTCTATCGGGGTCATGTTCCTCGGTTATGCCTCGCAGCCTACCAACGCAGTAGTTGAAGAAGGCAATGACATATCTCAAATTACATCACAAATCGAACAGCCAAAAAATCAAATGAGTTCAAGAATTATTAGGTTATTTGAAAACAACATGAGCGAAAAAAGTATTGGATGATTATCAGGCAGGCAAGGTGCCTTTTCTTTATCTGACATAACCTTTTTTATCTAACGTATAACCTGGCAGAACAACTCCATGTTTTTTTTTACCAAAGATACATGGAGTACGTGTAGGTAATACCTCAAGCTCTTACCTGCAAAAAAACATAGAGCTGGTTTTCATAGACAGGCGTCACGCAGTGCAGCAGTAAAACTATCTATCTTCCATTAGTATATATCCCGGAAGTCAATCAGCAAGAAACATATATAATAACCCCAAGTCTCAAGAACACTTCATTACCAATCCTATGTCATACTCAATAACATTTGGAGCAATCTGAACCAAGAAAGAGTTCTATCGTGGCTTCATCAGGTCCACGTATATCCGCAAAATTCACATAGTTCTGAATCCAGGCCCACACATGGAGCTTGCTTATTAGCTCATCTTATTCACAGCCTGGTTATTTGGATCCAATAATTCAGAAGCACCCCCGGTTAGTTGTTGTTGATGGACGAAAAGTCTTGATGATGAATGCAACACCACCTGGACCAACCGGATATAAACACCAATATATAGTTGCGGCAACAAATTGATTAAGGAGTAGTACTAACATTCAACAAATTGTTTTGCTGCTGTTGTTGTCGGTATCCAAAGCAGATGACGAAAAATGTATGCGTCTTCATCTCAAAGTTGCATCGGTGGTAGTTGACTGCAAACGGAGTGTTTTCAGCACACACGGCAAAGGAACTTCAGACTGAATTCAGAACCATTTTCTGAGACAATGTACAATGGTGCAAATATAAACCATATTTTTACAAGTACAGGGTGTGACAAAAAGTAAGAGAAGCTTAAAGTTCATAGGCAACAACATAGACTGCAGATCTTTATCGTCCGCATCTGTGCCACGAAATAAGAAAGGACTTCGGTTCAGCATTTGCATTCTTACCCTTTGCTAATGACTGATTACTGCACAAGCTTTACCAACTTTCATGCAACGGCACATAAAAAAGGGGCATCCTGCTGCAGAGTAGCACACACGATTCATGCAGTTCATGTTGGGATGATTTATCTTCAGTTTTTTTTAGGGAAATCATCTTCAGTTTTGAAATGGGCAATCTCTGAAATTCTATTTACCTTTGGTGCCGATGCAATCTTCAGTTGAGATAATCTTCTCTGAATTCATGTCCACACCTGAGCAGTGTTAATTAAGTTCGCCACAGCCTGCAGACTGCATTGTAGATGGCTGATAAATGCGTGAGTATGTTCATATAGCACTAACCAGTTTGAAATACGAGGTTTGGGGTTTCCGTGAGGTCTCAGCCTTCACGTATCCATATATTTATAATAGATCAACATACATGAGTTCATACACGACACGAGTACGTATTCACGTACGCTAGGCTAGATACAATTCTAACACACCCCCTCAATCTACACCGCTATGAACATACAAGGTTTAGATTGGCCTTAAATCTATCTAGCATCTGTCGTGTGGCTGGTTTAGTAAATACATCAGCGAGTTGATCATTAGTGGAAATAAACCTGACATCCAGAGCACCAGCAGCTACTCGCTCACGCACAAAATGGAAGTCGATCTCAATGTGCTTAGTCCGAGCATGAAAGACTGGATTCGCCGTCAAGTATGTAGCCCCAAGATTGTCACACCATAATATGGGTGTACGCTGCTGAGTCACACCAAGTTCCTTAAGTAGAGACTCTACCCATATAGCTTCAGCAGCACCATTGGCTAATGCCTTATATTCAGCCTCGGTACTGGATCTCGAGACTGTAGGCTGTTTCTTTGAACTCCAAGAGATGAGGTTAGGTCCAACAAAAACAGCAAAACCACTTGTGGAACGACGATCATCCACACAACCGGCCCAGTCTGCATCAGTAAAAATACTAATGCCTGAAGATGGGGACTTGCGAATCTGCAAACCGACCTGAAGAGTGCCCTTGATATACCGCAGAATTCGCTTAACAGCTTCCCAATGCACTTCAGTGGGCTGAGAGAGAAACTGACAAACTTTGTTCACCGCAAAGGAAATATCTGGACGCGTGAGGGTCAAGTACTGTAATCCCCCAACAACACTACGATACCGGAAAGCATCATCGGTACCAAGTAGTGCTCCAGTGTCACGAGCCAACCTCTCTATCGTGGCTAAAGGTGTGGAAGTAGGATTACAATTCTCCATATTGACACGATGAAGAAGGTCAAGCGCATACTTCCGTTGAGTCAATGTAATACCCCCTGAATTGTAAGACGCTTCCAATCCAAGGAAATAATCCAACTTACCCATGTCCTTAATAGGAAAAGTAGAGGATAACGACTGTACCAAGCGATCAACCACCTCCTGAGTAGAGCCAGCAATGACGATGTCATCAACATATACCAACATAAAAATCTGAACACCATCTCGAGCGAAGATGAACAAAGATGTATCAGCCTTGGACGATGTGAAACCAAGTTGATAAAGGAGCTGACTCAGGCGAGCGTACCACGCACGTGGTGATTGCTTCAGACCATAAATAGACCGCTGAAGCTTGCAGACATGTGAGGGATACCTGGCATCCTCGAACCCCGGCGGTTGCTGCATATAGACATCCTCCGACAGGTAGCCGTGAAGAAAAGCATTACTGACATCTACCTGTCGTAAACTCCAACCGCGAGAGACTGCGAGGGACAACACAAGGCGAACAGTCGCAGGCTTCACAACAGGACTAAACGTGTCTCCATAGTCAATCCCGTGCTGCTGCGTAAAACCGCGGGCCACCAAACGAGCTTTGTGTTTGTCAATCGAACCATCTGGACGATGCTTGGTTTTGAAAATCCATTTGCTTCCAACGATGTTAACTCCGGGTGGCCGAGGAACCAAGGTCCAAGTCTTGGTCTGTGAAAGGGCAGCGAATTCGTCAGCCATGGCAGCACGCCACTCAGGTTCAAGCAATGCCTCACGATGAGTGACGGGAGCGGCAAAGAACGCCCGACGACGCGGATCATACTTCACGGTACCATCCGTGTACACCTTTTCTTTCCTCGTTTGGTCGCGCAGCCGAGTCACCATTGTGTGTACTGGAGCAGGGGCAGCGGGAGTCAGAACAGCCGGTGGTACCGCGGCCGACGAGTCATCGGCAGGAGGCGATACGGGCTGTCCTGAAGCAGGTGACGCTAGCTGGGTCACGAAGAGCGACCCATCGGCAGGAGACGAGGCCACCTGGGACTTGTCCGTGCGAGATGAACCAACCTCGGGTGGTGAGCCATGCATGGCCGTTCCATGCATGTTGATCAGCGCCTGGGACACGTCCATGCGGGACGAGGGCATATGGGATGGCGAGCCATGCATGGCCGCTCCATGCAAGTCGATCGGCGGATCAGCTATAACGTCGATCGTACAGCCAGGAACACCAGTCCGTTCCTGAAATAAAGTATCAAGACCTGAAGCAGGCAAGTTAGTAGACAAATAGGTCAGGTCATAATTTCGCATAGGCACACTCGTAACCGGTTCATCAACAGGAAAATGGATAGATTGTTCTAAAGTGGTCACATCAATCGAAACGCCGGGAGTAGAGAAAGGAAACACGGACTCGTCAAACACAACATCTCGAGAGATATATATACGCCCTGTGGAGCGATCCAAGCACTTGTACCCCTTGTGCATAGGACTATATCCGAGAAAAACACAAACTTTAGAACGGAAATCAAGCTTATGTGAGTTGTATTTGCGTAAACTCGGCCAGCACGCGCACCCGAAGATGCGAAGAAAGGAGTAATTCGGCTGAATTTTCAAGAGACGAAAAAGAGGTGTTTCCTTATTAATAACAGGTGTAGGCATACGATTGATGAGATAGCACGCCGTTAGAAAAGCTTCATCCCAATAATGAAGAGGGAGAGAGGAATGAGCAAGCAGGGCAAGACCTGTCTCTACCAAATGCCGATGCTTTCGCTCGGCGATACCATTCTGTTGGGAGGTGTGAGGACAAGAGACACGGTGAGAAATCCCCGTACGCTGAAAATAGCGATAAAGACGTTGATATTCACCTCCCCAATCGGACTGAACTGCCTTTATTTTTGTGTCTAGAAGACGTTCAACATGAGCCTGGAAAGCGTAGAAAACCTGCTCAACATCAGACTTATTTTTAAGAAGATAAATCCAACAAAAACGGGAGTAGTCATCCACAAAACTAACGTAGTACTTGTACCCGCCAGAAGAGACACGTGCCGGTCCCCAAACATCAGAATGAATTAACTCAAGAGGAACCGTAGTGACACGAGAAGAAGTAGTATAAGATAACTGTCGACTTTTAGCACGCTGACATGAATCACAAACTAGGGGTAAATTGTCTGAGGAAGAACAAGAGAGCTCATTTGTCCTAACAATGGATTGAACTACATTATTTGCTGGATGACCGAGACGTTGATGCCACTGTGTGGGCGTGACCTTGACACTAACGGAGGCATGATGATGTGAAGACGAGGACGCTTTAACGAACGGGATGGGGTATAGTCCACCATGACTCCTACCTTGAAGTATTATTCTCCTGGTGGCCTTGTCCTTAACGTAGAAAGCATGACGGTGAAATTCAACAAAAACATCATTATCGGAAACAAGGCGAAAAACCGAAAGGAGATTTTTGCGAATGTGTGGAACGTGAAGAATATCTTTTAATTTGAGAGATGAACCAGCTAAATTCGAATGGCCAATATGCGAAATAGACAAACCTGAACCATTGGCCACTTGTACTTGATCCTTTCCACCATATCGCTCATGAACGTGGAGACGCTCAAGTTCACTCGTCAGGTGATCCGTAGCACCGGTATCCATGTACCAGTGATGGTTGTCGTTGGAGTTCGTCGAAGCTGAGTTCCCGGCACGCTGATTGTTGGGGCGATAGGCGTGATCGAAGCGCTGACGGCAATCACCCGCCAGATGGCCCCAATTACCGCAGATTTGACAACGTGGTCGCCATCGCTGACGACCATTGCCACCACCATTGTGAGCGTTGACACGGCCGTTGCCGCCACCATTGCGGTCTTGTCCCTGCTGGTCGTAGTTGCCATAGGAACGATTACTGAATCCGCCTCCCTGCTGTGGGGCGGAGTACTCCTGAGTGCACGGACGGTTAGTGTTACCGTACATCGTAGGACGTGTAGCAGCGTTGGCCGAGGATGACCACTCTTCGGCCTGAGCCTGCTGCGCTAGTAGAGCCTCGAAGGAGAGGATATGAGCGTAGAAATCGGTGTAGGAAACCGACTTATTGCCGACAGTAAGTGACGCAGCGATGGAATTGAACGCGGAGCCGAGTCCGGTGATGATATAGTCGACGAGCTCGTCGTTGCTGACCGGAGCTCCTGCTGCAGCCATGGTGTCGGAGAGAGCTTTCATCTTATGCATATACTCCGCTGCGGGCATCTCCTCCTTCCGCAGGGTCTGAAGCTGGCGTCGGATGTGTCGCACGGAAGCGCGACTCGCGGCGCCGAACATGGCGTGAACAGAGGTCCACGCTTCTGCTGCAGTCTTGCTGCCGACGAGCTGACAAGCGATGTTGGGTTCCATGGAACCTAGGAGCAATCCCAAAACTCTCTGGTCTTGAGTCCACCAGCGGTGGTATTCGACGTTGGGAATCATCACCGCCTTGTCACCTTCCCCCTGAGTAAGCATCGGCGCTGGTGCCGCCATGGTACCGTCGAGGTAGCCATGTAACCCGGCGCCGGAGAGATTGGGCAGGAGGAGGCCTTTCCACAGCGTGAAGTTGCCATGGTCTAAACGGATCGTAATCGTTGGAGCGGAAGCGATCATCGAAGGGGCCGAAGCGGAAACAATGGCTCCGGCCACGTCCGAGAGTTGAAGAGCTGAGGAGGCCATCACACGGCGCGGAAGTATACTCGCAGGGCGTGGAGGATTTGCGGAAGCAGACTCGCGGAAGCAGACTCGCGGCTGGGCGTCCGTGGAGGATTTTGCGGCGACGCGGAAGACTCGCGGCGACGTACAGCAGCTCTGATACCAAGTTTGAAATACGAGGTTTGGGGTTTCCGTGAGGTCTCAGCCTTCACGTATCCATATATTTATAATAGATCAACATACATGAGTTCATACACGACACGAGTACGTACTCACGTACGCTAGGCTAGATACAATTCTAACATAACCAACACAGTTAAGGGATGGACAAGCCAACCAGCAATCACAAGAAGGAAGAGATAGAATATCTTAAGAACTGGTCGTCCCGTTTGCAGATCCATCACAACAATGATCACCTCTTGAAGCCCCTCTGCGAGATGAAACGCACATGAAGAAAAAGAAGGAACTTTGGGGAAACAGCACATGAATCAAACGCCGTCTGTACCTCATCGATCTGCTCAGGTCCACATCCGAGAGCGTGAGTACCGGGCAGCAATTCGAAACCAACCAACGAAAATCAAGACTGAGAACCGATATTAAGGAAGAGAGCAGAGGCAAGAGTTCCGATTGCTTACATCGATCTCAGTCTGCATGGGGTTCGTGAGTACCGGGGACACCATCTCCAATTCGAAACCAACCAATGAAAATCAAGACCGAGACCCGATATTAAGGAAGAGAGCAGAGGCGAGTGTTCCGATTGCTTACATCGATCTCAGTCTGCATGGGTTCGTCCGCTTCTTGGTGCGGCGCACGCCGGCACGGGCTGCGTCACGCAGCGGCGAACGACGGCCAAGTCGCGCGCTATCTCCTCCTGGATTAGCGCCACGGCGAAACTTCTTCCTCGACAGCGCCCGAGCGGGCGTCGGCGACCGGAGAACCGCCTGCCCTACGCCTCTAGCCTCGACGCGCGCAACGGAGCGGGATCGGGCGGCCGGAGGGGTTGGGAAGACGGAGGAAGGACTTCCCGTCGGGGAGAGAAAAATAAAAGAATCGAAACGGTACGGTGGCAATTTGCTTGTAGTGTGTGATTTGGTGGAGGACAAAACGGTAAAAAATGGACGTGTGTTGATCTTGATCGTTGATCAAATATTGAACGGCTCAAATTTAATGTATCAACGCAGCACAACACATGTTTGCTCTTTTAATAGTAGTATAGATGAACTGAAAAAAGATTACACACTTACCACTACAAACTTGTTTAAGTGATACAATTAGGTCCAAAACCTTGTTTATGCTTGTATTTTCTTGGATCCTCTCATAGGTGAAATAGTCTTCTACCTCATTATTGCTATGAAAATTAGAATTAGTTTTAAAACAAAGTCATTCCCCATATCGATCTTCTATACTTCTTATAAGACAAAAGCCCACTAACATGCATTAAATTAGTCTATCTCTACATGCAAGGTGTTCACATCATTCACTATCTCATGTTATCACCACATCATCCACTATTTGAGACCTTCATTTATCCATGTATTCCATATTTATTAATGATATTTATCCATACATGCAAGCTATTCACATTATAAATTATTTTAGCCATACAATTTTGCACATCATCAAATTTTAGCGGTTAAATATACGAACATTTCATATTAATTAAATTTAGATTTTCAACTATTGTGGCTAACCAAATCCGCCATATTCCTGATTTTTCTTCCATTTATGCATCAAATATCCTTTCTTTTATACTATATTTTTTAAGGTGCTCTATCTCTACATGCAAGGTGTCCACATCATCCACTATTTGTGCCATTCATTTTTTCATGTCACCGCCACATCATCCACTATTTCAGACATTCATGTATCCATGTCATCACATAGTTATTAATGATATTAATCCATACATAAAAGCTATTCACATTATAAATTCTTTTAGTTTTGCACATCATCAAATTTTAGCGGGTAAATATATGAAATTTCATATTAATTAAATTTTGATTTTCAACTATTGTGGCTAATCAAACCCTCCATATTCCCGATTTTTTTTTCATTTCATGCATCCAATATACTTTCTTTTATTCTATATTTTTTTAAGGTTCCCGCTGCAACGCGGGGTATCTTTCTAGTATATATAGGACTTAATACCTCGCTGCACATTCCCCATATATAGGACGCGCACCCTCATATCTCAATGGCCATGGACCATATGATCAGCAAACTCTGATGTGACAGAGACTCGAAGGATCATAAAGATTTTAAATGCTACTTATTGTCCTACTATTAATAGGACTCGAACGGCGTCAATTACGTACGCGTGTTCCCGAGCCGCCTCGTTCACGTGCTCCCGAGCGGAAGACGAGTGAAAGGACACGGATATCGCCTAGAGGGGGGGATGAATAGGCGATTTAAAATTCTTTACGGTTTAGGTTTGAATAAATGCGGAATAAAACTAGCGGTTAATTTATCAAGCGCAAAACCTAAACAAGCTAGGTTTACCTATGTGCACCAACAACTTATGCTAAACAAGATATACAACTATGTGATAGCAAGATATATTACTTCAAGCTCGATGGCTATCACAAAGTAAATTGCATAAGTAAGAAGCTCGGGTATAGAAATACCGAGGCACTTGGAGACGATGATTTATCCCGAAGTTCACTTCCCAATGGAAGCTAGTCTCCGTTGGAGCGGTGCGGAGTCACAAAGTGATCCCCGAATAGCCGTCAAATGGCACACCGTAATCTCCTTCGTGCCTCCACCAATGCGGAGTGCCACGAACCACTATGGGACACTTGAGGGTGGTCACCGAACCCGTACAAGGATGAGGCACACTCCACAACTTAATTGGAAGCTCTCACCGAATTCCTGCGGCTCCCAAAGCCACAAGAATCACAAGGTTGGGGCACGACTCCACAACTTAATTGGAGGCTCCCAACTATCCCGCGAGCCACCAAAACTCCGAGATCAACAAGGACCGTCTAGGCACTCCAAGTACCCAAGAGGACAAGCTCTAGGGCACCCCAAGTACCCAAGAGTAACAAGCTTCTCAACTTCGATTTCCACGTATCACCGTGGAGAACTCAAACCGATGCAACCGATGCAATGGGCAAGAACACAAGAAGTGCTCAAAATCTTCACTCTCAAATCCACCAAAGCAACTAATGCTATTGGGGGGAGAAGAGAGGAAGAACAAAGAGGAACACCAAATCCCTCCAAGATCTAGATCCAAAAGCTTCCCCTCACTTATAGGAGAGATTGATTGGTGGAATGATAGATCTAGATCCACTCTCTCTTTTCCCACTAAATGGAGGCAAGAATCATGAGGGATAGAGAGATAGCCAAGCTCAAGAAGGTCAACAATGGAGGTCAATTTCGTGCTCAGCCAAGCTTGCTGGCTGGAGGTAGGTGGAGGGGTATTTATACCCCTCCCAAAAATCTGCCCGTTGGAGAGACTGGGGACCGGATAATCCGGTTCAAGTTGGTACCGGATAATCCGGTAAGGCGGATAATCCGATTCCATCAGGAATATCCGGTTGTGAATATCCGGGTACCACCAGTAGGCTTCGTGTTCTGGTCCTTAGCCGTTTTTCGAGCAAAAACTGGGGGCCGGATATTCCGGTCCAAAACAACCCGGAATATCCGGTTTACAGAAAACTGACAGAAATAGCAAAACTGCAAACTCAATAACTTTCTCGTTTGAACTCCAAATTAGGTGAAACCAATTTTGTTGGAAAGGTAGCGACAAGGAGAAGGCCTACAAAAAGTGACAAGGAAATATTAAGAACCATAAATAGAGTTAAGTTGACACACATGGGAAGGTGTGGAACTTTCCTACGGATAAACCGATAATATTTCCAACACGAAAATGCAACAAGTTATTCATTAAATCCGTTTTGATGAACTAGAGCTTGGTATAGATGAACACAAGCTCTAAATTCTTCACATGGATAAAAGCCAAATAAGAACCAAGAAAGATGATATGCCAAGTATGCAAAGGTTTGAGCTCTCTTCAACTGATACGCTTAAGCTTTAGTCGAGAGCCCCTCTTGATAGACGGAATCTATCCTATAACCCGGTCTCCCAACTAGCACCACAAGACCGGTAAAATAGAAACCCTATCATACCTTTGCCTTGCGCATTCCACTTGAGCTAGATGTTGATGATCTTGATCTTTTCAAGTGGACCACCTTTCTTGATTGCGCTTCGCTTGGTGAAGACTCACATAACGCTCCCCCATACACCAAGATGGGAGAGCCTCTCTTAGGAACATCTTCACATGACCATTATCGGATAATCCGAGTCAGCTAGGACCGGATAATCCGATTCCCCAAAAGGGTTGCAAGCTTCAAGCATATGATATCTTCAAGATACTTCTCTTGAACTTGCACAACTCAAGCTTGATGACGATCACCACTTGACGTCATTCTTCATGGGCTATATGAAATCCTCATTTGATGCTGGCCCATAGAAAGATACTTAACCATACATAGAAATGCCACACATATATCATGGGTTAGTTCACAAAGCTATATGGACAATTGCTTACCATACCAAGAGATACATGATCCCACTTGGTACATCATGTAGCTTTGTGTGTTGAACAATATCTTGATCAACCTTGTATCTTTTCTTCTCTTTTCAATAGATGATGTCTTGAAGATAACCATGAATGATCACATAATCTTTTCTTCAAGACATACTTGCAATATGCTCAACTCATATATGACCAATCATCGGATAACTTCTCGAATACCAACTTGGTCATCACATACTCTTCTTCTTGATCATATCAAGTATATATCCATACACCTCGATGATCTTGATGCCAAATACTTCATTATATCAATATATTCATGGCATCAACCTTGAATCCAACATATGAGTTCAATCATGGTCTATGGACAAACACGACAAGTACAACTCAATGCAACCATTAGTCCATAGGGATTGTCATTAATTACCAAAACCACATATAGGGGCGCCATGCCCTTTCAACGAGGCCGAGGACGTGGAGCTCCGGCAAGCCATCGAGGCTGCCAGCTGGATGAGCCTGACCTGTACGTGGCGTTGCACGAGTCGACCATGAAGGAAGAAGAGGAGTGACCGCCCCCGCCAGGGTAGGGGTATTTCCCAAGTGGCTGCCCCGTAGGGCCGTGCAAGAGATGCACTCGCCGGCACCGGACTGGGGGTCGTATAGGGGCTTCGTCCTAGTGGATGCGCCCACAGGACGAGGCGTCGGCAGTTTCGCTGTGGCCGTTGTCGCCACCGGTCGTCATCGACCTCGACGACGAGGAGTAGGCCTTCACAGCGACCCTAGTAGATATGTCTTTTTTAGTTTTATTTGATGTATTTCTGCATCCTTTGTATACATTTTTTAATCGGAAAAGAAAAAAATCGAGTTGTGTTGCCTCCGTTTGGTGCACCGGCGGACGGTGTCCGTATAGCCACCCAAACGGATAAAAAAAGGACACATTTTGTGTCTGTTTGGGTTGTCGGTTGAAGTTGTCCTAACCCATGATACCCAGGTCTAGTCACTTTACTTGGATTGGAGCTTCACCTTTTTCGAGAAACAAGTCATTGACCATCATCGATACTTCGATTCGATAGTATAGAAAATCAAAATTGTATATGGAGATGCTCCTTTACACGTACGCTTAGTAGATCCCTAATCTGGCGGGTGCCGCCACCCAGCTCTCTTTCCCTGATCTCGTCGTGTCCCATGTCCCATGATACCCTGCTCATACTCTCACTTAATTTTTTTCGGCAAGTCATTGACAGTGAATCAATGGAGAAAACCCAACAGAACTGTCAATGCATGTATGGACATGGTCCTTTTCACTTGCACGCAAGATTCAGATCTGGTCTCAGCGTAATCGACATTGCACTCTTATTACAGTTGGCCACGAGCCATGCCTTGGTTTGACCCACCGACTCCTTTTAACAACTATCTGCAGGTCTTGGCTTCCGTTCACCCGCCGTGTCATCCCCATGCATTGACCTGCAACTAGCTACTACTCCATAGCAGAGTATGTGCTTGAAAATTACCAGCATAGTCAAAAAGATGGTCGAATCACCGACTCCACTGGGTCTACTAGCCGATGGAATAGTAGTATAGTAAAAAATGCACAAAGAGAGTTCAGACCAGTGACCAGAGCATGATCGGTATCGTAACCTGACCATAGTTGTTGTGGTGGGCAAGAAAGTTTTTTTTTTCATGTCTAAGTCAAATCTGATAAACTAGCGACAATGCTCAGAACGGGGGGGGGGGGGGGGGGGGGGGGGGGGGGTGGGTGGGCCAGATTGGTCCTGCTTAAACAAACAACATACAAAAGAACAACCTATGGACAGTGTGATGCTCCAGAGATGCGAGCCAGAGGGGACGAAGAAAGGAGGACTATGCACATCCTCCTCATGACTATGTGCATGATAAGAAATTTAAAAACAAATATATGCAATTATAGATAGACATGAGAAACGGGAGAAACATGGAAACCTTAATACATAATAATGCTTCATGTTAGCACATACTACCGCATTATGGGTTACAGAGAAGAAATAGCATGTCCAACAAATTCACGGAACACATTTCTCGAAATGTTGTAGCATGCATGCAACTATGCAAGGACTTATATTTAACACAAAGAACAAGGAAAAGTGCACTTTTATCACTAGATCATAGTCACACTATTGTAGTACAAAAACGATGTACAAGACAGTTCTGAAGCCAGATATAAAATGAAAACTGAAATGCATGTGCCTCTGGTGTTCGGTGAGATCAGTAGAGGTTAGCATACACACAAGGATGAACATCAGTGGAATTGTCTCTCATTGATAGTCAGATACTGATCTAGTGAACATAATACGATAATATGCCCTCTAAGTTCCGCTTTAGATATCATGCGGACCAGCCTTGAAAGAAAGGACATGGCCTGTTTCTAACTGGCAACATACATGTCCGTGTATAGCTCTTCAAGTGTTGAGATACCCTGGAGTGTGTTGCCAATAAGGTGAGCAGTGGGTTCTCGTCATCATGGAACTAACTTCTAAGAGAACTGCAAAGATATAACACCAATAAGAATAATCCCAATACTTGATAAATTTGCTTCACTTCAAGAAAACAAAACAATAGCCTCAACATGCATAACTCTACACTGAATAATATATTCATTTTTGTGCTGAAACGACGAATTCAGATCATGCCTACAACTACACCATAAACCCAGGATACAGCTCTCCATGCAGCCAGATGAGAAATCAGTGGTGGAGATGGATAGGCAATCCCGCTAAGCATGACTTCTAAAAGAACTCTGTATTTCAGGAAAACTGAAAATAAGCACCGAGAGATGCATATCTCATACATCAGCACGTACCACATTTGTCACCTACTGAACTGCAACAACAAGGTATCATATATGTTCCTTTTAATATACCGAGGACTTGTTGGTCTAATCCAGATTTAATTTAATTTAATTGGTTTTACTGGATATTTACTGTTCGAATTAAAATAACTTATTTACTTCTAATATTATCATTGAAACTGTCTGTGCTTCTATTTAGAGCCATTCAAAAAGATGGCTGTGATCACTCTGAAGTCTGCTTCACTGCGAAGGAGTTCAATTTACTGAAGCCTCCGGATCGACAAATCATAATTTCCAAAGTCAGTAGGATGGGCAATAATGTTGCACATGGTCTGTGTCAGTTTAGTCGTAGTGTGTTGTGTGGTGGGGTTTTACAAGGTGCAGTGCCGACCTGCGTGTCGAAAGCGGCCTTGGATGATTGTACCTCAAACTCTGTTATCTGATTAATACACAACACATTTTCAAAAAAAGAAAGCTTATTTACTTGCCAGACTAGTTTTTCCTCCACGACTTTTAGTAGCACACAGCAGTATATCCCACTGTGCATATGCATCACAAGAGCTAAACTAACACTAAACATTATGGCAAACCTAGCATACTTGAAGAGCTTGGTCAGGGCCTTGGATACATTTACAACTTATAGTAAGATCATTCTTAAAGTTGTAGAAACCAACCTGGTGGGTCCCAAAGTTGAACGAATGGTGATCAAGCTTCTTAAAGACGTAGTGAGCTATTTTACATAAATTATGTCCTCCTCATCTGGCTCGTCTCCATCCCACTCACCATCTTCTTCCTCCACTATATCTGAAGCTTCTCCATCTTCTACATCATTTCCTTCTCGCTGCTCCCTTTCCTCCTTTAGCTTGTCGAGTATAGTAAGAATCTGCAGAGTTCGAATCAGTCAGACAAGATTTCCTAGTACATCGAAGATAGAAATATGTGAAAAATGCACCACAGGATGATTTTTTGCTGTAAATAGCTCCTACAGTAGATTAAAATGTCCACACTATAGGGTTTGAGCCGTACAAAACTGAAGTGTTGCCAGCTTTTGAGACTTTCCTCATATATAATACTATCAAGAAAACATAAAAAATGGTTTATATCTATTTAAAAACAAAGGATGATTCTAACTTTCACCTAAACTGAACTGCAAACACACTTTCAAGGTGTAAACAGACAAGCAAGACTGTCACAACTTGCAATTTGCAATGGGAGAGAAACAAGAACAGTTAAGATAAGCATCTGCGTGCTACGCGGCTCATCTGATATATGCATTGTTCAGAACAATCGTAAAAGGATGTATTGTCAAAAACTCTGGTCTGGGAAGACAACAATGGAAACCGAAATCAGGCAGCGACAATCAGTTACCTGAACTAGTTAACTCAGCGATGTGCTTATTTTAGGAACATAAGAAAATATACTCGCATCTCGTTCTCGTAACACACGTCAATGTCTGACAGAAATAAACAAAGAGAGAGAGTTGAAGTGTACCCTGCTTCCACGCTCCATGGACTCGTCTTCGATGAACCGTATCTCAGGCGTCAGGCGCAGCTTCATCCGCTTGCCTATCTGGCTCCTGACATACTTAGTCTTGTCCTTGAGTCCGGCCATGGCGACCTTCTTCCCCCTCTCGTCCCCAAACACGGACACATACACCTTGCAGACCTGCACACACACACCAGAATAAACAACGAACTCAGCATCGCTCACGCCTCACGCAATCCACCGGTTCTAGCTAGCAGCAGCATTCGAGCAAGCCGGGGTGACCTGGAGGTCGTTGGAGAGCTCGACGTCGGCGATGGTTGTGAGGGAGGAGAGGTAGCGGTCGGCGCCGAGGGCGGCCTCGGGGAGGACGGCGCGCTGCATGACGGGGTCGCGGGTGAGCATGTCGGCGAGCTCCCGCTGGATCTGCTTCGCCACCATCCGCACCCGCCGCTCCTTGGCCATGCACCGCACCACCCGCAGCGACAGCGCCGCCGACGGCAGCCGCCGCAGGGAGAGGGGAGCCGCCACGGCGAGGGCTCGCGGCAGCGGCGGCGACACCAGTGGGCGGCACGGGAACATCTTCGCTGCTTCGCGGCAGGGGGAATTTTGCGCTGCAGTGAGGCGGCGGTCGGCCGTTGCAGTGGGAAGGGATAGTGTCGAGTCCAACAATATCTCCCGAATTGATTTAAAGAAACTCTATAAAGTTTTGATTATTTATTTATTTTGTAGGGTTTAACTTATACACCTATTATTTTTAACAATTTATATACAGATATATTCACATAAAAATATAAATATGCATAATTTGATTTTCAGCTTTTGTGATACGAGTTTGTGGTTGATAAATTGTTTCAGTGACACCGCGAATTGTGGTTTTCAAACGAAAATTTACGTAAACATCACATAACATTGTTGCGGTAGCGATTTTGTTTGTTTTACACGATTTCAAAGGTATTTTGTAGCATTTCAATCCATAGTAATTTTTAGTATAGAGTATAGAGTCTATATGGTTCAAAGGAGTAAATCCTCCCAAATTACTATGAAATGCTTTCCTACACTAAGATTGCATAATATTGCTAGCAAAACCTTTAAACCTTTGGGAACAATTTCATAGATAGGTCCGTGACAAATATACTGTGTACTCTATCTCAAATTTCATGTGTTTTCTCGTGGTACAATCAAACAATTCATGTGTTTTTAATAACTATAGGATTTTATGTGTCATCAGGGGCGGAGCTAGGTGCTTTTAAGATGGGGTCAATTGACACCAATGACCCAAAGAAACTCCTTAGTAATTTCGTGGAAATTAGTGATCATTGGTACAAAATGACACCGATACAATGGAGAATGACCCCAGTGCTCTGCTGGCTGGCTTCGCCCCTGTGTGCATGACATTATATTCATGTGTATTTCCTATCGTGTTTTTTTAAATCATGCAAACTGAATAGGCAATTTTCATATTGTCAGGTACCCATTTTTAGGGTAAGTGTTTTACAGTATACCGTAAAAAGTTTTTAGTCAGGTGACCGAAGCATGCCTGGACAATACAATCTTGCTTAAATCAGTAAATCTAGGACTGCAATTATAATAACACCGCATGAAGTATGCATATGGAACATTCGGAGTGGAGATTTCTTGCTCCCAAGATCCAGTACTCCTTGTGTTTTAAACAATTCAAAAATCATATTTCAAAGTTTCAAAAAAGTGAAAAAATCATGGATATTCGCAATGACGTATTCTAAAAAGTGCAAAGTTTAAATTAGAAATAATTTATATTTTGATATACACAAAAAATACAAATATATAGATCTGAGTATAGTGTTTCGAATCTCCAAAAATTTAAAATTTTGTCATTTTTGTGTAGCCCATAAGACAAAGAATTCCGCGTTGGTATTTTGCACGTCTGTAGGCTACATCATGCACTACATCCAGAATTATTTCAATTTATTTTAAAACTTCTAAATCTTTTTTGATTTTTAAAAATGAAGGGGAGCACTGCAGCGCGGGAGCACAAATGACTTTCCGCAACATTCGCCACAATAATGTTCTCACCGTGAAAACAAAACCATTAGGAAACAGCACCTTCATTTTTCTTAGAATGCTCTTCTTTTAGGGCGTGCTCTTTTTTTTAGTGAGTGCTCTCTTTTTTAGGGCATACAGTTCGCAGTTGTAAGCAGCAATAAACTGGAATTCGAATAACAAGACACCGTCAATATTAATAGCCCAGGCCATCATACGCGGCCCAGTACATTCCCAAGCCCGCCCGCTCCACGGTTCTTCTCCACAAACCCAACGCTCCGCCGCCACGGTACCCTAGACGCTAAAACCCTCCCCGCGCAAAACCTAGACGGCGGCGGCGAAGGCGATGGCGAGGGAGGACAGGAAGCGGAAGCAGCCTGGCGACGACGCCGACGAAGACGGCGACAAAAGGGGGCGGAGGGACAAGCGGCCCAGGGAGGCAGTGGAGAAGCCGGCGCCGCCGCTGCCGTCGGAGATCAGGAACAAGGAGAAGCGCAGCGAGGTGTACGCCAAGCTCAAGCGCGAGAAGAAGGCCCAGAAGCGCAGGCTCGGCCGCGAGCGCGTCCAGGCCGCCCAGCGGGCCGCCGAGCTCGGCGAGCAAGCAAGCACCTCCCCCCTCCCCTCCGAGTCGATTTCCCGTGAAGTGCGGGCTTGTGGATAGATTCTGACGGTTTTGGGTTTGATTGGGTGTTTGCAGGTGCCGGAGAAGCAGGTGCCCCGGACGATCGAGAACACCAGGGAGCCCGACGAGACCGTGTGCCGGCCTGACGATCAGGAGGTTTGTGCAATGTCTTCTGCGATTCTGCGATACTCAGTTGACTAGTTTGATCAGTGCGAGGGTCCCTGGGGCTCTGAAATAACTGTAGATTTACACCTTACAGTCAAATCATTTCGCTCATCAGAGCCTGAAACATGAAATCCAAGGGTGCTTATACTATGCTTGGCCTCTGCGTACAATCGTGCTAGTTGCCACTTATTTCTGACATTGGGTATAAATTTTGGCCAGAAGTTAAATGAGCTTGTGCTTAGTTCTTGGTATTAACCTGCACAATTGGTGTCCACATGCCATTATTATAGCATGACATGCATTACTGCTTGATTGTGTTTATGGTACTGTTGTGTTGGAAATTTGTTAGAGCTACAGTACTTCTGGTTTTCCAGAATCTTATCTGTAGTAACATGTTAGTGATTCACAGCAAAGACCAACTGTATTCAAATGTTCAGTAATATTGCACTTAAAATCGTGCTAGTTGCTACTTATTTCTGACACCGGGGCTAAATATGTGTGAAACAGAGAGTAGGTATGGACATGAGGCGGGGGACGAGAGGTTTCTTTCTTTGATATGGTTGAATGACGTTAGGCGTGCATTATCGAGGTTAGCGGTGATTACCATCGTTGACTGGGATTCTTGCTAGCGGATTGTTTGGAAGCTCAAGTGAAGGCAACCATTTCGGTGCTGGAAATTTTGGGCAGAAGTTAAATGAGCCTTGTGCTTAGTTCTTGTTATTAACCTGCACAATCGGTGTCCACATTCCATTATTACAACATGACATGCATTACTGCTGGATTGTGTTTATGGTACTGTTTGTATTGCAAATTAGCAATAGATACAGTACTTCTGGTTTTCCAGAACTTTTCTGTAGTAACATGTTAGTGATTCACAGCAAAGACCAACTGTATTCAAATGTTCAATAATATATTGCACTTAAAATTATATATATTGAATGAACGATCACAATGTTCATAGTTAATTAGCAGATCCAAAGTTTGATTTGCAATGCTGTTATACATTATATAGTATTGTGTCATTAGACCCAACCATTTTCCGTATGATAAAATGTACGCTGTCATGTTCTTCGTCATTATCATACAGTTACAATTTTAGCTGCTGTTCTAGTTGTTGGACACTCCAATTTTATTGTGTTCAGAACTAGTATTTTTTTTATTATCCCGCTGACTTCTTATCTCGATGTCTCGAGTGAAAACACACTACGAAAGCATTAAGCATTTCTGTTAGGTCTGTTACTGCATGTTATTAAGACCGCTATCACTGTGTCAACTGTTATATATATCTGTTATGTAATTCTCTCTGGAGGAATGTATTTTGGGCTAGTGTGTCAACCCTACTCACTTTGTACGTATCTAATATCGTTCCTGTGTGCAGCTGTTTGCAGGGAACGATGCTGATGAATTCAATGCAGTGTTGAAGCAAGTAGTTACCCCGAAAGTATTGATTACCACATGCCGCTTCAATTCAGGCGTATGCATTTTTTACCTCCTCATCACTGATACATTGCTGGATATTGTGAATCCGTGAAAATCTGATAACTTGTATTCATCGAAAAATATTTGTTCATCTAATCTTGTACTTTCTGCTGCATATGTTGGCAGAGGGGACCTGCTTTTATTAAGGAGTTAATGCAAGTGATACCAAATGCTCAATATGTTAATAGAGGAACTTATGACCTCAAGAAGGTATAACGAGTTCTCATTATTACGCTCCATTCATTTAATCCAGTTAGGTACCTCTCCATGTCTATTGTAACACATTGTCATTTTCAGATTGTGGAATATGCAAATAACCAAGAGTTCACTTCAGTTATGGTTGTCCACACAAATCGAAGGGAACCTGGTAAGAATTCCTCAATTTCTTTTTCCTTGTTCATGTTCTTGTTTGTGACATTTTGTGTTGGTATTTGTGTCACAGATTCACTGCTGATTATCAACCTACCTGAGGGCCCTACTGCACATTTCAAGCTATCCAAGCTCGTTCTGCGGAAGGATATAAAGGTGCTATACCTTTTATTATATTAACAGCTATGTTTTCAGGAACTTATTTCATCTCAAGTTATTGGATGTGTGACTTTCATTTTTTTCCATGTATACATTTTTCCTATGTCTTCTTTGTAGTCCACAAGTCTTGAATAAAGGTTAATTACTAGTCACACAACAAGACCTCGTGAATTACTGAGCATAAATTTGTACTCTGGGTCTGTTACTTAGATGAAGTGTAGATTTTATTGGAAACAAGTACCTGTGTCCTAAATTTGGGAAGAATATGTGGAAACAGTTTCATGTTATTGACACCTAGTGAGACCTTGCCTTGACCTGTTCTCTTCCCACTACCTTCTTGCTATGGAAATGATTGAGTACGTAGTCTTGTTCAACATTATAACCACATTTCTAGTAATCTAGCATATTCTTAATCCATACCCAACAAGGGACCGTGGAGTAATGCTGTGCTCCTGTGCTAAGCTAAGTCGTGTTGTAAAAAATTTAGATGCTGAGTGAGAAGTGAAACCTTAATTTTCCTGCTTTAATAACCAGTGTTCAAAAAGGCGTTAGCCTAGGCATGCCTAGGCGCGCTTAAGCGCGAGGCGCTGGCCAAACACCCAGCTTTTGCCCTAGCCGGTGGAAAAGGTGGCCGGCGAGGCCCTCCGGCGAGAAATCCGTCGTCCGGCGGCGGAAAAGGAGCACCACTGCAGAGTAGAGACAAGGCAGGGAAGGAGCTGCGGCGGTGGGACAGGAACTGCATCGAGAAGGAGAGAGCGACCCAGTCGTCCGGTTGCGGAAAAGTGGTGGCCCTGCAGGGTAGAGACGAGCAGAAGGAGCTGTGGCGGCGGGGCAGGAACTGCAGCGAACAGAGGAGAGAGGAGAGAGCGACCCAGATGAGAAAGAGAGGGAACATCAGAGTAGGGTGTTAAACAAGATGAACGGTTCAGATTCGTCAGGTGCTAGGGTTTCATATTGGGCTATGTTATACACAAAGCAGACTGGGCCTGGAAACTGGTTCCTCCTCTATTCTGATCATGCCTAGGCAGTGCACATGGGGGTTTCATATTGGGCTATGTTATACACAAAGCAGACTGGGCCTTGAAACTGCTTACTCCTCTGTTCTGATCATGCCTAGGCAGCGCACATGGCTACAATTTGCACCTGAAAACTGCTCCTTATTGCATGTCCGTACAGAACGCCTAAGCTGCCTAGGCTCTAGGCAGTGCCCAAACGCACAATGAACGCCCAGATCCTTTTTGAACCTTGTTAATAACTACTCCCTCCGTACCATAATATAAGATGTTTTAGGTATGTCGGTATGACCTACATACGGAGCAAAATGTGTGAATCTACACACTAAAATATGTCTATATACATCCGTGCATATTGGAATACCTAAAACATCTTATATTATGGTACAGAGGGAGTATTTCCCACAACTAGTGCTAGTTGATTGTTGAAAGGAAAAGAACACATCTTCTTCTGGCCCTGATAATCCTAGATAATTTTTATATTATTGGCATAAGTATTTTATGTGTTCATGCTGTCAATTGAGACCCATAAGCAACCTGTATGAAGTGCATGGAAGAACATATAATATTGCCCTTCCTCTTCCCAAGTTCCAAATTTGTTCAGTAATTTAAAAAATGTGAACTGGCTTGATCTTTTCAGATTGATGTTTGCATAATGCTTGTCTGCTTACTGTTTTATTTGTGACAGTGAGTGACTAAACCAATATACTGGCTACTTTCTGTTTGCCCTAGGGTCTAATAAAGATCTTCACCTTGTTACCTGCATATAAGAGCTTTGACTTGATTTCGTACGATTTGAACAAATGTCTGGTGTATTGCTCTTATTTCCACTTTATTAGCAGGAAGGGTATAATACTGGTATTTGTGTGCTTGAAGGAGGCCAGGAGGGTTGCTTTTATTTAACAATCTTACATTTTCTATGAGACTTAGTGTTTTTAGTAAAGCAGAGCAGTGCTGAAATCAACTGTCTCTATGGTTTTGTTAAGATTTTGTTTAGTACTAAAGGTAAAGTATTTGTTGGTTAACACATAATGAAAATATGAAAAGAGAGTCCAAATTCAGTCAAGTGGTTCAGATATCACCACAGGAAAGATTTAGGAAAAATACATATATATTATTACACTGCTAATCTTTTGAACTAAAGGTGCATTGAAAATGACTAAAGGTCAAGTGCCATCAAATGATCATCCTGCTTGTCTCTAGGCTGTCTCTAGTTTTTATTTGACACCTTAGTTTGCTTACAAAATCGAGATATGCATATGTCAATGTTCAGTGTCATATGCCATGTCTGCTAGAGGCTGGTCCATGTCGCTGTCTGTCATGTCCATGTTGCCATTTTAATTTTGCCTTGCTTTACAGCATTTTATGAACTTATTGCAATGGAAGAGTTGGGCTCATCCGTTTATGGCCATTTAGATGATCTTCTAGATTGATGGAACACTGAAAAGTATATAGCAGATAGGTCACTAGTTTTCCATAGTCATTATATCTGATGTGCTCTTGTTACATGACAATATGCATTGGGTATTTTCCAGTATGTTTCTATATAAAGCTAGTGTAGTTGAAACTTGTACTCCTGAAATTACCTTAATTTACCTTTTGGTCTTCTCTTTACATGATAGAACCATGGGAACCCTACAACTCATAAGCCAGAGTTAGTGTTGAACAATTTCACTACACGCCTGGGTCATCGTGTTGGAAGGTGATTTGAGATTGTGCAGTTTTTTACTTACAAAAGGATGACCTTGTATGGAGCGATATCCATTATTGTTATTTTCTTAACATGTCTACTTTCCCTTTTGTTTATCCAGGATGATACAATCTCTTTTCCCCAAGACCCCAATTTCCGTGGCCGCCGAGTTGTCACCTTCCATAATCAGCGAGACTATATATTTTTCCGTCATCACAGGTGAATATATATGCAAACATAATTAGGCAAAAGCATGCAGGTAGAAATTAGACTTTTTGGTTTTCACGAGTGTACAGAATAGTCTATATACTTATACCACAAGTGCAAATGTGCAATACAACTAGACAGTAGTCTGTTATATGTGTTATTTTTCAGGTGTCTACAAATTGCTTGTAGGGCGTATATTATCTTACTATAGGCTCAGTAGATATGGTTGTTTTATGTGATTACTACTGTAGTTGCTAATTGCTTTATCTCATGGTAAGTTGATTCCTGAAGCGTGCCACCATGGTTCCTTCATTTTGGTCATCAAAGGTTGTCATACGTTGTGTTTGTGCATAATATTGTTTTATCTTCAGCATTTGAAAAATAATAATCTGCAATCCTGATAATAGGTATATCTTTGAAGAGAAAGAAAAAAAAGTCGTGTCAAAGGACAAGAAAGGCAAGGCTTCTGAAACCAAAATTGAGAAACACGTGAATTGTCGCCTTCAGGTACCTGAGCTACTACTACTCCATACCAGGGTGTTTTACGTGATAGCAAGAATTTCCATTCACAATCTAGGAATTGAGCAACCTCAAAAGGACCAAGCACTCCCAATCCTTCGATGTTGCATGCTTAGGCACTCCTTAATTTGCAAAATATGTTTAATATGAAGCGAGAACACACAAGTTCATGTAGCTTCACTATCTTATCCTTTATATTTTAGCAATGGCCACCTTTGCAACTGCTGATTGAATCCATTTTAGAATTGCCTCTGTATGATTCTGTTCTACCTCCTGAGCTTTTAGCAGTAAAGCCTGAACTGTTGCTAATGATATAGGAATGTGGTCCTCGCTTCACTCTCAAGCTGATCACCTTGCAACACGGGACTTTCGACACGAAAAGCGGAGAGTACGAGTGGGTTCACAAGGTACAGCTTTTATCCATTTGCCATTTCATTTCATCAATACATGATGGATCCTGTGATGTAACTCAAAAAAATTGTGCAAATTTCAGCCCGACCTGGACACAAGCAGGAGAAGATTTTTCTTGTGATGTGCGACATGCCGCACCAAGCGAGACGAGAGTTTGTTTCTGTTCTTCAAGAAATTACTGTAGAGTACGCCAGAGTCCTTGGCCAATGTAACAGACTTGAACCAGCATTTTATGCAATTTTGTGTACCCATCAGTCAAATGAGTTCAATCGAGCTACATTTAACACAAAGTTTACTACTCCCTCCGTTTCAAATTACTTGTCTCAACTTTGTCCAAATTTGCATGTATCTAATTTGAAACGGAGGGAGTACTACGTACCCTTTGTTCCTTTATCACTGACCCCGACATGTGATCCGGCGCGGATCGGTCTCTTGTACACGGTCGTTATCTCCCAACCGCTGCAGGACCGATCACATCTCACAATCGTTTCGTTTCTTGGCCACGAGTCCAAGAACTTATCATTTGCCAGGCCCCATGCACCGCAGAGGTTTGCCAGCGGCGCCGTGACAACGCCGTTGCTGCTGCCCGCGCCTGCTCAGTAGGTCAACATCTCCATTAATCTGCCTCGAAAATAAGTATGATTGCTGTTGCTGCACATGATTTTTTACATTACCTGCTGTGCTGGCTGAGGTGACAAGGTGTGCACTGCTCTGCAGGCTGGTAGAGATGGCGTTGAGGGTGCCGTGCTGGGGTACGTCCGTGCAGGCCGGGGCGTAGGACAGTGCGTGTGCATCGCAACTTGACTTGGAGGAAGAAAGAAGAAAGGATCCGAGTGAGTTATTATCATCGCCATGAATGAATAATGGCCATCACGACAGTGTTCGTGTCTGTGAAGATGGTCACGAGCAGCATAGAGCGGCACATGGCCTGCCTCTACCCCTGGCCCTGCCATGTTATCCGATTCAATTCAATTCGTTTTACAGCCCTGCTCCGGCACTACCTTCACACTCCTCTGCTGCAGCTTTCGTGCCGCTGCTTTTCCTCTGCCTGAAAAAAGTGAACGTTTATGCTGGTAATTAAGTTACTGTGGACACTGGACAGACAGACCAGAGTACTAGTCATGGTGGGGTATGGCGGAAAAAATCCATTTTAAACCCTGAACTCGTAGAGGTCGGGCGGTTTGAACCCTGAACTCCAAATCCCGGTCTTTTGAATCTGAACTTAGCAATTCCGGTCTAAAATGGACTTTTTCCCCTCAACGAGACGACCAATGAATCCTGGTCTCTCTGTGTGTCAAAGTCCTGGCTAGCTTTGTGCCTTTGTTGAACCGGTCAATGGTTCACTGCACTGCACAAACCAAGTGTATGGATGATACGAGTGAACATGGTCAAATCTGCACGGTACTGCTGAATGAATGCCTGAATCTTATCGTAGTGCCACTCACACACGAAACGAGCTGGTCGACAGCGATCGGCCGTTAAGTTGGTGACTGGCCGGCATCGTCTCCCACTACCAGTCTGCAACTATACGTGCGTGCGTACAAGCGATGTACGTACAAAACTATAAACACTCTTATCCTACAAGCCCAGGCACGGGTGCAAATAGCTGTGGATGATACAAGGAGGGAAATTATTATATTATTTGGCAACTTGTTGGCCCCAGCCTGTAGAAGTAGAACAGACGGCCGTGTGTATGTGCATGTCACATGTCTCCTGCAGAAATATCTCCCAACTACACATAATACTTGGTTCAAATATTTATTTATTTTTTTGCATTTTTCCCCACATATATTCAACACAGAACGAAATACAGAGTACGATTACAATATGAAAGGGAAACAGAGCAAGCAAGAACCGCTGCTTCGCCGGCGACGAAGACGAAGGAGGCCATCCACCACCTTGCCACTTCCAGGGAGAACTTTGCCCTATGAGAGACGCCACCCAGCCGTTCCGCCGCGCCGCGACGGAGTTGACGATGAACGCACACGGCAGACGTCCCCCTGCCCCACCAACACCGCTTTGCCCCGGCCGCCGTCGTAGCCATCGCAGGAAGAAGAAGCCGAACTCGAGCAGCTCCGGGAACCATGCGGAGGCGGCGTACGCGGAACACTGCCGCCATAGACCGACCCTAGTTGTACGTACTAGCTACGCGCGCTAGTTGTGTTGGCGAGTACGTACGTGGTGGGGCGCGCGCGCTCACGTTACGTGCCCCGATCGATCAGCAGGAGCCAGGAAAGAACATGAGAGCTGCTCGTGACCGTGCACCAGTGATATGTGTGGGCCCTCGCCCCCGCCACCGCCAGGCCCCAGGCAGGCAGATGGATCGTGGGTCTGCCTGCCTGTTACTTGGGTAAATGCCTAAATGATGGATCGTAGTCGTGCAGAATCCCGCGCCTCCGGTGGTTTGGGTTTGGCAATGCATGCTATGCTAGTGGTCCAGTCCGTACTACTAGTACGTTGTCGTAAAATCCTATAGAGGAAGCTTGCGTCCTAGGATGAAAATAATCTTCTTTTCCAAAGGCTGGTACTACCATATATCAACAGCGCCAGCTAGGAATTTAATTAAGCCGGAACGGTGCGGAGAAAAAACACACAGGAGATCAATTAACACGAACAGAAATATATATCACTATACATGCACAGCACGGCACATGATATATAGTGATACCCGTTCGTGCTCTCAGAGCTCTTCTCAGTTCTCAATTCTCATGCACATAACAAGCCACCATTATTATTTCCCAAACAGACGGAGGAGATCGATCGGATTGAGCAAACACACACATTTCTGTCAAAGTAAGCTAAGCCATACATAGCTTAGCCGGCCAACATGTCTCCATTAGCTAGCGTGTACAGAGTAAAAAAAGGATGCAGCGACGGTTCGCCTCGGCCTAATTAGCTCCCCTCCGTCGTCCATGTAGTATTTGGACTGATGGAGAAGGCTGAGGCCGATCCAGGGCTTGAGCACGTCACAAACAACGTACACGCCAACTAGTTAACACGTACGGCCGGTTCATCGCCACTGGGCAGGCACAGCTCTAAAATCTCACTCACCTTCTCCTCTTCTCGATCTCCGGTCTCCGGAAGAAACTAATGGCGGGCGGGCGGGCGCGCGCGAATCCGCGCATGCGCCACGTCGAATGGATGGATGGATGGATGGGTCTCCGTGGAGGGAGATCCGCACGTATTTACACACACGCGCCGGGCGTCGGCTCGCTCAGCAATGGCGCTAGGCCGAACCGACGCACCGAACAAATGGCCGGCCACCATGCATGGCCCCGGCGGCGCCAGTCTCAGCGGGCGGTGCAGCAGGCGAGGGAGGAGGCGGAGCAGAGGGAGCGGAAGGCGCGCTCCTCGCAGGGGAGCACGAGGAGGTCGCCCGCGCCGCCGAACCCGAACTCCTCCTCGGCGCGCCGGAGCAGGGACCGGAACTCGGGCCGGTCCAGCACCGCGATGGGCACCACGAACCGCCGCCGCGACTCCCCGACGTACACCGCGAAGTGGCCCCGCGGCACGTCCGACGGCGCGGTCGCCTCCTCCTCCCAGCGCTCCTCCGCCTCCCCGATGTGCTGCTGCTGCTGCTGCTGCTGGTGCTGGCGCCGGCCCAGGCTCGAGCACCGCTTCAGGATCTGCTTCAGCCCGGCCGCGCCTCCCTTCTTCATCGCCATTTGCGTTTGGAGCTCGTTCGTTCGGTCGGTCGGTCGACTTGGTGGCGGTGGCTGGCAGGTGGTGGAGCTAGCAGTGACGATGTTGATACGGTGAGGAGGGAGGTGGAGGAGTATATATAGGAGGCGAGAGGGCGCCATGGTTGGTGCCGTGGTGGACCGGAGGTCGTGGTGGGGTGGAGACGTACGAGCGAGCGAGCGAGCAAGTAGAGGTGGGCTGCGACGCCCGTGGGCTTGCCGGGCCTGGGCCAGGTGTTGGGGCCGCTCCACCTGTGCGTGTTCCACCGTACGTACCTAAACTAGCGGTGTAGACTAGATCAGTAGACTAGTGGTGAATTATCTAATGATGATGGTCCGGATCTGTTGATGGTGGTGTGGTGGGTACTTGCTCATCCACCAGGTGAAACTGGTGTAACCTGATGAACATCCTACCAAGTGGTAATAATACTGCACTTTCTTACGAAAAATACTAGCATGCCCATGTCAAGATAGCAATGAACATTGCATGTTGAAGACATGACAGGCATGATGCATGGAGAATGAATTGCATATTTGACATTCTCTACGAGTACAATTATGGATACAAAGTCAATGCGTTTTAGGCGTAGGATACAAAGTCAATGCCAGAACATAGGATCTAAGCTACAAGTGGGGAAGCAAAAGAAATCAGATAGGAGCATTAGCGGCGGGGAATGAAAGGAGCGACGGTTGACATCTTTAGAAAGTGGAGCGTGAAATGGAGATCTGAAACAAAACCATCCTCTGAAACTGCTCCACAGATGTACAAAAAGGAGAGCAAGCTAGGTAGGCAGGCAGGAGTTACAGGTAGACAGAAAGAGGCAATGCACATTGGGCTGGATATTGAAGCTGAAGCCCTTGTGGAAAAATATCTGGGGCTGCCAACTGCTTTGGGTCGATCAACTTCCGAAGCTTTTGAGCATTTACCCTCTACAGTAAAGAAGCTGGTGTTTGGGTGGTGCCCTAAGAATATGAGTGGAGCTGCTAGAGGTGTTCTAATTCAGGCAATTGCTCAAGCGATCCCCACCTTTCCATGAGCTGCTTCCAGTTATCTGCTAAAACCTGCAAGAAGATCACTAGCTGCCTGGCCAATTTCTGGTGGGGTGGTGATGGCATCAAAAGGAAAATGCATTGGAAAAAGTGGATTGATATTGCTGTTCCTAAATCTGCTGGTGGAATGGGTTTTCGTGATCTCCAAAAGTTTAATCAGGCCATGCTTGCCAAGCAAGGCTGGAGAATTCTTACTAAGCCCAACTCTCTCTGTGCTAGAGTCCTTAAAGGGAAATATTTCCCCAACTGTAACTTTATGGAGGCAACAAAAAAAAGGAACTCCTCTCACACCTGGAGAGCTATTCTCCATGGCAGGGAAGGACTTCGTAAAGGCCTCATCAAAAGAATTGGCAATGGAGCCAACATTAGGGTCTGGGATGACCCTTGGATTCCCTCTAACTCGGGATTTAAACCCCTGTTCAAGCCAATCAATGCTACTGTGACGGTTGCTAGTGAACTTCTCGATTTGGATGCTACAGGCTGGAATGTTGAAGCTGTCAAAGCCAATTTTAGTGAAGCCGATGTCCAGGCTATTTGCTCGATCCGTGTGGTAAATCGGCGGATGATGTCTGGGCTTGGGGAGCTGAGAAGCATGGGAATTTCACAGTCAGATCAGCCTATCACCTCCTTTGCTCGAATCAAGTGGCTAACTCTCTGTCTTCTTCTATTGGAGCTGCTAATCCAATCTGGAAACTCCTCTGGAAATTGCCAGCCCCTCCCAAAGTGAAAACCTTCTGGTGGCGTGTTCTGCATAACTTTGTTCTATGTCGTGAGGTGCTCCACAAGAAACACATTGAAAAAATTCCTTACTGTGTGGATTGTGGTGCCATTGAATCGGCTAAACATGCTCTTCTCGATTGTGATTGGGCCCTTCTGTTCTGGAGCGAGGTCAGGGCTCTCACGGGCATTAAGATCCCAGACTTACATCCTCATTCCTGGGCTTCTGACCTTATTGATGGTTCTTTTCTCTCCGAGAAGGACTCATGCATGGTTTTATGTGGCATGTGGGCAATCTGGAAGGCAAGGAATGATCGGCGCCATGAGAACAACTCTATGCCTCTCACAAAAGCTGTTCACTGGGCTCTTGACACTGCCTTTGATCTTTGGAATGCAGGCATCTCTAGCAACAAAAGGAATAAACCTATCTTCCTTGTTCAATGGAGACCTCCTGATGCTGAAACAATAAAGGTAAATGTTGACGGTGCTTACCATCCTTCGACTTCTGTTGGTGCCACTGGCGCAATTGCTCGGGACCATCTTGGCAACTTCTTGGTGGCAGAAGCCTCATGGTATCCCTATGCTGCCTCGGCGCTCACTATGGAGGCGTGCGCGGTGCGCAGTGGCCTGATGCTTGCCAGGGACAAGGGTTTTCAGAGAATAATTGTTGAAAGTGACTCCCAGGTTCTTACGAACCTCTGGAAGGATGCCCACTTTGAAAGATCGGAGATTGGCCCAATTCTTGCTGACATCAAGGAAATTAGCAGAGGTTTTACTAGCTTTTCACTTTGCTTCATTCGCCGGTCTGGCAATGTGGCTGCCCATCTATGTGCTAAAAAATGTATGGAGTTTAGGCAACGGTGCTGCTGGCATGTCGGTGCACCGGATTTCCTCTGTAACTGCCTAAACTCGGACTGTAATCCTGCTGCTATGGAATGAGAAAACTACTTAAATCGCAAAAAAAAAAAAGATAGAGAGAGATATATGTGTGGAGTGGAGAGAACACGGCTTTCAATGCGCAGCCAGTGTTGGACACGCTCAATCATGGCCATATCTCCCTGCCCTGCAAACGGATCTCTGGGCACTGTACGGATGGCTCGATCCAAAAACACTAAACTGACATGGTAGTTGCAAACAATGATCATGTGTTATCCTTTCAGTTAATTGAGTCATAGAGTGGTTAAAATTTTGAAAAATCTCGAAACTTTAACGAGTTTTAAAGAAGGTTTGCGTCTTTGGAAGTGATCAACCAATCATTCTAGACTTTTTCTAGGATTGCATTAATGTAGTATAATAATGTACTAATGCAGCGCAGCATCTGCTTTCCTGAACCTTGATCAACAGATGGGTCAATCACAGGCGCACAACACAAAAACTTACACACTGTCAGCTAGATGCATTCTATCTGCGAATAAATTACGAGTCTCTGCTAGTGGTTGCAGCTTCCCATGATAGGTGGTTCCATGCTCCAAGGATGGCCACACCTTTTAGATTGGAGCCTTTGGACCATCTTTTTCAAAGACGAGGCACTAGCCTTGGCACACCGAAGAACTATGTGTGGAGAAGAAGAAAATACTGGTATTCGTAGCCTATAGGGTCAAAGAGATTTTTCGCACAATTTACTCGTGTGATTTTATCTAGAAAAAAATAAAAATAAAAATGTACAGTTCTATCGGGTGGCCAGTGAAACCCTCATGATACCGACATATTGCTCATGTAGGATAAGTTAGGAGTTGACAAATTAAGTGCTCACGAAGAATTTTGGTACAACCGCTCAAGCACGATGCAAATGTACTTGACGTAACGATATATAATGCCAACTTTGTCGAATTATAGCATTTCTCGAAACACATTGAAGCGGATTTTCAGTGTCACGGACTGTACTTTTTTTTTGTATATTTTCAAGTGCATTAGTCTTACACATTTGGCGAGGAGAGGAAGTTGCAAATCACTTTGTAACCAAGCTGGTGGTTCTGTATACCGTACCGACACTTACACTAATGTTCACTTGCATGATGAGGAAACAAATTTGAGTACCCGTGGCAATGTGTGGTGATTCGACTAGTTACGGAAATAACCTGGTGTAGTCATCTCCAACCACACCCAATATCCTTAGAGCATCTCTAACAGCTGCCCTATTTTAGATTTCGTGCCCTAAAAAACGTTTTTTAGGGCACCGGAGGGCAAAAACATCTCTCCAACAGCGGCCCTATCACGTGCCCTATTTTGGGGCTGCCCCAAATTATGCTCATGGGGCAGAGAGGGCCGCGGCCCTATCCGTTCATTTCGGCCGTGTGCGCACCAACCGCCACGCTGAAAGCCATTCTCGCCCCCGCGCCGCGCCCGCCTCGCCACCGATTTGACCGCCGTCGGCCGCCCTGCACCGCGAAAAGACTCCGCCGCGCATCTGCGACCTAGTTCCGGCTGCCAAATCGATCGAGATGGCCTCGGACGCAGCGGCGCCGCCATGAATCGGGATCAAAGCTCCGCCGCCGCCAGCCTCGATTCGGGCTTCTCCGTCGCCGTCGAGGGTCAGGATAGGCGGATCCGGAGCCTCCTCGCCGCCCTGCTGCTTCCCCGCCGCCGCCTGCGGCTTTCCGAGCTGGTCTCGCACCATCCCCGCCGCCAAGGTGCTTCACACGTCGCCGAGCTTCGCTGCGGCCTCGTCGACGACCGCGGCCTCTCTTGGGTCTCCCGTCACCGCGGAGCTGTTCCGTGTCCTCCTGCCCGCCGAGCTTCGACCCGCGCGACGCCGTGGCCGCGACCACCTCCTGCCGCTCCTGCTCGGCTAGTTCAAGGTGAGCTTTGTTTTTTCCATTTCAAAATTATTTTGTGCAACAATTAAGTGTCAAATTGAAGTGTCGATTTGAAGTAGATTGTAATTTAGGTTGTGTATTTGTAGATGGTGGTGTTTGACTACACCACGTCCGATGGATGAACAAGAGGCCGAGGCGAGGCGGAGACCGAGTTGCCCGCTTCCTTGACTCCTACCACAACATTCGAGACTCCGATGTGCATGAAGATCTTCAAAAGGATCTCATTGAGGAGTGGTGGGCATGGAATGGAAGGCAAAGATCAAGGCCTTGTACTTGATTCGGTGTTGTTGTATGCGAGATGAACAATTTGATAAACATTTGTGTGTTGCTTGATGAACTATTTAATAAATAATTTGATAAACTATTTGTATTGTGTTGTAATAATTAAGTACTATTTAAGTTTTATTTGTTTGAATTTATTTTAGATCATTTATAATATTATTTGTTTGATATGTATGTGCAAATGTGTAAAAGATGGATGGAGGAGCGCGGCCGCGCTGCCCTAAAATAGGGCAGCTGTTGGAGAGGAGGTGTCCTATTATAGGGCAGCTGGTAAAGCAGGAAAAAATCGTGCCCTATAACACTAAAACAGGTGCCCTATACCTAAAAACAACCCTCCTAAAATAGGGCATCTGTTAGAGATGCTCTTATGATCCATCTCGTGCATAGTAAGACCTACGCTAAGATCCAATGTGTACCATAAGTACAACATGTATAGAATTGACATACCCACTTTTACGCTCTATACAACATTTTTTCCGATAAAGGGAATTATATACAACATGTATTCATGAAAAACAAATTGATATACAACCATTTCTCTAGTGACATTGGTGTGTGCGTTGTATGTTGGTTCGTGTGGTACTGTTGTATTGATATTACATTGTACGTGCCCTAGTGGGTTGGTTCCGTCACTTTTACGGCGTTGATGCAAGTTCGCACATTTGGCTTGAGGCTACTCGTTACATTGGGTTTAGGTATCCTAAGACTGGTACTTTGATTATTGTGCAACGCACTGACCCAGTTTGTGGAGGCATCTCTTCCGTTAATTAATAATTAGTTAAGCGAGGAGCACTCCACTTGCACGGTAGCACGTAGATAGGCTTTCATTTGCACTTTAGTTTGCACGATCATCACAACATAGGCACTTAAAATATGAATGAATAACAACCATGTTTTAGCGTCATGCTGGTCGATTGGTCGGACGGGATTAGCCCCCGCTCGTCCGCCTCCCTTAGAGCCGTTCGATCCCCTTCAATGCGTCTTCTATGTTGTCTCTACACCTAAGGAATTAATTTACGGAAGAATCTTAAGTGATTAGGTGGGCGGTTTCGGGGGTGGGCCCACAGTGAAATTTAGGGGTGGGGGAGGGGATGATGGGGAACGAATAGGCTGTAGACACGTACGTTTGTAAGCTCCAGGTCCGCAGGTTTAGCATTTCGATTTGCAACAGTTGTCTCCACCCTGTGCAGCAGCGGCGGCCAGCAATTGCAGCAATGACGGGCGGGGTGTATCGCAGCTTGCAAGTTGCAACCACCCTTTGCAGGAGGCCTTCTTTCACAGCGGGCAGCCGTGGCCCTCCAAGTTTATTCTTTTTTTAGATCATCAGGGGCACACCCCCGGTTCCACCAAGTTTATTCATCCACCCGCTACCACCGTTGCAATTGGTGACGTATTTTCAAAGACTTGAATCATCCAAAGAAAATTGAAAGTCATTTGTTGGTTGCCCTAATCTATTCTAGTAGTATGCACCTCTACTAAAATCACAGGAATTTTGTCCGTCCAAGACTACGTAAGTCGTAATCTGAGGCTTTGCATCCCCATCACAGCTGTCTGGGGTTAAATTTAGGGTCCTGCATATAAAGATCGGCACGGCACAATTTAAATGCTGGCAACTAAAATCAAACATCGACATCACGCTGCCAAGATGTGATTCAAATTCTTGATATTTGTTTGGAGAGGATGTATCTGGTCGCGCCGCAGGGTCGAGACTCGATCAGGAGCTAGCTAGCGCCTCCCATGCGGTTGTCTGTCTTGCATTTGTTCAGCAGCGTCGCATGGGCGCTCAACCAACTTGCAACATCGAGTTCACGAGGTTTGTCACAAATGCAAGCAGCAAGTAATGTCAACTCAAGCATGTACTAAAAAAAAAAAAAAAAAAAAAAAAAAAAAAAAAAACTCAAGCATGTACTATGTTCCTTGCACTTATCCATTCCATTTTTATTAATTAGCAAATCAGTGCACACAGCTACAGACGTACTGTATATATAGGGGCTGTATTTCAGTAGAGGGTTTTACCATGCATGGCCGTCCAGTGCCAAAATCTTCCACCGTCCATCTGCAACCAGACGTACGTTCCAGTACGTCCTTCCACGGTTGCAACGGCCGGTCGTGCCCAACCAAATCAGGACCAGCAAGGTTTCAGACTATGAGACTATGATACTGTAGTACTGGTAACAGACAAGAAAACGAGCACACGCTCATGCTTGATGCATCCATGCTGTTGAGCGTCCTTCCAATTTCCCTAGGGACGTCCGTCGACGGCGACGATGCATGCCCTGCATGCGGAGAGGTCGATTCGCTTTCAGCATTAAAGCTCGCCGGATTTGATTCGATTTTAGATCACCAGCTAGCTACGGGCCGGTACAGTGGAACACCTGCTCTTTTCAGAGTTCAGACACCGGCCAGACAAGAGGCAGGCACGAAGTGGTCTGAAGGTTAGGCTGTCAGCGTTTTTTCTTTGCCAATGTCTGCGAGCGCGGCGGAGACGTCGCCGTTCGCCCGCCGTCGCCGTCGTCGCGAAAGGCGGCCGGTCTCCGAAGGCGACCTGCGGCTAGCTCGATCGATCGATGGATCTCTCGAATCAATCGGCCGGTGGAAGATCGAGTGTACCGAGAATTGATAGACAAGTACGTGACTGGTGATCGAGCTCTCTGCATGCATGCAGTACGTCCGTCGTGCGCGGCCGATGATGGCCGGGGAGACGGCGACGGCGGCGGGGCCGTATCGCGCGGTGACGCGGGGCCGGCGGGCGGGCGACGGCGACGTCTGAGCTTCCACATGGCGAGCCGGCCGGTGGTTCAGCTCGTCGATCCATCGGCGACGTCGACGGGGGAATCGAATCATTGCGTGGCGGGGAGACAGCGCCCGAACAGCAAGTTGCAGCGAGTGTCCAACGACCATGCCCTCGTGTGCATGTAATTGCAGTCGCAAGTACAAGCGTACGTCCTACTCCTCCCTCCCATCATCTACCGATCCATGGGCACTTAATTATCGCACTCTAGTACGTTTCCATCATTATTATTATCCAGTAATCTATCCATTAATCAACCACACGGACGAAAGAGAGAGCTGATGAAGGTATTGAAGATTCGAATCCACGCTTAGTTTAGTTAGTTATATGGTGGCCAAGTATGATGCTCCACATTGAGGTTCATTGTGCTGGAACCTGCCCATCAGGGTAAAATCCTAGAATACGGGTGGTCATATTTTTCTGGATTTATTCTAGCCTTTTTGGCGAACTCAAGATTTATCGGCTCAGTATCTCGGTGTCACTCATAGAGGTGCGCGTTCATATGAGTGAGTTTATGTATTTGAGCACCAGCGTTTGTACTGTATTTTTAGAAGCACAAGTGCTCAACCCACAATTTCACGTCAATCTTCTCGGCGATCTCATCGGGTCAATGTTTACATAACTCAATTTGGTATCCGAGCCAATAGATCTTCCCGGTGATCTGGTTAGTGTCTACGTAACTCAATATGGTGTCCGAGACAAGACATCTTTGATCAAGATCTAGCAGGGCAGAATTTTAGAATGGATAACTGGAATGTATTTAAGGATTTTGTCTTTAGATCAACCTGACGCAGCCCATATATTTAAGGAATATCTTGCCGATATTTCGACATAAACAATACTCCCTCCGTTCGAATTTAATTGACACACATTTTGTTACACATGGATGTATCTAGACATCAAATAAGTATAGATACATCCATATTTGGACAAAACCAAGTCAATTAATTTGGAACGGAGGGAGTACTACTTAAGCTTTCAACTGAACTAGTTTGGTGTAAGGACTAGCTCGGATATATTCATGAAAGGGAAGGGCGTATGATTGAAGAAGGGAAGGGGACAGGGGAGAAATCTTGCGAAGGCTCCTCTTGTCCTTGCAGAACAGCCTGTAAGACCTGGACCAATCTGTAGATCGACCGATCCCTAGCCAAGTTGTGTGTGGCTGCTGAGCTCACACAGGAGCAAATGTTCGACAGTCCCACAGATTGTAGGGCACACCTATCCAAATCATAGGCCGGTGGTTGGCGCCCATAGATTATTCGGCATGAATCTGCCCACTGCCGCAGTTTCGATCTTGCCGGTGTTAAACGGTATGACTGTAGATGGTTTTTACATACACACATAAACAGAAGTTCACCCAAAAATAGCACTAGTCCCGTGTAAAAATGCAAGTGTTGATAAAACTGAAAAGCTGTCAAATGTGCGACGAGAGTTCACAGCCTTGGCAGCAGTTGGCAAGTAGAAACTGAAGTAGTAAACGTGTCAAAAAATTGTCGGCAGCTTCACCTTTACATGCCCAACATTTGCTCATGGCCAGTCGCAATGCACGGGCGAGCAACTAATCCTGCAGAGTGAACAGTTGCCTTACCACCTGCCCTAGAGGTACACCTAGTTACGGACCCGATGTACGGCTACTGGCGATCTCTGCCAGTAACTTCAGATGAGGAAATGTGGAAAATACGAACATGCTTCCATTTAAGAATGCATGTGACGCGAAACAGCAAAGTGAACCCAGCAGAAAACGGTGGCATTGCTTTGAGTCGGAGACTCGAGATAATTGTAAAGTATCAGCCACGACGATATGAAGTGACCCATTTCATCACATTAGATCAAGAGAAGAATAGTTCATGGGAACAAAAGGATGGCAGCAGGAAGTGAATCGGCCGTTCAACAAAACTTTTGACTGTTGCCCGTGCGGGCAAGGCACGTTAACTGGATGCGCCCTGTCACGCAATCAAGAAACATTGCACGTTTCACAGGTCAAGAATGTCAACACCCAACAACATCTATACTGCTAAAAGAGTTCAAAGAAGCAAATGAAGCTATTCTAACTAACTTTCACCACAGCAAACTGATCATCATATAGGAAAACGATAAAAGAACAACGAAAGCAAACAGTACAGATTAACCTTTTGGGTGTGGACGGACAGAACAGAGACATAGAAAAGTGGAAGAGGCAAGTACTGTTCCCTTAAGATGCACAAAGGCAGTACAATCCATAGATTATGCACACTGGCAGGTAATCATTAATTGCAAAAGCCTAAGGCAACATATTCCACAGAGATACAGTGATACACTCATCGCATTCTGTTAGAGTTGTTATCAGGTTCCAGCATCTTCATTACACCAGCTATGGCTAAATTAGCTGTGCCCATACTGTTGGCTGGGAACTGCGAACAGAAGATGGTGAAGTTCATCGTCAGTTCAAACCGTTGAGCATAATTTACAGATGTGAACGCTGAAAATCAGAACAAAAAACTAGTAACTTTGCTGACCAGAAAGACCTCTGGATTGCTGGGGCATTCCCTCTATCATGCTTAACTGTCTTCTCAGCTTGGCTATGTGAGCCTGCACCTATAGGAAGAAAAATGTAACAGTGTAAAATCACAGGATGTTGTTTCTCCCCAACCAACAGTTCATGTTTATGAAAAATTTACCAGGTTTGCCCATTATATGCAACATCACATATGACATAACTAAACAAGTTGTGTTCAAAAGACATAACTACACAAGCAAATTAAATAAAAGCTACCAGAATAACCAGGTGGTTTTAAGGTCCCAAACATTCCTACTGTGACATAAATCCACAATGGGATAACTACAGTACTGAAGATAGCCAGACGGCATGGCTGTGAGGGATTGCGTAGACATAGGTTTAGACAGAGAAAATCGCTCATGTTATGATCTTCTACATCCTAGGTCTCCACGTTCCGTCATCCGCGATGTACAACAATTCACTCGCTATCTGAGGCGTTAATTTACCTAATAAATTATCACCAGTTTCTACCCAGGATCCCAACCTCACCACTCCATTTCTGTCCAAATTGTGGAGTAAATGTTTTTCTAGACGTGGTATTTCTTTAGTGATTTTTTCAGCGGAGCCTTGGCTTGTTGTTAACTTGGGAGATATTAGGTTTCTTGTTCTTGCTTGGTTCGATAACTTACATCATCGACACATATTTAATACCTCCTAACTTACACCCAAGGCATTATAATTTCCTAATCCTTACTGTTCCGAAATCCGAATTAACCTTTTCGAATGCTATCTCAAACTCATATTTCCTAATTCAAATCGTCCCCTTCATGAACTCTTCTCTAGCCGATTCCTTGCCTGAGCCTCATTGGGAGGCAATGCACCACAACACACTAAGTCTATGTCAGTGACACCCAGAGCAAAATAGTAAAAGTGTTACCACAGAATTTGTTACTAATATTAGACAGCATACAGATCTTCTACTAGACACTGAATTTTTCTATTATTGACGTACAATTTATCTAAAACACATTTACTGACTGAATTCATATATGAGAAAACGCTGAACCAAAGGGAAACAAGTCTCTACAACAATGAATCTTACTTCTGTGGCTAGACTATGTCTCATGGGGAAATAATGCCATATACCAGCATTGCCAGGTACAGCACAAATCTCAGGACGACAGATGTTGCTAGCTGTAAATCTCACCTGTTGACGAGCAGCGGCCAGTTTTAATAGTTCATCTGCTTCAGAGAAGTTCGAGAACCACTGGCTCAAAGGATGATCCTTGTTGTCATAACGCTTCTTATCATGTAGCATATGTTCCATAGGGCCTAGATGTTTTCAAGATTCTGATGGTTATTAATCATTTCCCAGTTCCCACTATGAAAATAGGAAGTACAAGCTAGTAAACTGCGTACCTGGAGAAGACAATGTTATACCAGGTGGTAATCTTGGCACAGTAGCAGCTGGATGATTTTGCACTCGCAGGAAAAAAGCCTCGGTGGGCTCAGTGAAGACAACTTCATCGTATGTCTCCATGACCACAGGTTTTTTGGTTGATTGAGGTCCAGCTTCCTCTTCCGGGTACAGCTTAAGTTGATGAAACCTGCATCGAATTCAAAGGTATATCATAAGATCTGCTCTCAAAAATAAACCACTGTTCAACTAAAGAATTTGTAACTTACAAATCCACGCGCTTTTCAGAGGCATCACTGTGGAAATAAAGGGTTATTGCAATCTCAAACTCTCCCCAGCCAGTCTCAGACAACTCAAAAGGTGGTTGCTCAATAACTCTCGTTGGATTGGTGAAACTTGGGTGAAGCTGAAACACTGCACGCTTAACTATGACGCTTAAATCCTCATTTGTCGCAGAACGGATGTAAACAGTCCATTTGTGAGAGTGGTATCTATAAGGGAAAAAACATATGGTATTTAGACAATAGTCACTATAGGTAATAATATAAAAAAAGACATTGTACTTACAGACCGGAGTGTTAAACATTTTGATTGTTTCATGAAATTAAAAAAGAACAGGTCTTTGTCAACCAAATGCTTACTCGCTTGCTTTTTTACCGAGCCAGAATGAAATGGTTCCATAGACAATCGGAAAACTGATCTCCACATCCTTGAGCTTTTTATTCTGCTGAAATAATTTTAGCAACAGTTAATTGGAATATGGTCACATCTTACAAACGAATAAGGTCTAGCATTTCAGTTATCAAAACCAGTCTGGATGAAAAGTGTCTAAAATGAATCATATTGTGGAATCCGTCAAACATTCAAACTGGATTCTTTAGATTACTGTACTGGAAGATGCTCTTAGACTCTTAGTTCTCGCCCTGATTAAGCAGGTGACCATTTACACTGAACCGCCACACGTTAGGCTAAGATGGTGTTCTACGTGAAGACATGGCAGCCATTAGTAATGACACAATAAGTTCTCTGCCAACACAACCTATTCACCCAGTTCCATGCCTAGATGTTTTGGTCCAGTATCTGCCAATTATTGTCAAACAATACTCATCAACTTAATCATGTGCATGGAGCGGACTAAATCTAAATGCAAGTCTGTTTACACAAACCGGCATGTACAGTAACCAAACACATTACCAAATGGCACAGCTCTATGCAACTCCGCCGCCGTGCAGCAGTTAACTAGGACTTGCGTCGAAGTACTGCGGAGTTGTTGCTCAATCGCAGGAATCAGCAATCCCGCATCACTAATTTTGCAATCTACGGAGTATTACTGATCGCGCCTACTGCTCAAAGCTTATACACTGGCACAGACCAGCCTACAGTCCTCCCCAAAACCCTAGCTTCCCAACCCGAAATGCAACGCAAGCACGGGACGACCAACCGTACAGAAGACAGTGTCGTAGTGGGGAGGGGGTGTGGACCTTTTTGTCGGGGTCCTCGAGAGGCTTCGCCGGCTTGGAGCGGAGCGCCTTCTGCGCGGCGGTCAGCGCGGGTTCCGCCGGCGGCGACGCCGCAGGCGCCGCCTGAGGAGGCGAGTCTGAGGCTGGAGCAGGGGCGGGAGATGGCGCGGCCGTCTCCGGCGCAGGGGGCGGCTGGGCCGGCGGCGAGGGGGGCGGCTGCTGCATCGGCGGCGAGGGTTCGGGGGTGGAGCGGACTCGCCGCGGAGGGAGACGGAAGCGAAGGTGGGTCAGGTTTGGGTCCGGTCGGGTCGGGTCGGTCGGGGATAGAGTGGGTTCGGCACGTTGGCTGGTCTGGTCTATGTCTCGCTTGAAGCGAGGAAAGCGGAGCTCGCCTCGCTCGCTCAGATCCTTCGCGCTATATGGGCTTGGGCCTGCGCGTGAGCAGAGACCAGCGAGGCAACGAGCCAGCAGGCCACCTCAAAAAAATACTCCCTCCGTTCCTAAATATAAGATGTTTTAGCATTTGTCCACATTCACATATATCTAGATGTATGTAGGCATATTTTAGTGTGTATGTGCATTCATATTAGTATGCATGTAGACAACATGTTAGATAGCTAAAACGTCTTATATATTGAAACGGAGGTAGTAGTTCTGAAAAAACGACCTCAAAAAATATAAAGCGATCAGCGGCCAGCACGCAGCACGCTCGTGTTCTTTTCGTTTTTCTTCTGTCTTTTTTACGGTTGGGTTGAACACTATTTTTAGTTTATCTTGTACTCTACGAAAAATATGTACCCTATACAAGAATATATAATTATTTTATCACCTTTTATTTGAGTGCATTGTTGCTAAGTCTCTCTCGAATGATGTCTTTCATGTTTTCTCAATTAGAATTGTTGACTATGCATCTTTGGCTTCTAAGTGGCTTTGTAACAATTACTGTTGCCGTACTATGGAGCATTTGGAATAATCGAAATAACCTGGTTTTTAATAGAAAGACTTGGTTAAATATGAAATAGGTTTGGAGCTTGGTGCTATCCTACGTACCTAAAAAACTGGACTGTACCCTTCAACTTCAAGGATCTAGAAGGAAGGGGGGTCGCTTGGTTCATGGAGCTAATGGTGGCGAAACTAAGAAAGCCTTTCAGCTTGGAGTGGGGGTGAAAACATGTTCCAACTTCGACTAGATTTCATCTTGGGCGGCGACTGCGGGCTCAGCCTATGGGGGGGGGGGGGGGGGGGGGGCGCATCCCTGGCGCATCTGCAGGGATACAACGAGGAGGACTCAGACATACATGTCGTGATGTGATGCTCCTAGGAACATGTTGTCGAGGGGGGTGGTGCCCGGTGTCTAACAGAGCTGCTGATGGATAGAGTTCATGCCAGTAGTGTAGGTAGTTTTGGAGTGCTTTTGGAGCGCTTGTTCTCGCGGCGTTGGGGCTGATACTCAGGCTGAGGCCACTGTGTGGTCATTTAGTTGAGATTATCACTGTCGCAACAGTGGAACATGGGGTTTCTGTTGGAGATATGCCCTAGAGACAATAATAATTTAGTTATTATTTATCTCCAAGTTTATTATTAATGTTTATATTTTTATTCTATAACTGTATTGGGCACTTGAATAGCAAATACAAAGTATTCAAGAGGAAAACCTCCAATACAGGTGTAGAGATACAAACAAGTAAAAAGTTCCTGGTCTTGTCTCTAAGACTAGCCTATCTTGTTGTTTGATGATCATGTTTTCCTGATCATGGACTTTGTATAAGTGACACAACTATAAGAGTTTGTTGTCGGAATGACAATAGTACTGAACCGACCCATTGTACGATCTTCCTAAGAGACTAATCGTCAACGATGAAGGTAGCAATTGATCATATGTTTAGTTTTCATTAGCTGTATTCCTATACCATGAGAATATCTGGTGACCGCTTATTCGACACTCATGCTTTGATCGTCATCTAACGTCCGGCCGTAACTAGGGACCATAACGGTGGCTTTTGGGTGTGAACTAGAATAATGTATTGGACAGAGATTATTCGAGAATGGTACTTACTCCTCCAGGTGATGGAGAGATACATCCTCTAGGCCATCTCAGTATTATCATTGTCACCCAATCGTCTGGACAGACACAGCGTGATTTATCACGGGACGATGAGAATACGGAATGAGAAAAGAGAATGATATTGGTACGAGAATTATATGTGTTATGATCAAAGGGTTTGATCACACTAGAGCACATTGTCTCAATCTCGAGATATCATTGGTATCGTGGGGATTAGCGTAATGAGAAACACACAGGTTCTGTCGTTCACTCGTGAACACATGGGAGCCAGTACGGCCGTCTAGGTCCCAATGCTGGTAATTGTCTGGTAAGCTCCTGGACATGTCTATGTGTTACCTAACCTTCCGGGTCACACACTTAAGCTGTGAGTCACTCTTTTATTGAGAGAATAAAGTTGTAGTTTAGTGGTTATGGGAAGTCGTTGGAGTCCCTCCGATGTCACAGGAACAACTCCGGAGTAATTCAGAGGTGTCCCGGTGAAGTTATCATGAGAGAGAAATAATGCCGGTATAGGGCAGAATTTTCCGAGAGAGAAATATGGCAAACATGAGATGTTCCGGGATGCCGGGAAGTGTTTTCGACATCAGTGGATAGAGTTGATGATTTTATCTAAAGAGTATATATGGTTCCGGACAAGTTTCGGAGGTTTACCAATAGGGGGAAGTGCCAGAGGAAGAAGGGGGGAGCCCAGGGGCCGAACCACACCTAGTGTGGGTCGGCCGACTGGGCCCCACCCTCCTAGCCCGCGCACCACCTCCTCCCCTTCTCTTTCCTTGTTTGATTTGGAGATTTAAAAGAGTCCAAATTGGAAAAGGAAAGAATAAAGAAAATTGGTAAAAAGGAAAAAGGAGAGGAGAGGAGTCCTTGTTGGACAAAGACTCCCCACCCGACTTGTAGGAGGGGTGCGGCTGGCCTCCTAGGGCCGGCGTACCAAGGGGTTAGGGTTTACCCCTTCCCCAAGCACCTCCTCCCCTTGCTCCCCTTTATATACTCCACCCCTCCCACATGGAGAACCAATCCAAGAAATCACAAGTTCCTCTCATCTTGAGATATTGTGAATTAGACGATGTTCTAATTAGACGGCGCTCTAATTGGACTTTGATCTAATTTCTCTATAGTAGATCTCATGTGTTGAGAATTAGATCTCTCCAGTCTTATATAGATCTAATCAAGTTCGATTAGATCTACCACCTAAACTACGCCGTAAGGCGATCTCTCTTCGTTGGTGCTAGTAGCTCTAGACGGTGAACATGCTGACGGGTTGGCACGGCGTACGTGTGGATACTGTTAGAGCGGGACTTCGCAAGTAGTTCCTCGACGACGAACCGACAACAATCTCACCTCCCGGCGTGGACGTGAGATTCTTCATCAGGCTTCACCGACTTCTACTTCGACAACCACAAGATCTTCCGCAACGGTGTTTGTAAGTATCTAGATCGATCTAGCATTATGGGGGTGCAACATATCTTCATAGAATAGATCTTGGCGGCAAGGTTACAGAAAATTTTGAAGTTTTACCCGCAACTAAATAGTGGTATGAGAGCCGATCTATGCGTAGATATGATTAGATCTAGAGCAAAAGTTGGTGCGGGCATTGCATAGTTCATGCATTAAGTTTATTTTAGTTGCTTCCCAATAAGTTATACTTCATATTCCATCGCGGCATAGGCAAGATCTTACGAACTTCTGGCAATCCGCGGGCCTTTCGGCTGCTCCTAGTATGCCTGTCGGCGCCAACGAAGTGCTTCAGTTGCTTCGGGTCTATACCTATAGTTGTTGACGTTGTTGTATAATGGACGGGGCATGAGGGTTCGACGCCTCACGGGGGCCACACGCAGTGCGATTGCTTAGATTGGGGTTCGCAACATTTTCGTAATGTTGGGATCTCAATCACCCCGCAAAGTTAATTTAGCAACTAGCCTAAACGTGCTTCAGTTCGTAGGTAGTGACGGTTCTTCCGTAGATCCTACAAGGCCACGTAAAACTTGCAAACAAACGTTAGAATCATCTAACTTGGTTTTGCAGGATTGTGTGCATGTGTTTTGGTATAGCTATTTTGTTACGGTGTTTTAACATGATGGCCGATGCCAAACAATTGTTCGAGTTCGTCATCGACAAACAAGCGAAGAAGAGTTCGTCGTATGGACCGGGAGGAGGCGCTGGCAGGTGAGCCGACGACAAGTACTTGGCGAATTTTTGGCTACGTCAATTTTTCTTCGGGAATTTTGCTGTAACCGGGAATTATGAAGATGATGGATCCTCAAGGACGAGCGTCAAGAACTTCCGGAGAATAACAAAGGCTATATACCAGAGCACATGAATTTTTATTTATTGCATGTGATGTTTATCCTTTGTTGTTTGCACCTTGATTGCGCAGTAGTCGTTTATTAGGATGAATCCTCAAGTAAAATATCAAGGAGATCGTGTTCTTCCAACTGTGGCACCGTCAAACCAGGCGCTTGTCCCCGGGCGCCGTGTACACACGAGTCAAGTGGGCCAAGGGTTTGGGAGGCGGGCGCAAACCGTTCCAGCAGCATCATCGGTTGGTTGTCTTGAAGTCCTAGCATAACAAGTTATGAGTTCTGAACACGCACGTTGAAAGACGAACATGAGTTGTAGCTACTACAACGGGCATATTGCCTACCGGTCGTCCACGTATCATGCCATGTATCCATGTTTGGTTCGTCGGGTTATCGGGTCCTGAATCACTTAGCGCCAATCGTGAGGATTATTGGGCTTAGTGGGAGCATATCTTAGATTCAATTTTAATTGAGTTAAAGTAGTGCATTAAAATTAGTAATAAACTATGAGTCTAAATAAACTTGTTTTGTTGTAGAAAATGGATCCCGTTGAGAATGTGCATGAGGATGAGTTGTTAGGAAAATTGACTGCAGAAAGTGTGACCTTTGCTGAATGGGTTCACGGGCTGAGAGAAATTCTCAGGAGTCGCAAGATAGAGCATGCGCTGGACACTCCTGTTCCAGAGTTAGAAGATGACTATTCTCCTATGGAGGAAGATGAGTATCAAGTGAGTTTGGTTATGCTAGACAGGATGAGTCCCAAGCTTAGCGACAGTTATCCATACTATCGCCCCTTCCGTCTCATGGAAGCGCTGAAAGCTCAGTTCTCATACCAGTTATATCATGCTAAATACAAATTCAATGGGGAACTTAGATCATGCGAACTAACGAGCGGAGGCTCAATGAGGGAGCACAAGGTTAAGTTATGCAAGATACTTAGGAAGCTTGAAGATATTGGGCAACCAATTCCAGAAAATCAAGCTGTTGACACACTTCTGAGATCACTACCATCATACTACTATGCTTTTGTGCCTTGTTATGAATTGATGGGAGTGGAGAAGACAGTCAAGGAAGTCTTTGAAATGCTCTTGTCAGCTGAGATGGATATCTGCGTGCATCATTTGATGACGACATCCTTCCTACAAGACCAGTGGCGAGTCCACAAAAGGTATAAGAGTTATACATAAATTATTGACATATTCTCGGCTCGAATATATTTTGGTATTTAATACTGCAATTTTTCATGTTGCATGATCGCAGAATGAAAAGGAAAAGAGGCAAGAGAGTTTGAAAGAAGTGGAGGAAGTGGAGAAAGAAGGCACTAAAGGCGCCATGATCACCACTATGTCTACATTCCAAGTCAATGAAGAAGATTTACATTAGGACTTTAAATAAGAGTTATTTTTAGTTCAATCATTTTGTAATGAATATTTTATATTCTGGAACAAGTTTGTGTTCGAATAATAAAGTATGTGTGGGAATTCCAAATTTTTGTGAATTCGGTTTATAATCTTCTTTATTGTAATATGTCATTAAGTTTTATTTTTTTAAGTCTTTATTATTTTGATTCAAGATATTACTTAAAGTTTTGAGTAATAATAAAGTTAGTTTAATCTTTAATTTGGAGTTATACTTTTCGTTGGTTCTCTTTTGAGACTCTTAAAGTTATCTCTAAAATTAAATTGATAAAACTAAAATCACAAAGTGCTAGGTGATGACGTGAAACACACGTTCGTTGGGAGACCCCAAGAGGAAGGTATGATGTAGTCAGCAGCAAGTTTTCCCTCAGAAAGAAACCAAGGTTATCGAACCAGTAGGAGCAGCAACTCTTCAGAAGGTTGTCAACGGCGCCAGAAAAATAGCTGTCGCAGGGAGTCTGGACTGTTGACGTGGAATCTGCACACAACACAATCAAATACTTTGCCCCAACGAAACAGTGAGGTTGTCAATCTCACTGGCTTGCTGAAAACAAAGGATTAAACGTATGGTGTGGAAAATGAGTATTAAATTGCAGAGAATGAAAAAGGAACAGTTTGCAGTTTGTGGTTGTTTAATCAGTGTAAAAGAATGGACCGGGGTCCACAGTTCACTAGTGGTGTCTCTCCATAAAAGATAACTAACATGTTGGGTGAACAAATTACAGCTGGGCAATTGACGAATAGTGAGCGCATGACAATGCATATACATGACATGTTGACTACTATGATATTTAATTGGGCATTACGACATAATACATAGACCGTTATCCAACAGCATCTATGACTAATAATCCACCGCCGGGTTGTCATCCGAGTCCCCCGTTGGTATTAAGTTGCAAGCAACGGATAATTGCATTAAGTAAAGTGCGTAATGTAAACAAACACATATGCCCGTGGACATAGCATCGTTAGGTTATCCCTAGTGGCAACAGCACATCCACAACCTTAGAACTTTCTGTCACTGTCCCAGGTTAAACGGAGACATGAACCCACTATCTAGCATAAATACTCTCTCTTGGAGTTACAAGCATCTACTTGGCCAAAGCATCTACGAGTAACGGAAAGCATGCAAGATCTTAAATAACATATAAGATAGATTGATAATCAACTTGACATAATATTCAATATTCATCGGATCCCAGCAAACACAACATGTAGCATTACAATAATATGATCTTGATCATGTAGGGCAGCTCACAAGATCTAAACATGATGGCACAAAGTGGAGAGACAACCATCTAGCTACTGCTATGGACCCGTAGTCCAAGGATGAACTACTCACGCATCACTCCGGAGGCAGGCATGGCGATGTAGAAGCCTCCGGTGACGATTCCCCTCTCCGGCAGGGTGCCGGGAAGAGGTTCTGAACCCTCCCGAGCTAGGGTTGACGACGGCGGCGTCTCTGGATCTTTTCGTGGATATTTGCTCAGGTACTTAGGGTTTTCGCGTCGGGGGGAATAAGTAGGCGAAAGGGCGGCGGCTGCGGACCCCCGAGGGGCCCACACCACCCTAGGGCGCGGCAGAGGGGGGCCCGCGCCCTAGGTGCGTGTGGCCTCCTGGTGGCCCTCCTCTGCTGCTCCTTCGCTCCGTCAGGCGTGTTCTGGAAAAATAGGCACCCCCGTGTAGTTTCGTCCAATTCCGAGAATATTTCCAGACTAGCTTTTCTGGAATACAAAAACAGCAGAAAACAGGAACTGGCACTTCGGCATCTTGTTAATAGGTTAGTCCCAAAAAATGTATAAAAGTGATATAAAGTAGATGCAAAACATGTAGCAATTGGTATAAAACAAGCATGGAACATCAAAAATTATAGATACGTTTGAGACGTATCAGCATCCCCAAGCTTAGTTCCTACTCGTCCTCGAGTAGGTAAACGATAAAAACAAAATAATTTTTGAGGTGACATGCTACTATCATAATCTTGATCATATAATATTGCAAGGCACATGTAAATGAATGAAGTGATCCAAGTCAATGGTCTATAATTTGCTATCAAATAGATAATGAGTAAACAATGAATCACACAAGCTAAACGTTTTCATGAATAGTACTTTCGAGACAAGCATCAAACAGTTTTGCATAAGTGTTAACTCATAAAGCAATAGTTTCTAATAAAAGGTATTTAATCAACACAAAGGAAGAATTTAGTTTCAGCATTTGCTTCAACTTTCAACATATTTATCTCATGGATATTGTCAACACAAAGTAGTATAACAAGTCCAATACATTGCATATAACGCATGTTGTAACAAAGTTGACACTAGTGTTTGCTTGTGGAAGACAGAAAGAATAGGAAAACTGACTCAACATAAAAGTAAAAGAAAGGCCCTTCGCAGAGGGAAGCAGGGATTAAATCATGTGCTAGAGCTTTTAGGTTTTTGAAAGCATATAGAGATTGCATAAAATATTTGATACTCCTCCCAACCTTGCTAACACAAGCCATGGCTAACCGAATCCTCGGGTGCCTTCCATCAATCACATACCATGGAGGAGTATCTATTTTTGAGAGGTGTTTGTTAATTGTCAACGAATGGTAGCGGGTGAGAACAGTATTCTACCTGTCGAACGGACTTTTAAGAGCGGCTCCCATGAAGGACGTTATTTCTACCAGCAAGGCAGATCATCCCTCTTTCTCTTTGGTTTACACACATTCAGGTATTTCACTGTTTGTCATTGCTTACTGATGAATCAGGGCAAAAGTGTGAAGAGAATTAATTGGTTAAAGTTGTAATTAATTGGGACTGGGCACCCCGTTGCCAGCTCTTTTTGCAAGTTATTGGATAAGCGGATGTATATGCCACTAGTCCAGGTGTAAAAGTCCACTCGACAAATAGAATAAAGAATAACCACACTAATTCCTCATGAGCTAGTAAACATTGACACAAAAAGGGAATAATAACATTTTGAATAATTTAAAGGTAGCACATGAAAAATTTACTTGGAGTGGCAAGGAAATACCACATATAGGTAGTTATGGTGGACACAAATGGCATGGATTTTGGCTCAAGGATTTGGATGCACGAGAAGCATTCCCTCTCAGTACAGAGTTTAGGCTAGCAAGGTTATGTAAGCAAACAAGAATATCAACCCGTACACCAAGTTTTATATGACAAACATATTGCAAACGTTATAAGACTTCATACCGTCTTCCTTGTTAACCAAACCCTGTTATTAGAAAATATCTAGACCTTAGAGGTACCACCGATGCAAACCAAATTTTCAACAAGCTTTACGGTAGTTCTTCACTAATAGGCTTAACTCATGTGATGCACAATTTAATCATGATCTACTTGTTAACTCAAAACAATTGACAAGCATCAAGTTATCCATTTTAGTGATCTACAAGATTAAGCAAGTTTTTCCTTATACCAATTACCACATGCAACATTTTCTGAACCAACCAAACACCAATCAATTTATTTCATCAACTCTCCAAACAAATATAAGTGAAGCAAGAGAGTACTTTCTACAAAAGAAAGCTAATAGCTCTGACAAGAGATACATGAAAACAAGAGCTAAAAGCTGAACAGCGCTAGATATGAATACTCAACAAATATAAGTGAAGAATAGGAGTATTCTCATGAAAAAGCGGAGCGTGTCTCTCTCCCAATCAAGAATGCTAGGGTCCAGTCAAGCTTTATTGAAAATAAAAGTGCAATACTGAAAATAAAAGCACACAGACGCTCCAAGAAAAGCACATATGATGTGAAAGAATTAAAATATAGTTTCACTAGAGATGACCTGATAATTTTGACGATGAAGAAGGGGATGCCTTGGGCATCCCCAAGCTTAGACGCTTGAGTCTTCTTGAAATATGCTGGGGAGATCCATGGGAGCCTCCCCAAGCTTAAGCTCTTCACTCTTCTTGATCCTATTATATCATCCTTCTCTCTTGACCCTTGAAAACTTCCGTCACACCAAACTCAAAGTAGATCTCATTAGAGGGTTAGTGCATAATCAAAAATTCACATGTTCTATAAAGACGCAATATGATTTGTTACTTTAAACATTAGCTACAGCCACTGATGTTATGTGAAGCTCTTCCACCCAAAAAAGAATTTCACTCAACACTAGTAAAAGAGAGAATGCAAAAATAAAAAGGCATAATCTGTCTAAAACAGAACAGTCCGCAAAGACGAATTTTTTCGAGGCACTTACGACGCTCAGATCGAGAAACTCTGAACTAATGAAAGTTTCAGACATTCATAAAGATTACGCACAAAAATTTCAGATTTTTTAACAATCTGGTGATTTTAGGAATTTCGTACAGTGAACAGCAAAAATCTGTTTCTGCGCAGCAATCAAAAATTAAGCATCATCTTATCATTAGAGGTACTGATACGTCTCCAACGTATCCATAATTTCTGCTGTTCCATGCTTATATTATACCATTTGCTACATGTTTTATATACACTTCGTATCACTTTTATGCATTTTCTGGGACTAACCTATTAACAAGATGCCACAGTGCCAGTTCCCTGTTTTCTGCTGTTTTTTGTTTCAGAAAGTTACTTCTGGAAATATTCTCGGAATTGCACGAAACAAAAGGCCAGGTCCCTATTTTTCCAGCACCATCACGGAGTCCGAAGGAGAGACGAAGATGTGCCAGGAGGTGGCCAAACCAACTAGGCGCGGCTGGGCCCACAGCCGCGCCTGCAGGTGGTTTGGGCCCCTCGGGGGTCCGCCGACATCGCCCCTTCGCCTATTTATTCCCCGAGACGCGAAAACCCTAAAACACCGAGCCTTTCATCCAGAACATATTCGCTGCCGCCGTCGTCGTCAACCCTAACTCGGGGGGTTTTGAAGCTCTTCCCGGCCCTGCCGGGAGGGGAATCATCACCGGAGGGCTCTACATCGCCATGCCCGCCTCCGGAGTGATGCGTGAGTAGTTCATCCTTGGACTATGGGTCCATAGCAGTAGCTAGATGGTTGTCTTCTCCACTTGTGCCATCATGTTTAGATCTTGTGAGCTGCCTATCATGATCAAGATCATCTTATTGTAATGCTACATGTTTGTTTGCTGGGATCTGACTTATATTGATACCTATGTGGAGCTGAATATTATATTATCATGTCTATGTCATTTGTGATCTTGCATGCTCTCCGTTACTTGTTGAAGCCTTGGCCTCGTGAATACTTGTAACTCCAAGAGGGGGTATTTATGCATGATAGTTGGGTTCAACCTC